>WNGS01004236.1:0-17501 GCA_020271785.1 Procambarus virginalis
TTGTGTGTACTCACCTAATTCAACTAATTGTGCTTGCAGGGTTGAGCTTTGTCTCTTTGTCCTGCCTCTCAACTGTCAATCAACTGGTGTGCAGATTCCTGAACCTACTGGGCTCTATGATATCTACATTTGAAAGTGTGTTTGGAGTCAGCCTCTGCCACATCACTGCCTAGTGCATTCCATTTACTAACTACTCTGACACTGAAAAAATTCTTTCTAACGTCTCTGTGGCTAATCTGGGTACTAAGTTTCTACCTGTGTCCCCTTGTTCGTGTGACACCCGTGCTAAAGAGTTTGTCTTTGTCCACACTGTCAATTCCTCTGAGAATTTTGTAGGTGGTTATCATGTCCCCCCTTACTCTTCTGTTTTCAAGGGACGTGAGGTTCAGCTCTTTTAGCCTTTCCTCGTAGCTCATACCTCTCAGTTCCGAGATGAGCCTGGTGGCATACCGCTAAATCTTCTCTAACTTTGTCTTGTGTTTAACTAGGTATGGACTCCAGGCTGGAGCTGCATATTCCAGGATTGGTCTGACATAAGTGGTATACAGGGTCTTGAACGATTCCCTACACAAGTTTCTAAAGGCAGTTCTTATGTTGGGCAGTCTAGCATATGCCGCTGATGATATCCTTTTGATGTGGGCCTCGGGAGACAGGTTCGGTGTGATACCAACCCCCAGATCTTTCTCTCTATTTGACTCTTGCAGGATTTCACCTCCCAGATGGTACCTTGTCTTCAGCCTCCTGCTCCCTTCGCCTAATTTCATTACCTTATACTTCCCTGGGTTGAACTTTAGCAGCCATTTTCTAGACCATTCCTCCAGTTTGTCCAGGTCATCCTGTAGTCTCTGTCTAACGTCATCCGTCTGCACTACACTCACAACACCCTACAGCACTCCAAACACACACACACAACACACTACAGCACTACACACACACACAACACCCAACGGCACTACACACACACACAACAGCCAACAGCACTACACACCCACAACACCCAACAGCACTACACACACACACACAACACGCAACAGCACTACACACACACACACACACCCAACAGCACTACACACACACACAACACCCAACAGCACTACACAAACACCCAGCAGCACTACACACACAAACAACACACTACAGCACTACACACACACACACACACACACACTACAGCACTACACACACACAACACCCAACAGCTCTACACACACACAACACCCAACAGCATTGCACACACAACATCCTGGTGCCTATTCACCCTCCGTGCTCTCTGACCTCTCCTCTTTGCCTCTTCCTCGTGCCCTCCTCCTTTTTTATGACACTGTCTTCAACGCTGCCCTCACCTCTATCCCTCGCTCTTCCTCCTGGGGCACATGGAAGTGTGTTCCCTGGTGGAATGCGGACTGTGCTCGGGCTGTCCGCTGTAAGCGTGCAACCTGGAAAAAACACCGCCACCGCAGACGGCTGATTCTTTTATTCTGTTTCGGAAGACAAGTGCGGTGGCCCGTAGGACCATCCGTACTGCTAAACGTGAGAGATGGAACTCTTATGTTTCCACCATTACGTCTGATACTCCTCTACTGCAGATCCGGAAGAAGATCCGCAAGATTGCGGGCAAGTTCGTTCCAGATGTCTCGCCAGTTTTCCACCTCCGTGGGACTCTTCTGGCGGATCCAGTGAAGGTCGCGGCCGAACTGGGTTCCCACTTTTCTTCTGGTAGCTCTGGTTCTCATCTTCCTCAATCCTTCCTTCTCCGTAAGCCTGTTCTTGAATCTTAACCTTTAGATTTCCACACTCATCTCCGCCTTCCCTATAACGATCCTTTCTCTCTTTCTGAACTTCAGTCTGCCCTGGCCCTCTGCGGATATACGGCAGAGGGCTCGGATGACGTTCATTATGAGACGCTTCGCCATCTTCCTCCGTGCACGTTTCAGTATTTACTGACTCTGTATAACCAGGTCTGGGAGTCGTCGTCCGTCCCTGAGGACTGGCTCGATGCTGTTGTACTCCCTATTCGGAAACCTGGGTCACTCAGTACATCCCTTAAGGACTTCCGCCATATTGTTCTCATGAGTTGTGTTTGCAAGTTCTTTGAGCGTATGGTAAATGTCCGTCTGATGTGGTTCTTGGAACACCATCGCCACCTCTCTCCTTCTCAATTTGGTTTTCGCAAGTGCCGCAGCACGACTGATGTCCTGGTGAACTTGGAGGTCTATATTCGTACTGCTTTTGCTGCGAAGACCTCCGTTGTTACTGTACTTTTTGACCTGGAAAAGGCTTATGACACGACTTGGAGATACCATATTCTGTCCCAACTTCGTTCTTTTGGCCTTCGTGGTAATATCCCTCTCTTCCTTCAAAGCTTTCTCTCTCGTCGTACCTTTCGGATCAGGCTTGGTGCCACTCTCTCTCTGCCTCTTTTCAGCAGTATGAAGGTGTGCCCCAAGGTAGTGTTCTGAGTACTACTCTTTTTCTGGTTGTCCTCAATGGTCTTCTTTCCTCTCTTCCTTCTGGCATCTTCTCTGCTCTTTATGTTGACGACCTTACTCTTTGCTGTTGGGTGATGATTCGCCTCTCCTTCAATGGTGGCTTCAACTTGCGATTGATGCCGTGTCATCTTGGGCCACCATTCATGACTTCAAGTTCTCTAGTACTAAGACTTGTGCCATGACTTTTACTCGGAAGTGGGTCGTTCTTCATCCCTCTTTGTCACTTTATGATCATCCCCTTGAGTACAAAGATTCCGCTAAGCTTTTGGGGTTATTCTTTGACACTCGTTTGTCTTGGTCGCCCCATGTCTCTTACCTCCGTGTTGAATCCTCTAAGGCCCTTAACCTACTTAAGGTTTTGTCCCATACTTTTTGGGGAGAGGATAGGCGCACGCTCCTCTATTTGCATTCCTCTCTCGTCCTGTCTAAACTCGATTATGGTTGCCCTGCCTACTTTTCTGCTTCTCCTTCTACTCTTTGCCGTCTTGATCCTTTGCACCATACTGGGTTGCGCCTCAGCTCTGGTGCTTTTCGTTCAACTCCTACCCTCAGCTTGTACGCTGACACTGGCTTTCTGTCTCTCCAGGATCGCCGTGATTGCTACAGTCTTCGCTATCTTGCGCGATCCTTACAGCATCCTCACTCTTGCCTCTATCGTGCTTTGACTTTTACCCCTCCTGTAGTTCCTGTTCCTCTTCACCACCTTCCTCTTTCTGTCCGTTTGTCTCGCTTACAAGATTTTCTTTCGGTTCGTCTTACTAATGTTTCTCCTCGTATTGTTCCCTCTTTGCCCCCGTGGGGAGTCCCCCTTCCCAAATTTTGTACTTTTCTGACCCGCATCACTAAAGCTTTTACCCCCTCCTACAGTTTTGAAACGCCTCTTCCTTGAGCACTTTTCTTCTCACTCCCACTCCGTTCCCAACTTCACCGACGGGTCAAAGGCTGCTGACGGTGTGGGCTACTCTGTTGTTTTTCTTGACCACACTTATATGTGTCGCCTTCCTCTGGAGGCTAGCATCTTCACAGCAGAACTCTATGCTATTCTCTATGCTCTTCGTCTCCTGCTTTCCCTGGGGCAATCCTCCTTCGTGGTAGTAGTTGACTCTCGTAGTGCCCTCATGGCTTTAGGGTCCTTTAATCCAGTCCACCCTGTGGTCAGCGAGATTCAACATTGGCTGTTTCTTATCTCCAGTAAATTTAAGTCGGTTGCGTTTTGCTGGGTTCCCAGCCATATTGGTGTCTCTTTAAATGAGCGTGCGGATGCTGCCGCAAAGGACGCTATCCGCACTTGTCCCATCTCCCATAAAGGTGTTCCTTATTCCGACTTTTACCCAGTTATTCATGCCTCCATCCTTATCCGATGGCAGAGTTGTTGGTCATCTGTTATTGGTAACAAACTCTGTACTCTTAAGAGCCGTGTGTCCCAATGGCCTTCTTCCTGGCACAGTAACCGGCGGTGGGAAACGGCTCTGGCTAGGTCACGTATTGGCCATACCCGTTTAACTCAGGGTCACTTAATGAAGCGCCGCCCTGCTCCTTATTGTCAAAATTGCATTGTCCCTCTTACGGTCGTACATATCCTTGTTGAATGTCCTGACTTCCAGGACGAGCATGTGTCTTGCTTTCCAACCGTCCCCCGTGGTTGCTTGTCCCACGATAGAATTCTTGGTGACTCGGATACTTTTGATATCATTCGCCTTATGCGTTTTTTGTCTCATATTGGCATCCTTGGTGATATTTAGCGCCCTCTGATTATCCTGCACATTTGATGGTGCTACATAGCCTTCCCGGTTTGGTGCCTTATATTAATAATTACTTAATACTTACACACAACATCCTACAGCACTTCACACACACACACGTGTGTGTGTGTGTGTGTGGTGTGTGTGTGTGTGTGTGTGTGTGTGTGTGTGTGTGTGTGTGTGTGGTGTGTGTGTGTGTGTGTGTACTTACCTATCTGTACTTACCTATCTGTGCTTGCAGGATCGAGCATTGACTCTTGGATCCCGCCTTTCCAGCTATCGGTTGTTTACAGCAATGACTCCTGTCCCATTTCCCTATCATACCTAGTCTTAAAAGTATGAATAGTATTTGCTTCCACAACCTGTTCCCCAAGTGCATTCCATTTTCCACTACTCTCACGCTAAAAGAAAACTTCCTAACATCTCTGTGACTCATCTGAGTTTCCAGTTTCCACCCATGTCCCCTCGTTCTGTTATTATTACGTGTGAACATTTCATCTATTTCCACTTTGTCAATTCCCCTGAGTATTTTATATGTCCCTATCATATCTCCTCTCTCCCTTCTTTTCTCTAGTGTCGTAAGGTTCAGTTCCTTCAGTCGCTCTTCATATCCCTTCCCTCGTAACTCTGGGACAAGCCTCGTCGCAAACCTCTGAACCTTCTCCAGTTTCCTTATGTGTTTCTTCAGGTGGGGGCTCCATGATGGCGCGGCATACTCTAAGACGGGTCTCACGTATGCAGTGTAAAGCGCCCTAAAAGCCTCCTCATTTAGGTTTCTGAATGAAGTTCTAATTTTCGCCAGTGTAGAGTACGCTGCTGTCGTTATCCTATTTATATGTGCCTCAGGAGTTAGATTAGGTGTCACATCCACTCCCAGATCTCTTTCTCGAATCGTTACAGGTAGGCTGTTCCCCTTCATTGTGTACTGTCCCTTTGGTCTCCTATCACCTGATCCCATTTCCATAACTTTACATTTACTGGTGTTAAACTCCAGTAGCCATTTCCCTGACCATCTCTGCAACCTGTTTAAGTCCTCTTGGAGGATCCTACAATCCTCGTCTGTCACAACTCTTCTCATTAATTTTGCGTCATCCGCAAACATTGACATGTATGACTCCACTCCTGTAAACATGTCATTTACGTAAATTAGAAAGAGGATTGGTCCCAGCACCGATCCTTGAGGTACTCCACTTGTTACTGTTCTCCAGTCCGACTTCTCGCCCCTTACCATTACCCTCTGGCTCCTTCCTGTTAGGTAGTTCTTCACCCATTCTAGGGCCTTTCCGCTTACTCCTGCCTGCCTCTCAAGTTTGTATAGCAGTCTCATGTGCGGTACTGTATCAAAGGCCTTTTGGCAGTCAAGAAATATGCAGTCTGCCCAGCCTTCTCTGTCCTGCCTTATCCTTGTTACTTTATCATAGAATTCTAAAAGGTTTGTTAGGCATGATTTCCCTGTCCAGAAACCATGTTGGTGCTTGTTTACAAACCCAATGCTCTCCAGGTGCTCAACAAGTCTTAGCCTAATTATTCTTTCAAGTATTTTGCAGGGGATGCTTGTCAATGATACGGGTCTGTAGTTAAGTGCCTCCTCCCTGTCACCTTTCTTGAAAATCGGTACGACATTTGCCTCCTTCCAGCAACTGGGCAATTCTCCCGACATAAGTGACTCATTAAAGATCATTGCCAGAGGCACACTGAGAGCCTGCGCTGCCTCTTTAAGTATCCACGGTGATACTTTGTCTGGTCCAACAGCTTTGTTTGCATCCAGTGTTGTCAACTGTTTCATTACCTCCTCTGCTGTCACCTCTATGTCTGATAGTCTGTCATTTAGGGTAATCGCTTCTAACAATGGGAGTGCTCAGGCTCGGTTGTGAACACTCCATGGAAATTTGCATTCAGTACCTCGCAGATTTCCTTGTCGCTTTCTGTATATGCCCCTTGTTTTCCTCAGTCTTGTCACTTGGTCATTTACCGACATCTTCCTTCTTATATGGCTATGTAGTAATTTAGGTTGCTTTTTCGCTTTGACTGCAATATCATTCTCATAATTTCTTTCCGACATTCGTCTTATGTTAATGTAATCATTCCTAGCTCTGTTACATCTAATCCTGTTGTCCTCTGTCCTTTGTCTTCTGTACTTCCTCCACTCCCTCCTGCTTCTCACCTTTGCTTCCTTACATTGTCTATCAAACAAACCATGTGGTGTCCTGGGTGTGTTGTGTGTATGTTGTGTGTGTGTAATACCTAAGTGTAACTACCTAAGTGTAGTGACGGATGAGAGCTATGCTCGTGGTGTCCCCTGTCTTCCCAGTGCTCTTGTGTCATATAACGCTTTGAAACTCTTTGAAAAAGTATTGTTGTGTGTGTGTGTGTGTGTACTCACCTAGTTACTCACCTAGTTGTGTTTGCGGGGTTGAGCTCTGGCTCTTTGGTCCCGCCTCTCAACCGTCAATCAACAGGTGTACAGTTCCTGAGCCTATTGAACTCTATCATATCTACACTTGAAATTGTGTATGGAGTCAGCCTCCACCACATCACTTCCTAATGCATTCCATTGTCAACCACTCTGACACTAAAAAAGTTCTTTCTAATATCTCTGTGGCTCATTTGGGCACTCAGTTTCCACCTGTGTCCCTTGTGCGTGTGCCCCTTGTGTTAAAATAGCCTGTCTTATCTACCCTATCAATTCCCTTCAGAATCTTGAATGTGGTGATCATGTCCCCCCTAACTCTTCTGTCTTCCAACGAAGTGATATTTAATTCCTGTAGTCTCTCCTCGTAGCTCATACCTCTCAGCTCTGGTACTAGACTGGTGGCAACCTTTGAACCTTTTCCAGTTTAGTCTTATCCTTGACTAGATATGGACTCCATGCTGGGGCTGCATACTCCAGGATTGGTCTGACATATGTGGTATACAAAGTTCTGAACGATTCTTTACACAAGTTTCTGAATGCCGTTCGTATGTTGGCCAGCCTGGCATATGCCGCTGATGTTATCCTCTTGATATGTGCTGCAGGAGACAGGTCTGGCGTGATATCAAACCCCAGGTCTTTTTTTTTCTCTGACTCCTGAAGAATTTCCTCTCCAGATGGTACCTTGTATCTGGCCCTCCTGCTTCCTACACCTATCTTCATTACATTCATTTGGTTGGGTTAAACTCTAACAACCCATTTGTTCGACCATTCCTTCAGCTTGTCTAGGTCTTCTTGAAGCCTCAANATATTATATATATATATATATATATATATATATATATATATATAATTTATATATATATATATATATATATATGTCGTACCTAGTAGCCAGAACGCACTTCTCAGCCTACTATGCGAGGCCCGTTTGCCTAATAAGCCAAGTTTTCATGAATTAATTGTTTTTCGACTACCTAACCTACCTAACCTAACCTAACCTAACTTTTTCGGCTACCTAACCTAACCTAACATATAAAGATAGGTTAGGTTAGTTAGGTAGGGTGGTTAGGTTCGGTCATATAACTACGTTAATTTTAACTCCAATAAAAAAAAATTGACCTCATACATAATGAAATGGGTAGCTTTATCATTTCATAGAGAAAAAATTAGAGAAAATATATTAATTCATGAAAATTCGCTTATTAGGCAAATCGGGCCTTGCATAGTAGGCTGAGAAGTGCGTTCTGGCTACTAGGTACGACATATATATATATATATATATATATATATATATATATATATATATATATATATATATATATATATATATATATTATATATATATATATATATATATATATATATATATATATATTCTTACCTTTCTCACTCCTTATTCCATCACCTTCCTAAAATACATCCACTCCAAAAAAACGCCAGTCTCTCTCTGACAAAAAGGCTGGGGGAGGAGCTTAAAACTTTATGACCCTTTCACCCAATCACAAAACACTTAGTACATCTAAAATCCTCCCACGTCTCCATCCACCAATCATACCTTTCATTTCAACAGAAAATGTATCACATCCTCAAAATTTTAACAGAAAACGTATCACGTCTCCAAAATTTCAACAGAAAACGTATCACGTCTCCAAAATTTCAACAGAAAACGTATCACATCCCACCCAAAAACACCCCAAAAATTATCGTACATCAGGCAACACCTCCCCGCTCTCCCCTATATATTGTCCAAATCATTCAGTACTTTGCTTTAGGAGGTCAGACCCGGTGCATTATACCGGTAAGAGACGGGAGACCTCTTAAAGAAAGTGCAACCCTCTAGTTCAGGCTCTCCTGCACCCAGCACTGCCGGGTGGATAAATATAGGGCAGCAACGATTAGAGCCTCCTGAACATTAGTGTGGTGCCTGATCAGGCATCATGCTGTTCAGAGTTAAGGTGCGGTTCCGAGGAACCGACACCACATTCAGCAAGATCGAAATAATGGATCTACTAACATCAACCTCTGGGGTAGCACCTATCGACGTCGTCATGGACGTTAATGGGCCCCAAATTCTTTTCAGTAGTGCAGCAGCACTAGAAGCCTTATTCACCACGACAACGACCACTGCACTTGAAGCACAGGGCCTAACACTCCTGCCTCCCTACCAGTTCCAGGCAGTAAGGACTATATTCATTCACAGAGTGAGTGATATCATCGCTGAACGACCAACTATTGAGATTGTGAAGAGCATAAACACCCAAAATAGATCCCTCACGGCCATATCGGCTCACCTCATTCAGCAGGATGTAAACAGAAAGCCAACCCTCAAGGTCACCCTCAAGACTCCGGCAGAGGCTACTCTCGCGGCCGACAACGGCCTCAGATGCTGTGGAGTGGCCTGCACACCCAACCAGATCTCCAGGCAGCGATATTTCCACCTGCGTCAGTGCTTTCGGTGTTATCAATGCACCCACTATTCACAAAAGTGCCCAAATCCGAAGCAGAAATGCAGCATCTGTGCTGGGGAACATCATCACAAGACCTGCACAGCTGCCACCAAACGTTGTCTACTCTGCGACGGTGACCACACAGCCGTCTCTCAAGACTGCCCCAAGCGACAAGAGGAAATCAAGCAAATGACAGAAGCCAGACCAAGAAACTCTACTCCAAGAACGAAGGAATTTAACATTCAAGAACAAGCCTTCCCAGCTCTCCCGACAAGTCGCGCCGAGAGCGGCGCGCAACCCAACTACTGGACCAGCAACTCCCGTGCCAGCCAATCACAGACTCAGACGACGCCTCTGCACCAATCCTCACTCACACCGCCTCCAGCCACCTCTGACAGCACTGTAGCAGCTTTGATACACTTCGCTACTGAACTCTCAGGAGGTGATCTCAGACAACGGTACAGAATACTAAATGAACTATACAAGGCAAACAATCTTCCCACGCTTGTAATTCCAGAGGCCATGTTTACTGCTGGCTCCTCTCCACCAGATCCCGACCCCGTTCCAGAGGCGCCTGTCAACCTGGACCCTACAACTCCAGATACACCAGCAACTACATCTGATATCGTGGCATTGCCGCCAACTTCTCCTGCAAGTTACACCACGTCTTCTGATGACGACTCGAACGCCTATGTTGAAATTGAAACACAAACATCACCCCCAGCACCAGAGACCACTGCAGCACACTCACCACACTCATTACCAGCGCAATCTCCAAGAATCAACCAACTCTTCGAGGAACGTGAAAAGCAAACCCCAGGATCTCCTGAATACAGGCGCCTCACCAGTAAGTTATTCAACGCGAAGTATGCAGAAGCCTTGCTGAACAACCCAAACCAAAATTGCATGGTATCTGTAGTAAAAGTGTTATTGTATTATTGTACCCGGATGGATGCTCGCTTGACTGTTTTGTTTGGATGCTCGCTTGACTGTTTTGTTTGGATGCTCGCTTGACTGTTTTGTTGTTGTCAGACCAGCTGTGTCGTGCCTGTGTACAGGTTAGTTTATGTTCACTCCTAGTTAATTTCTATTTGTTCTAGTGTTAGTCATGTGTACTTTGCTTATTATATTATATATCTTAAGCACTGTTAGTCTTTATAAGTTTTGTATAATATATGGCTTGTGTATTGCAGGATGTAACTGTACTGTAATTATTTGTTCAATAAAGCCACACGTCTGGCAATGCTTCTCCTTTACCTCAATTTATTGAACAAATAATTCAGCCAGTGAACATGGAGCGGTTACTACGGCCCGAGCGGTTTGCTACTGACCCGAACGCCACCAACGCCGCTCAAGAATGGCGTCACTGGCTCAAGACGTTCCAAAACTTCACTCTTGCAGTAGAAGAAAATACTCCCACCGTGGACAAGCTGTGTCTCTTAATAAACTACGTTGCTCCACGTGTGTTCGACTACATAGCTGACTGCACTACGTATGATGCTGCTGAAAAATCCCTAACAGAACTGTTTGTGAAGCCCAAGAATGAAGTATTCGCAAGGTATGTGCTTGCAACACGGCGCCAAGAACCCGGTGAGTCACTTGATCAGTTTCTTCAGGCTTTAAAGTTATTAGCTAAAGATTGCCAGTTCAAAGCAGTGACTGCTGTAGAAGCCAGTGATAACTATGTGAGAGATGCTTTCATTAATGGGCTAGGTTCTGCCACAATAAGGCAGCGCTTACTTGAAAATAGAACTTTAGACTTACAGTCAGCCTTTGACCAGGCTCACACTCTAGAAACGGCACAGAAACTTTCTGCCTCTTATGCTCAGCCAGGGGTTACAAATGCTGCCATGGCACTCTCATTAGACCTGGAGGACTTAGGAGGACAAGAAAGTGCAGAAGAAAAAGTTGACACAGTTTCTGCAGCTACAACTAGTGGTTTTAAGTGCTTCTTTTGCGGTTACACTCGACATCCTCGCAGTCGATGTCCGGCTAGAGAGGCTCTGTGTATGAATTGCAAGAAAAAGGGTCATTATGCTAAGGTCTGCCGATCTCTGAAACAGACTAATAGTGCTTCAAACACCCAACATTCCGCTGCTATGCTTGCTACTTTAGCTGGGACTTCGCCCGCATGCCTCAATAAATCAGTGCTTAGCTCTAAGATCAATGGTATTCCAGTCAGTGCACTGATTGACACTGGTAGCTCTGAGAACTTTATTCATAAGAATATTGCCGACCAGAGTGGGTTACTCGTCTATCCTGACAATGGGGCAGTTTCTATGGCTACTGTATCGTTCTCTTCAAAATTCCTGGGTCAGTGTTCTGTAGACTTAGAATTACAAGGAGAAACTTACCATGGTGTGAATCTCAAAGTGTTACCCGATTTGTGTGCTGATGTGATTTTAGGTCATAACTTTTTACAAAATCATTCTGTGCTTGAGATGGCTTTTGGAGGAGATAGACCTCCTCTTAGAATATGTGGATTAGCTGCCGTCAAAGTTCCGGCTCCATCTCTCTTCAGTAATTTAGCACCAGACTGCAAGCCGATTGCTGTAAAATCCAGACGCTATTCTGAGGCTGACAAGTTGTTTATTAAATCTGAGACCGCTCGGATGCTACGTGAAGAGATAATTAGACCCAGTCATTCTCCATGGAGAGCCCAGGTATTAGTAACTAAAGGAGAACATCACAAGAAAAGAATGGTTGTAGATTATTCACAAACAATCAATCGATTCACGGGGCTGGATGCCTACCCCTTACCACACATAGATGAGATTGTGAATAATGTTGCTAGATTTAAAGTATACAGCACTCTGGACTTGAGAAGTGCTTACCATCAAGTGGGTTTAACAGAGGAAGAAAAACCCTATACAGCCTTTGAAGCTTGTGGGAAGCTTTTTGAATTTAATCGTATCCCTTTTGGGGTCACTAATGGAGTGGCTAGTTTTCAAAGGGTAATTGATGGCATCCTTGAGAAAGAAGGAGTGGAGGGTACCTTCGCTTACGTTGATGATGTCTGTGTGTGTGGAGAGTCTGAGGAAGACCATGATAAAAATCTGAAACATTTTATGGACGTTGCGAGAAGATATAACCTGACCCTGAATCTTGAAAAGTGTAGTTTTCGACTCAGGTCTATAAAGCTGTTGGGATATCTTATACAAGAAGGAGAAATTAGACCTGACCCGGAACGCCTCGAGCCACTGTTAAAACTTCCACTACCAAGTAACACAGGTTCTTTACGCAGAACAATGGGAATGCTTGCACATTACTCTCGTTGGGTGCTGAGTTTTTCTGAGAAGATCCGTCCTCTCTCTCATGCCAATGATTTTCCCTTATCTGCTGCTGCTGCGAAAGCTTTTGAAGGATTGAAACAAGACATTGCTGAGGCAGTGGTTCGAGCAATCGACCCAACAACTCCTTTCACTGTGGAAACCGATGCTTCAGATCATGCTATTGCCGCTACCCTAACCCAGAATGAACAACCAGTAGCTTTCTTCTCCCGAACACTTTCAAATAGTGAACAAAGGCACTCATCAGTGGAGAAGGAAGCGTATGCCATTGTGGAAGCCCTAAGGAAGTGGCGACACTATCTTATTGGTCGCCATTTTCGGCTTGTGACTGACCAGCGCAGTGTCGCTTTTATGTTTAACTCTAACTCAGCTGGTAAGATTAAAAATGATAAAATTGCTAGATGGCGAGTCGAACTCTCCTGTTACCACTATGACATTGTATATCGCCCAGGTAAAAAGAACATACCAGCTGATGCATTCTCACGTGTATGTGGTGCCACCAGTATGGATGAATTAAAGGAATTGCATGACAATCTGTGTCACCCTGGAGTGTCTCGTATGGCTCATTTTGTCCGATGTCGAAATCTGCCTTATTCTGTGGAGGAAGTGAAGAAGATGACTAATTCTTGCTCTGCATGCTCTGAACTTAAACCTCGGTTTTGCAAGTTTGACTCTGGGCATTTGATTAAAGCTACTCAGCCATTTGAAAGACTCAACATAGATTTTAAAGGACCACTTCCATCACATTCAAGGAATAAATATATCCTTACTGTTGTAGATGAATTCTCTAGATTCCCTTTTGCGTTCCCTTGTTCAGATATGACTACTGGTACAGTAATTCAGTGCCTGGTGCAGTTGTTTGCAATCTTTGGTATGCCTGCATATATACACTCTGATAGGGGAACTTCGTTTAGGTCGGAGGAGTTGAAAGATTTTCTACTAAAAAAAGGGGTAGCAACTAGCCGTACGACTCCTTACAACCTTAGATGAAATGGCCAGGCTGAGAAGTACAATGGGATTATTTGGAAGACAGTGCTGCTAGCTCTTAGGACGAGAGGCTTAGATGTATCCCAATGGGAAGTAGTTCTTCCTGATGCACTCCACTCTATTCGATCACTGTTGTGTACCTCTACAAATTGTACACCACATGAACGATTCTTCCAGCATACAAGAAGATCAACTTCAGGGCGAACACTACCTACGTGGCTTGCTTGCAGAGGCCCTGTCCTCCAAAAACGTCAGGTGCGTCAAAGCAAAAATGATCCTCTAGTTGATGAAGTTGAGGTCGTAGATGTGAATCCGGAATATGCCCATGTCAAGTTCCCGGATGGCAGGATTACTACTGTATCATTAAGACACCTCGCACCCATGGCCACAGAGGGCTGCGAGAGTTTGGACCCCAATCTCAACATTCAACAGCAACACCCAGCGATTGTGAAAGATGGGGTAAACCCCAATCCGCCTCATCCTGAACGGCCTCATCCTGAACTACCTCATCCTGAACTACCTCATCCTGGACTACTTCGTTCCGAACCACCTAACTTTGAAACACCTAACTGGAAACCTTTCTCTGATGTAACACTCCCTCGAGAAGGTGGTATGCAGGAACCGACTGGAACACTAGAGGCATCAACTTTGCAGGAGTCTCTTCGACGATCTGGAAGGACGCGAAGTACTCCTACTCATCTTCGGGACTATGTTACTTAAAGCTAGAGCGGGTGAATGTAGTAAAAGTGTTATTGTATTATTGTACCCGGATGGATGCTCGCTTGACTGTTTTGTTTGGATGCTCGCTTGACTGTTTTGTTGTTGTCAGACCAGCTGTGTCGTGCCTGTGTACAGGTTAGTTTATGTTCACTCCTAGTAAATTTCTATTTGTTCTAGTGTTAGTCATGTGTACTTTGCTTATTATATTATATATCTTAAGCACTGTTAGTCTTTATAAGTTTTGTATAATATATGGCTTGTGTATTGCAGGATGTAACTGTACTGTAATTATTTGTTCAATAAAGCCACACGTCTGGCAATGCTTCTCCTTTACCTCAGTATCAAATGAAGAAATCTTCTCGAAGTGCGATGAAGCAACATTGTTTAAGGATCTCTTCCCACCTGACTACCCCCAGTACAAGGAACAACATCAAATGACTACTAGAAGTAAGAAAAAATAGAGGATTCTAAGAAGAAACCAACTGAGAGCAGCCGCTCTCTTCCCCCTCTTTAGGGGGATGGGGACCTAATTTTGCTCGTTTTGAGATGGTGGTACCCGACGTAGACACACTCCACACACCAAGAGGAAAGAAAACCTCCACTGCCGCCTTCCAGACCCGTCTCCCAGCCTAGCCAGATATGGATTGATACAGCATCTACACTCGGACAAGCAGCTGGGTCTAGCCCTGGCACTTTTTTCTTCAACTTCAGCATTTCCTCTCACCGACTTCTCTTCAGCTGTCCCCACTTCAAGGCTCGCCCCAATGGGCATTCTTCTCCTGTATTATCGGATATCGGATCCCCAACGTTATTACAACATTCGACATGGCCGTAACCGCTGGATGCCAAAATGCCACAGACGGTCTACGTCATAAAACACCCTACTGTGCTGTAGGGTGTTGTGTGTGTATAGTGCTGTATGATGTTGTGTGTGTATAGTGCAGTAGGGTGTTGTGTGTGTGTGTAATGCTGTATGGTGTTGTGTGTGTGTAGCACTGTAGTGTGTTGTGTGTGTGTTGCACAGTATGGTGTTGTGTGTGTGTAGTGCTGTAGGGTGTTGTGTGTCTGTGTGTAGTGCTTTACGTTGTTGTGTGTGTAGTACTGTAATATGTTGTGTGTCTTTAGTACTGTACGGTGCTGTGTGTGTGTAGTGCTGTAGGGTGTTGTGTGTGTAGTGTTGTAAGGTGTGTGTGTGTGTAGTGCTGTAAGGTGTTGTGTGTCAGTAATGCTGAACGGAGTTGTGTGTGTGTAGTGCTGTACGGTGTTGTGATTGTGGGTGAAGTGCTGTAGAGTGTTGTGTGTGTTTAGTGCTGTAGGGTGTTGTGTCCGTGTGTGTTGTGCTGCAGGGTGTTGTGTGTGTGTGTGTGTAGTGCTGAAGGGTGTTGTGTGTCTGTGTGTAGTGCTGTAGGGTGTTGTGTGTCTGTGTGTAGTGCTGTAGGGTATTGTGTGTGTGTGTAGAGCTGTAGGGTGTTGTGTGTGTGTGTGTAGTGCTTTACGGTGTTGTGTGTGTGTAGTGCTGTAGGGTGTTGTGTGTGTAGTGCAGTAAGGTGTTGTGTGTGTGTGTAGTGCTGTATGGTCTAGTGTGTGTTGTTACGGTGCCCTCTCCTATTTCTCCCGTATGCCTGCTTCAAGAGTCGTATCAGCTTTCTCTACTGATTCTCTGAGATACAGGGAATCTGTTGGTATATGTAGCGACCGGATCGGCCGCCAGATAAGGGAGAAATTTGCACTATACGTTTGTAGGTAAGGGGAAAGTGGCGCCCTGCTACAAGTGAAATGGTACCCCTACCTGCAGATCCGCCATTTTGTGGAGGGCGCCAGCCGAGTGCTGATTGGATGACTTAGGTCACGGACGACCAATCAGAGCCCGCCGTGACGTCACCGAATGCCCCTGGTGACGCCAGCTGTGTTAGCGCCAAAGTTGAACTGACAGTACGAGTGGGAGGACGTTCCTCAGTCAGGTCTTGGGGGTTGGAGGCTCTTGGAGCCTTACTCAGTGGATTAAAGTTTGCTATCGCAGCACACCATTGTTATTGGAGACCCTGTGCTTCTGGGAAGCAAGAAGAAAGCATGTTCATTGAGCAGAGAAGTGCCAAAACTTGAAGAACCGTTCGGCGACGACGCTGAAGGGGCGCCGCCTGACGCTTGAGGGTCTTGAAGGTGTGGCAGGCAGGCCTAGCTGTGACCGGGTCACATTCACTGAGGATTTTGGAGCGAGGACACCGTTTCTAGGGCAAGGAGCAATGCCTTGTGGGAGGGACGAGTGTGTGCATACAGTGATTAGCTCAGTGCCCACTGGTGAACCAGGATTGGGATATCTGAAACTCTGGGAGTGGTTCGGAGACGACCCGAAGGTTTCACGACACCAGAGGACCTGTGGAACGTTACTGGATCGTCAAGGACCGACTAAGGAAGCGTGGGAACCTCACACCATCGATTGACAGGCGTCGTGAGCCAGGAATGTAAAGGTAGATCAATTTCCCTCCCATTACCCCTTGTTTGAGTAGGCTAGATAGGCCACAATATTAATCTATGCATGTTGCAGTATAACATTGATACATTAGTAGTAGGATAGGTTGCAGGGCAGCTTGTGTCCAGGACTGTTGAAGAGGACAGTGTGTGTGGACGACGGGGCAGTTGAAGAGGAGGTAGCCGACGTTGACGAAGCGGTCCCTCTGTGAGAGAGTGTGTGGCCCCTTTTAAATCTGCCCAGTTGAAGTTGTTGGAGGTCGTGAAAGAAGAGTTGCTGATCTCCAGATGGTTTATTCTTATTTTCATTTCCTGTATTGATTTTATTTGTATGTGATCATGTAGCTTATGTCAGTAAATTCACATATTTTATCATGGTGTTTAAGTGCGCCTCCATAATAATCTCTACGAGTATACATGAGGGATATCATAGTCCCGACTAGTGAACATCACATTTTCTACAGAAGTTCTTAGTGGCTGGAGAGTGGTAAAGCAGCACAAACTTATGTAGTGCCCTAGGCTATCTGTCCAGTATCAGAGCCAGAATGGTGGCAACACTTTGGCAACAGCAATGTAGTGGCTGGGAGAGGTTTAAAGCCACACAGACTTTTATGGAAGTGTACCTTGGGCTGACAGACCAGTGTCAACCCTGTAGGAGTAGCAACACTTTGGTGACAAAGCAGTATAGAATACACCCCACTGAACTGCACTGCTGGGGTGCAGAGATCTCAAACCCAGCTGGCGACTTGTTAAAGAAGATAGAGAAGGCAGGCGCGGGAAAGGAATTCCTGCAACTTTTTGTCTGGCAGGCAAGACTCAGGGGAAGTTATTGTTAAAACGTAAGCCTGGGTCTTCCTTCACTTCTCCGCGGGTTTAGGCCGAATTGCTAATAGCAGTTTCCCCGTGGTTGACTGAAGGGCTCCAGGGTGAATCAGTGGCACCCC
>WNGS01004237.1:0-25546 GCA_020271785.1 Procambarus virginalis
GGGTCTCCAGCAAACACTGGCAGGGGTCCCATCACACTGGCAAGGTCTCCAGCAACACACTGGCAGGTTCTCCAGCAACACTGGCAGAGGTCTCCAGCAACACTGGCAGAGGTCTCCAGCAACACACTGGCAGAGGTCTCCAGCAACACTGGCAGGGGTCTCCAGCAACACTGGCATGGTCTCCAGCAACACTGGCAGGGTCTCCAGCAACACTGGCAGGGGTCTCCAGCAACACTGGCAGGGGTCTCCAGCAACACTGGCAGAGGTCTCCAGCAACACTGGCAGGGTCTCCAGCAACACTGGCAGAGGTCTCCAGCAACACTGGCAGAGGTCTCCAGCAACACTGGCATGGGTCTCCAGCAACACTGGCAGAGGTCTCCAGCAACACTGGCAGAGGTCTCCAGCAACACTGGCAGGGTCTCCAGCAACACTGGCAGAGGTCTCCAGCCACACTGGCAGAGGTCTCCAGCAACACTGGCAGAGGTCTCCAGCAACACACTGGCAGGTCTCCAGCAACACACTGGCAGAGGTCTCCAGCAACACTGGCAGAGGTCTCCAGCAACACTGGCAGGGTCTCCAGCAACACTGGCAGGGTCTCCAGCAACACTGGCAGAGGTCTCCAGCAACACTGGCAGGGGTCTCCAGCAACACTGGCAGGGGTCTCCAGCAACACTGGCAGGGGTCTCCAGCAACACTGGCAGAGGTCTCCAGCAACACACTGGCAGGGGTCTCCAGCAACACTGGCAGGGTCTCCAGCAACACACTGGCAGGGGTCTCCAGCAACACACTGGCAGAGGTCTCCAGCAACACTGGCAGGGGTCTCCAGCACACTGGCAGAGGTCTCCAGCAACACTGGCAGAGGTCTCCAGCAACACTGGCAGGGGTCTCCAGCAACACTGGCAGGGTCTCCAGCAACACACTGGCAGGGGTCTCCAGCAACACTGGCAGGGGTCTCCAGCAACACTGGCAGAGGTCTCCAGCAACACACTGGCAGAGGTCTCCAGCAACACACTGGCAGGGGTCTCCAGCAACACTGGCAGAGGTCTCCAGCAACACACTGGCAGAGGTCTCCAGCAACACACTGGCAGAGGTCTCCAGCAACACTGGCAGGGGTCTCCAGCAACACTGGCAGGGGTCTCCAGCAACACTGGCAGGGGTCTCCAGCAACACTGGCAGAGGTCTCCAGCAACACACTGGCAGGGGTCTCCAGCAACACACTGGCAGGGGTCTCCAGCAACACTGGCAGAGGTCTCCAGCAACACTGGCAGAGGTCTCCAGCAACACTGGCAGGGGTCTCCAGCAACACACTGGCAGGGGTCTCCAGCAACACTGGCAGAGGTCTCCAGCAACACACTGGCAGGGGTCTCCAGCAACACTGGCAGGGGTCTCCAGCAACACTGGCAGGGGTCTCCAGCAACACTGGCAGAGGTCTCCAGCACACACTGGCAGGGTCTCCAGCAACACTGGCAGGGGTCTCCAGCAACACACTGGCAGGGGTCTCCAGCAACACTGGCAGGGGTCTCCAGCAACACTGGCAGGGGTCTCCAGCAACACTGGCAGGGGTCTCCAGCAACACACTGGCAGAGGTCTCCAGCAACACTGGCAGGGGTCTCCAGCAACACTGGCAGAGGTCTCCAGCAACACTGGCAGGGTCTCCAGCAACACTGGCAGGGGTCTCCAGCAACACTGGCAGGGTCTCCAGCAACACTGGCAGAGGTCTCCAGCAACACACTGGCAGAGGTCTCCAGCAACACTGGCAGGGGTCTCCAGCAACACTGGCAGGGTCTCCAGCAACACACTGGCAGGGTCTCCAGCAACACTGGCAGAGGTCTCCAGCAACACTGGCAGAGGTCTCCAGCAACACACTGGCAGAGGTCTCCAGCAACACTGGCAGAGGTCTCCAGCAACACTGGCAGGGGTCTCCAGCAACACTGGCAGAGGTCTCCAGCAACACACTGGCAGGGTCTCCAGCAACACTGGCAGAGGTCTCCAGCAACACACTGGCAGGGTCTCCAGCAACACTGGCAGGGGTCTCCAGCAACACTGGCAGGGGTCTCCAGCAACACTGGCAGAGGTCTCCAGCACACACTGGCAGGGGTCTCCAGCAACACTGGCAGGGGTCTCCAGCAACACTGGCAGGGGTCTCCAGCAACACTGGCAGGGGTCTCCAGCACACACTGGCAGGGGTCTCCAGCAACAAACTGGCAGGGGTCTCCAGCAACACTGGCAGGGGTCTCCAGCAACACTGGCAGGGGTCTCCAGCAACACTGGCAGAGGTCTCCAGCAACACTGGCAGGGGTCTCCAGCAACACTGGCAGGGGTCTCCAGCAACACACTGGCAGGGGTCTCCAGCAACACTGGCAGGGGTCTCCAGCAACACTGGCAGGGGTCTCCAGCAACACTGGCAGAGGTCTCCAGCAACACTGGCAGGGTCTCCAGCAACACTGGCAGGGGTCTCCAGCAACACACTGGCAGAGGTCTCCAGCAACACTGGCAGGGGTCTCCAGCAACACTGGCAGAGGTCTCCAGCAACACTGGCAGAGGTCTCCAGCAACACTGGCAGGGGTCTCCAGCAACACTGGCAGGGGTCTCCAGCAACACACTGGCAGGGTCTCCAGCAACACTGGCAGGGGTCTCCAGCAACACTGGCAGAGGTCTCCAGCAACACACTGGCAGAGGTCTCCAGCAACACTGGCAGGGGTCTCCAGCAACACTGGCAGAGGTCTCCAGCAACACACTGGCAGAGGTCTCCAGCAACACACTGGCAGAGGTCTCCAGCAACACTGGCAGAGGTCTCCAGCAACACTGGCAGGGGTCTCCAGCAACACTGGCAGGGGTCTCCAGCAACACTGGCAGGGTCTCCAGCAACACTGGCAGGGTCTCCAGCAACACTGGCAGAGGTCTCCAGCAACACTGGCAGAGGTCTCCAGCAACACTGGCAGGGGTCTCCAGCAACACTGGCAGGGGTCTCCAGCAACACACTGGCAGGGGTCTCCAGCAACACTGGCAGGGGTCTCCAGCAACACTGGCAGAGGTCTCCAGCAACACACTGGCAGGGTCTCCAGCAACACACTGGCAGGGGTCTCCAGCAACACTGGCAGAGGTCTCCAGCAACACACTGGCAGAGGTCTCCAGCAACACACTGGCAGGGTCTCCAGCAACACTGGCAGAGGTCTCCAGCAACACTGGCAGGGGTCTCCAGCAACACTGGCAGGGGTCTCCAGCAACACACTGGCAGGGTCTCCAGCAACACTGGCAGGGGTCTCCAGCAACACTGGCAGAGGTCTCCAGCAACACACTGGCAGAGGTCTCCAGCAACACTGGCAGGGGTCTCCAGCAACACTGGCAGAGGTCTCCAGCAACACTGGCAGGGGTCTCCAGCAACACTGGCAGAGGTCTCCAGCAACACTGGCAGGGGTCTCCAGCAACACTGGCAGAGGTCTCCAGCAACACTGGCAGGGGTCTCCAGCAACACACTGGCAGAGGTCTCCAGCAACACTGGCAGAGGTCTCCAGCAACACACTGGCAGAGGTCTCCAGCAACACTGGCAGAGGTCTCCAGCAACACTGGCAGGGGTCTCCAGCAACACTGGCAGAGGTCTCCAGCAACACTGGCAGGGTCTCCAGCAACACTGGCAGAGGTCTCCAGCAACACTGGCAGAGTCTCCAGCAACACTGGCAGAGGTCTCCAGCAACACACTGGCAGGGGTCTCCAGCAACACTGGCAGGGGTCTCCAGCAACACTGGCAGGGGTCTCCAGCAACACTGGCAGAGGTCTCCAGCAACACTGGCAGGGGTCTCCAGCAACACTGGCAGAGGTCTCCAGCAACACTGGCAGAGGTCTCCAGCAACACACTGGCAGGGGTCTCCAGCAACACTGGCAGAGGTCTCCAGCAACACTGGCAGAGGTCTCCAGCACACTGGCAGAGGTCTCCAGCAACACTGGCAGAGGTCTCCAGCAACACTGGCAGAGGTCTCCAGCAACACTGGCAGGGGTCTCCAGCAACACTGGCAGGGTCTCCAGCAACACTGGCAGAGGTCTCCAGCAACACTGGCAGGGGTCTCCAGCAACACTGGCAGGGGTCTCCAGCAACACTGGCAGAGGTCTCCAGCAACACTGGCAGGGGTCTCCAGCAACACTGGCAGGGGTCTCCAGCAACACTGGCAGAGGTCTCCAGCAACACACTGGCAGGGGTCTCCAGCAACACTGGCAGAGGTCTCCAGCAACACTGGCAGAGGGTCTCCAGCAACACTGGCAGAGGTCTCCAGCAACACTGGCAGGGGTCTCCAGCAACACTGGCAGGGGTCTCCAGCAACACTGGCAGGGTCTCCAGCAACACTGGCAGAGGTCTCCAGCAACACTGGCAGAGGTCTCCAGCAACACTGGCAGAGGTCTCCAGCAACACACTGGCAGGGGTCTCCAGCAACACTGGCAGAGGTCTCCAGCAACACTGGCAGAGGTCTCCAGCAACACTGGCAGAGGTCTCCAGCACACTGGCAGAGGTCTCCAGCAACACTGGCAGGGGTCTCCAGCAACACTGGCAGAGGTCTCCAGCAACACACTGGCAGGGTCTCCAGCAACACTGGCAGGGGTCTCCAGCAACACTGGCAGGTCTCCAGCAACACTGGCAGGGTCTCCAGCAACACTGGCAGGGGTCTCCAGCAACACTGGCAGAGGTCTCCAGCAACACTGGCAGGGGTCTCCAGCAACACTGGCAGGGGTCTCCAGCAACACTGGCAGAGGTCTCCAGCAACACTGGCAGAGGTCTCCAGCAACACTGGCAGAGGTCTCCAGCAACACTGGCAGGGTCTCCAGCAACACTGGCAGGGGTCTCCAGCAACACTGGCAGAGGTCTCCAGCAACACTGGCAGGGGTCTCCAGCAACACTGGCAGAGGTCTCCAGCAACACTGGCAGAGGTCTCCAGCAACACTGGCAGGGGTCTCCAGCAACACTGGCAGAGGTCTCCAGCAACACACTGGCAGGGGTCTCCAGCAACACTGGCAGGGGTCTCCAGCAACACTGGCAGGGGTCTCCAGCAACACTGGCAGAGGTCTCCAGCAACACTGGCAGAGGTCTCAGCAACACTGGCAGGGTCTCCAGCAACACTGGCAGAGGTCTCCAGCAACACACTGGCAGGGTCTCCAGCAAAACACTGGCAGGGTCTCCAGCAACACTGGCAGGGTCTCCAGCAACACTGGCAGAGGTCTCCAGCAACACTGGCAGGGGTCTCCAGCAACACTGGCAGAGGTCTCCAGCAACACTGGCAGGGGTCTCCAGCAACACTGGCAGGGTCTCCAGCAACACTGGCAGGGTCTCCAGCAACACTGGCAGAGGTCTCCAGCAACACTGGCAGGGTCTCCAGCAACACTGGCAGAGGTCTCCAGCAACACTGGCAGAGGTCTCCAGCAACACTGGCAGGGTCTCCAGCAACACTGGCAGAGGTCTCCAGCAACACTGGCAGGGTCTCCAGCAACACTGGCAGAGGTCTCCAGCAACACTGGCAGGGGTCTCCAGCAACACTGGCAGGGTCTCCAGCAACACTGGCAGAGGTCTCCAGCAACACTGGCAGGGGTCTCCAGCAACACTGGCAGGGGTCTCCAGCAACACTGGCAGGGGTCTCCAGCAACACTGGCAGGGGTCTCCAGCAACACTGGCAGGGTCTCCAGCACACTGGCAGGGGTCTCCAGCAACACTGGCAGGGGTCTCCAGCAACACTGGCAGGGGTCTCCAGCAACACTGGCAGGGTCTCCAGCAACACACTGGCAGAGGTCTCCAGCAACACTGGCAGGGGTCTCCAGCAACACTGGCAGGTCTCCAGCAACACTGGCAGGGGTCTCCAGCAAACACTGGCAGAGGTCTCCAGCAACACTGGCAGAGGTCTCCAGCAACACACTGGCAGGGGTCTCCAGCAACACTGGCAGGGTCTCCAGCAACACTGGCAGGGTCTCCAGCAACACTGGCAGAGGGTCTCCAGCAACACTGGCAGGGGTCTCCAGCAAACACTGGCAGGGTCTCCAGCAAACACTGGCAGAGGTCTCCAGCAACACTGGCAGAGGTCTCCAGCAACACACTGGCAGGGGTCTCCAGCACACTGGCAGGGGTCTCCAGCAACACTGGCAGGGGTCTCCAGCAACACTGGCAGGGTCTCCAGCAACACTGGCAGGGGTCTCCAGCAACACTGGCAGGGGTCTCCAGCAACACTGGCAGAGGTCTCCAGCAACACTGGCAGGGGTCTCCAGCAACACTGGCAGGGGTCTGCAACACTGGCAGAGGTCTCCAGCAACACTGGCAGGGGTCTCCAGCAACACTGGCAGGGTCTCCAGCAACACTGGCAGAGGTCTCAGCAACAACACTGGCAGAGGTCTCCAGCAACACACTGGCAGAGGTCTCCAGCAACACTGGCAGAGGTCTCCAGCAACACTGGCAGAGGTCTCCAGCAACACTGGCAGGGGTCTCCAGCAACACTGGCAGGGTCTCCAGCAACACTGGCAGAGGTCTCCAGCAACACTGGCAGAGGTCTCCAGCAAACACTGGCAGGGTCTCCAGCACACTGGCAGAGGTCTCCAGCAACACTGGCAGAGGTCTCCAGCAACACTGGCAGAGGTCTCCAGCAACACTGGCAGAGGTCTCCAGCAACACTGGCAGGGTCTCCAGCAACACTGGCAGGGGTCTCCAGCAACACACTGGCACTGGCAGGGGTCTCCAGCAACACTGGCAGGGGTCCAGCAACACTGGCAGGGTCTCCAGCAACACTGGCAGAGGTCTCCAGCAACACTGGCAGGGTCTCCAGCAACACTGGCAGAGGTCTCCAGCAACACTGGCAGAGGTCTCCAGCAACACACTGGCAGGGGTCTCCAGCAACACTGGCAGAGGTCTCCAGCAACACTGGCAGGGGTCTCCAGCAACACTGGCAGAGGTCTCCAGCAACACTGGCAGGGTCTCCAGCAACACTGGCAGGGGTCTCCAGCAACACTGGCAGAGGTCTCCAGCAACACTGGCAGGGTCTCCAGCAACACTGGCAGGGTCTCCAGCAACACTGGCAGAGGTCTCCAGCAACACTGGCAGGGGTCTCCAGCAACACTGGCAGGGGTCTCCAGCAACACTGGCAGGGGTCTCCAGCAACACTGGCAGGGGTCTCCAGCAACACTGGCAGGGTCTCCAGCAACACTGGCAGGGTCTCCAGCAACACACTGGCAGAGGTCTCCAGCAACCACTGGCAGGGGTCTCCAGCAACACTGGCAGAGGTCTCCAGCAACACTGGCAGGGGTCTCCAGCAACACTGGCAGGGTCTCCAGCAACACTGGCAGAGGTCTCCAGCAACACACTGGCAGAGGTCTCCAGCAACACTGGCAGAGGTCTCCAGCAACACTGGCAGAGGTCTCCAGCAACACTGGCAGGGGTCTCCAGCAACACTGGCAGAGGTCTCCAGCAACACTGGCAGAGGTCTCCAGCAACACTGGCAGAGGTCTCCAGCAACACTGGCAGAGGTCTCCAGCAACACTGGCAGAGGTCTCCAGCAACACACTGGCAGGGGTCTCCAGCAACACTGGCAGGAGGTCTCCAGCAACACTGGCAGGGTCTCCAGCAACACTGGCAGAGGTCTCCAGCAACACTGGCAGAGGTCTCCAGCAACACTGGCAGGGGTCTCCAGCAACACACTGGCAGAGGTCTCCAGCAACACTGGCAGGGGTCTCCAGCAACACTGGCAGGGGTCTCCAGCAACACTGGCAGGGGTCTCCAGCAACACTGGCAGAGGTCTCCAGCAACACTGGCAGGGGTCTCCAGCAACACTGGCAGAGGTCTCCAGCAACACTGGCAGGGGTCTCCAGCAACACTGGCAGGGGTCTCCAGCAACACTGGCAGAGGTCTCCAGCAACACTGGCAGAGGTCTCCAGCAACAGGCAGAGGTCTCCAGCAAACACTGGCAGAGGTCTCCAGCAACACTGGCAGGGGTCTCCAGCAACACTGGCAGAGGTCTCCAGCAACACTGGCAGGGGTCTCCAGCAACACTGGCAGGGTCTCCAGCACACTGGCAGAGGTCTCCAGCAACACTGGCAGGGTCTCCAGCAACACTGGCAGGGGGTCCAGCAACACTGGCAGAGGTCTCCAGAACACACTGGCAGAGGTCTCCAGCAACACTGGCAGGGTCTCCAGCAACACTGGCAGAGGTCTCCAGCAACACTGGCAGGGGTCTCCAGCAACACTGGCAGGGGTCTCCAGCAACACTGGCAGAGGTCTCCAGCAAACACTGGCAGAGGTCTCCAGCAACACTGGCAGGGGTCTCCAGCAACACTGGCAGAGGTCTCCAGCAACACTGGCAGGGTCTCCAGCAACACTGGCAGGGGTCTCCAGCAACACTGGCAGGGGTCTCCAGCAACACTGGCAGGGGTCTCCAGCAACACTGGCAGAGGTCTCCAGCAACACTGGCAGAGGTCTCCAGCAACACTGGCAGGGGTCTCCAGCAACACTGGCAGAGGTCTCCAGCAACACTGGCAGGGGTCTCCAGCAACACTGGCAGGGGTCTCCAGCAACACTGGCAGAGGTCTCCAGCAACACTGGCAGAGGTCTCCAGCAACACTGGCAGAGGTCTCCAGCAACACTGGCAGGGGTCTCCAGCAACACTGGCAGAGGTCTCCAGCAACACTGGCAGAGGTCTCCAGCAAACACTGGCAGGGTCTCCAGCAACACTGGCAGGGGTCTCCAGCAACACTGGCAGAGGTCTCCAGCAAACACTGGCAGGGGTCTCCAGCAACACTGGCAGGGGTCTCCAGCAACACTGGCAGAGGTCTCCAGCAACACTGGCAGAGGTCTCCAGCAACACTGGCAGGGTCTCCAGCAACACTGGCAGAGGTCTCCAGCAACACTGGCAGGGGTCTCCAGCAACACTGGCAGAGGTCTCCAGCAACACACTGGCAGAGGTCTCCAGCAACACTGGCAGAGGTCTCCAGCAACACTGGCAGGGTCTCCAGCAACACTGGCAGGGGTCTCCAGCAACACTGGCAGGGTCTCCAGCAACACTGGCAGGGGTCTCCAGCAACACTGGCAGGGTCTCCAGCAACACTGGCAGGGTCTCCAGCAAACACTGGCAGAGGTCTCCAGCAACACTGGCAGGGGTCTCCAGCAACACTGGCAGAGGTCTCCAGCAACACTGGCAGAGGTCTCCAGCAACACTGGCAGAGGTCTCCAGCAACACTGGCAGGGGTCTCCAGCAACACTGGCAGGGGTCTCCAGCAACACTGGCAGGGGTCTCCAGCAACACTGGCAGAGGTCTCCAGCAACACTGGCAGGGTCTCCAGCAACACTGGCAGGGGTCTCCAGCAACACTGGCAGGGGTCTCCAGCAACACTGGCAGGGTCTCCAGCAACACTGGCAGGGGTCTCCAGCAACACTGGCAGGGGTCTCCAGCAACACTGGCAGGGGTCTCCAGCAACACTGGCAGGGTCTCCAGCAACACTGGCAGGGGTCTCCAGCAACACACTGGCAGGGGTCTCCAGCAACACTGGCAGGGGTCTCCAGCAACACTGGCAGGGTCTCAGCAACACTGGCAGGGGTCTCCAGCAAACACTGGCAGGGTCTCCAGCAACACTGGCAGGGGTCCCAGCAACACTGGCAGGGGTCTCCAGCAACACACTGGCAGAGGTCTCCAGCAACACTGGCAGAGGTCTCCAGCAACACTGGCAGAGGTCTCCAGCAACACTGGCAGAGGTCTCCAGCAACATGGCAGGGGTCTCCAGCAACACTGGCAGGGGTCTCCAGCAAACACTGGCAGAGGTCTCCAGCAACACTGGCAGAGGTCTCCAGCAACACACTGGCAGGGGTCTCCAGCAACACTGGCAGAGGTCTCCAGCAACACTGGCAGAGGTCTCCAGCAACACTGGCAGAGGTCTCCAGCAACACTGGCAGGGTTCTCAGCAACACTGGCAGAGGTCTCCAGCAAACACTGGCAGGGGTCTCCAGCAACACTGGCAGAGGGGTCTCCAGCAACACTGGCAGGGTCTCCAGCAACACTGGCAGGGGTCTCCAGCAAACACTGGCAGGGGCTCCAGCAACACTGGCAGGGGTCTCCAGCAACACTGGCAGAGGTCTCCAGCAACACTGGCAGAGGTCTCCAGCACACACTGGCAGAGGTCTCCAGCAACACTGGCAGGGGTCTCCAGCAACACTGGCAGGGTCTCCAGCAACACTGGCAGGGTCTCCAGCAACACTGGCAAGGGTCTCCAGCAACACTGGCAGGGGTCTCCAGCACACACTGGCAGAGGTCTCCAGCAACACTGGCAGAGGTCTCCAGCAACACTGGCAGGGGTCTCCAGCAACACTGGCAGGGGTCTCCAGCAACACTGGCAGAGGTCTCCAGCAACACTGGCAGGGGTCTCCAGCAACACTGGCAGGGGTCTCCAGCAACACTGGCAGAGGTCTCCAGCAACACTGGCAGGGGTCTCCAGCAACACACTGGCAGGGTCTCCAGCAACACTGGCAGAGGTCTCCAGCAACACACTGGCAGGGGTCTCCAGCAACACTGGCAGGGGTCTCCAGCAACACTGGCAGAGGTCTCCAGCAACACTGGCAGAGGTCTCCAGCAACACACTGGCAGAGGTCTCCAGCAACACTGGCAGGGGTCTCCAGCAACACTGGCAGGGTCTCCAGCAACACTGGCAGGGGTCTCCAGAAACACTGGCAGGGGTCTCCAGCAACACTGGCAGAGGTCTCCAGCAACACTGGCAGGGGTCTCCAGCAACACTGGCAGGGGTCTCCAGCAACACTGGCAGGGGTCTCCAGCAACACTGGCAGAGGTCTCCAGCAAAACACTGGCAGGGGTCTCCAGCAACACTGGCAGGGGTCTCCAGCAACACTGGCAGAGGTCTCCAGCAACACTGGCAGGGTCTCCAGCAAACACTGGCAGAGGTCTCCAGCAACACACTGGCAGGGTCTCCAGCAACACTGGCAGGGGTCTCCAGCAACACTGGCAGGGGTCTCCAGCAACACTGGCAGAGGTCTCAGCAACACTGGCAGAGGTCTCCAGCAACACTGGCAGAGGTCTCCAGCAACACTGGCAGAGGTCTCCAGCAACACTGGCAGGGGTCTCCAGCAACACTGGCAGAGGTCTCCAGCAACACTGGCAGGGTCTCCAGCAAACACTGGCAGAGGTCTCCAGCAACACTGGCAGGGGTCTCCAGCAACACTGGCAGGGGTCTCCAGCAACACTGGCAGAGGTCTCCAGCAACACTGGCAGGGGTCTCAGCAAAACACTGGCAGGGGTCTCCAGCAACACTGGCAGGGGTCTCCAGCAACACTGGCAGAGGTCTCCAGCAACACTGGCAGAGGTCTCCAGCAACACACTGGCAGGGGTCTCCAGCAACACTGGCAGGGTCTCCAGCAACACTGGCAGAGGTCTCCAGCAACACTGGCAGAGGTCTCCAGCAACACTGGCAGGGGTCTCCAGCAACACTGGCAGGGGTCTCCAGCAACACTGGCAGAGGTCTCCAGCAACACTGGCAGGGGTCTCCAGCAACACTGGCAGGGGTCTCCAGCAACACTGGCAGAGGTCTCCAGCAACACTGGCAGAGGTCTCCAGCAACACTGGCAGGGGTCTCCAGCAACACTGGCAGGGGTCTCCAGCAACACTGGCAGGGGTCTCCAGCAACACTGGCAGAGGTCTCCAGCAACACTGGCAGAGGTCTCCAGCAACACTGGCAGGGGTCTCCAGCAACACTGGCAGGGGTCTCCAGCAACACTGGCAGAGGTCTCCAGCAACACTGGCAGGGGTCTCCAGCAACACTGGCAGGGGTCTCCAGCAACACTGGCAGAGGTCTCCAGCAACACTGGCAGGGGTCTCCAGCAACACTGGCAGGGTCTCCAGCAACACTGGCAGAGGTCTCCAGCAACACTGGCAGGGTCTCCAGCAACACACTGGCAGGGGTCTCCAGCAACACTGGCAGAGGTCTCCAGCAAACACTGGCAGAGGT
This sequence comes from Procambarus virginalis, assembly GCA_020271785.1. Classification (NCBI taxonomy): domain Eukaryota; kingdom Metazoa; phylum Arthropoda; class Malacostraca; order Decapoda; family Cambaridae; genus Procambarus; species Procambarus virginalis. Next base: position 11,965 of record WNGS01004237.1, read on the forward strand.
CTCCAGCAACACTGGCAGGGGTCTCCAGCAACACTGGCAGGGGTCTCCAGCAAACACTGGCAGGGGTCTCCAGCAACACTGGCAGAGGTCTCCAGCAACACTGGCAGAGGTCTCCAGCAACACACTGGCAGGGGTCTCCAGCAACACTGGCAGAGGTCTCCAGCAACACACTGGCAGAGGTCTCCAGCAACACACTGGCAGAGGTCTCCAGCAACACACTGGCAGGGGTCTCCAGCAACACTGGCAGGGGTCTCCAGCAACACACTGGCAGGGGTCTCCAGCAACACACTGGCAGAGGTCTCCAGCAACACTGGCAGAGGTCTCCAGCAACACACTGGCAGGGGTCTCCAGCAACACTGGCAGAGGTCTCCAGCAACACACTGGCAGAGGTCTCCAGCAACACTGGCAGGGGTCTCCAGCAACACTGGCAGGGGTCTCCAGCAACACACTGGCAGGGGTCTCCAGCAACACTGGCAGAGGTCTCCAGCAACACACTGGCAGAGGTCTCCAGCAACACACTGGCAGAGGTCTCCAGCAACACTGGCAGAGGTCTCCAGCAACACACTGGCAGAGGTCTCCAGCAACACACTGGCAGAGGTCTCCAGCAACACACTGGCAGGGTCTCCAGCAACACTGGCAGGGGTCTCCAGCACACACTGGCAGGGGTCTCCAGCAACACACTGGCAGAGGTCTCCAGCAACACTGGCAGAGGTCTCCAGCAACACTGGCAGGGGTCTCCAGCAACACTGGCAGGGGTCTCCAGCAACACTGGCAGGGGTCTCCAGCAACACTGGCAGGGGTCTCCAGCAACACTGGCAGAGGTCTCCAGCAACACTGGCAGGGGTCTCCAGCAAACACTGGCAGGGGTCTCCAGCAACACTGGCAGAGGTCTCCAGCAACACTGGCAGAGGTCTCCAGCAACACTGGCAGGGGTCTCCAGCAACACACTGGCAGGGGTCTCCAGCAACACTGGCAGGGGTCTCCAGCAACACTGGCAGGGGTCTCCAGCAACACTGGCAGGGGTCTCCAGCAACACTGGCAGGGGTCTCCAGCAACACTGGCAGGGGTCTCCAGCAACACTGGCAGGGTCTCCAGCAACACTGGCAGGGGTCTCCAGCAACACTGGCAGGGGTCTCCAGCAACACTGGCAGAGGTCTCCAGCAACACTGGCAGGGGTCTCCAGCAACACTGGCAGGGGTCTCCAGCAACACTGGCAGAGGTCTCCAGCAACACTGGCAGAGGTCTCCAGCAACACTGGCAGGGGTCTCCAGCAACACACTGGCAGGGGTCTCCAGCAACACTGGCAGGGGTCTCCAGCAACACTGGCAGGGGTCTCCAGCAACACTGGCAGAGGTCTCCAGCAACACTGGCAGGGGTCTCCAGCAACACTGGCAGGGGTCTCCAGCAACACTGGCAGAGGTCTCCAGCAACACTGGCAGGGGTCTCCAGCAACACTGGCAGGGGTCTCCAGCAACACTGGCAGAGGTCTCCAGCAACACTGGCAGGGGTCTCCAGCAACACTGGCAGGGTCTCCAGCAACACTGGCAGAGGTCTCCAGCAACACTGGCAGAGGTCTCCAGCAACACTGGCAGAGGTCTCCAGCAACACTGGCAGGGGTCTCCAGCAACACTGGCAGAGGTCTCCAGCAACACTGGCAGAGGTCTCCAGCAACACTGGCAGGGGTCTCCAGCAACACTGGCAGAGGTCTCCAGCAACACTGGCAGGGGTCTCCAGCAACACTGGCAGGGGTCTCCAGCAACACTGGCAGGGGTCTCCAGCAACACTGGCAGAGGTCTCCAGCAACACTGGCAGAGGTCTCCAGCAACACTGGCAGAGGTCTCCAGCAACACACTGGCAGGGGTCTCCAGCAACACTGGCAGAGGTCTCCAGCAACACACTGGCAGGGGTCTCCAGCAACACTGGCAGAGGTCTCCAGCAACACACTGGCAGAGGTCTCCAGCAACACTGGCAGGGTCTCCAGCAACACTGGCAGGGGTCTCCAGCAACACACTGGCAGGGGTCTCCAGCAACACTGGCAGAGGTCTCCAGCAACACACTGGCAGAGGTCTCCAGCAACACACTGGCAGAGGTCTCCAGCAACACTGGCAGAGGTCTCCAGCAAACACTGGCAGAGGTCTCCAGCAACACACTGGCAGAGGTCTCCAGCAACACACTGGCAGGGGTCTCCAGCAACACTGGCAGGGGTCTCCAGCAACACTGGCAGAGGTCTCCAGCACACACTGGCAGGGTCTCCAGCAACACTGGCAGAGGTCTCCAGCAAAACTGGCAGAGGTCTCCAGCAACACTGGCAGGGTCTCCAGCAACACTGGCAGAGGTCTCCAGCAACACTGGCAGGGGTCTCCAGCAACACTGGCAGGGGTCTCCAGCAACACTGGCAGGGTTCCCAGCAACACTGGCAGAGGTCTCCAGCAACACTGGCAGAGGTCTCCAGCAACACACTGGCAGGGGTCTCCAGCAACACTGGCAGAGGTCTCCAGCAACACACTGGCAGAGGTCTCCAGCAACACTGGCAGGGGTCTCCAGCAACACTGGCAGGGGTCTCCAGCAACACTGGCAGAGGTCTCCAGCAACACTGGCAGGGGTCTCCAGCAACACTGGCAGAGGTCTCCAGCAACACTGGCAGAGGTCTCCAGCAACACTGGCAGGGGTCTCCAGCAACACACTGGCAGGGGTCTCCAGCAACACTGGCAGGGGTCTCCAGCAACACTGGCAGGGTCTCCAGCAACACTGGCAGGGGTCTCCAGCAACACTGGCAGAGGTCTCCAGCAACACTGGCAGGGGTCTCCAGCAACACTGGCAGGGGTCTCCAGCAACACTGGCAGAGGTCTCCAGCAACACTGGCAGGGGTCTCCAGCAACACTGGCAGAGGTCTCCAGCAACACTGGCAGAGGTCTCCAGCAACACTGGCAAGGGTCTCCAGCAACACACTGGCAGGGGTCTCCAGCAACACTGGCAGGGGTCTCCAGCAACACTGGCAGAGGTCTCCAGCAACACTGGCAGGGGTCTCCAGCAACACTGGCAGGGTCTCCAGCAACACTGGCAGAGGTCTCCAGCAACACTGGCAGAGGTCTCCAGCAACACTGGCAGAGGTCTCCAGCAACACTGGCAGGGTCTCCAGCAACACTGGCAGAGGTCTCCAGCAACACTGGCAGAGGTCTCCAGCAACACTGGCAGGGGTCTCCAGCAACACTGGCAGAGGTCTCCAGCAACACTGGCAGGGGTCTCCAGCAACACTGGCAGGGGTCTCCAGCAACACTGGCAGGGTTCTCCAGCAACACAGGNCTTCAGTCACTTGTGTTGTCCCGTCTCGAATACTGCTCAGTACTCACTTCCCCCTTCAGAGCAGGAGAGATTGCTGAAATAGGGGAATACAGAGAAATATACGGCACGCATAGACGAGATAAAACACCTAAATATTGGGATCGTCTCAAAGCTCTCCAAATGTACTCTCTAGAAAGGAGACGAGAGAGATACCAAATAATATACACGTGGAAAATACTGGAGGGCCAGGTCCCAAATCTACACAGTAAAATAACAACGTACTGGAGTGAACGATATGGAAGAAAATGCAAGATTGATCCAGTGAAGAGCAGAGGTGCCATAGGCACAATCAGAGAACACTGTATAAACATCAGAGGTCCGCGGTTGTTCAACGTCTCCCAGCGACTATAAGAAATATTGCCGGAACAACCGTGGACATCTTCAAGAGAAAACTGGACTGTTTCCTAAGAGAAGTCCCGGATCAGCCGGGCTGTGGTGGGTATGTGGCTCTGCGGGCCGCTCCAAGCAACAGCCTGGTGGATCAAACTCTCACAAGTCGAGCCTGGCCTCGGGCCGGGCTTGGGGAGTAGAAGAACTCCAGAACCCCATCAACCAGGCATCAACCAGGGTCTCCAGCAACACTGGCAGGGGTCTCCAGCAAACATGGCAGGGTCTCCAGCAACACACTGGCAGGGGTCTCCAGCAACACTGGAGGGGTCTCCAGCAACACTGGCAGAGGTCTCCAGGAACACTGGCAGGGGTCTCCAGCAACACACTGGCAGGGGTCTCCAGCAACACTGGCAGGGTCTCCAGCAACACTGGCAGGGGTCTCCAGCAACACACTGGCAGGGGTCTCCAGCAACACTGGCAGGGGTCTCCAGCAACACTGGCAGGGGTCTCAGCAACACACTGGCAGGGGTCTCCAGCAACACTGGCAGGGGTCTCCAGCAAACACTGGCAGGGTCTCCAGCAACACTGGCAGGGGTCTCCAGCAACACTGGCAGGGGTCTCCAGCAACACTGGCAGGGTCTCCAGCAACACTGGCAGGGGTCTCCAGCAACACTGGCAGGGGTCTCCAGCAAACACTGGCAGGGGTCTCCAGCAACACTGGCAGGGGTCTCCAGCAACACTGGCAGGGGTCTCCAGCAACACTGGCAGGGGTCTCCAGCAACACTGGCAGGGGTCTCCAGCAACACATGGCAGGGGTCTCCAGCAAACACTGGCAGGGGTCTCCAGCAACACTGGCAGGGGTCTCCAGCAACACTGGCAGGGGTCTCCAGCAACACTGGCAGGGGTCTCCAGCAACACTGGCAGGGGTCTCCAGCAACACTGGCAGGGGTCTCCAGCAACACTGGCAGGGGTCTCCAGCAACACTGGCAGGGTCTCCAGCAACACTGGCAGGGGTCTCCAGCAACACTGGCAGGGGTCTCCAGCAACACTGGCAGGGGTCTCCACAACACTGGCAGGGGTCTCCAGCAACACTGGCAGGGTCTCCAGCAACACTGGCAGGGGTCTCCAGCAACACTGGCAGGGGTCTCCAGCAACACTGGCAGGGGTCTCCAGCAAACACTGGCAGGGTCTCCAGCAACACTGGCAGGGGTCTCCAGCAACACTGGCAGGGGTCTCCAGCAACACACTGGCAGGGGTCTCCAGCAACACTGGCAGGGGTCTCCAGCAACACAATGGCAGGGGTCTCCAGCAACACTGGCAGGGGTCTCCAGCAACACACTGGCAGGGGTCTCCAGCAACACTGGCAGGGGTCTCCAGCAACACTGGCAGGGGTCTCCAGCAACACTGGCAGGGGTCTCCAGCAACACTGGCAGGGGTCTCCAGCAACACTGGCAGGGTCTCCAGCAACACTGGCAGGGGTCTCCAGCAACACTGGCAGGGGTCTCCAGCAACACACTGGCAGGGGTCTCCAGCAACACTGGCAGGGGTCTCCAGCAACACTGGCAGGGGTCTCCAGCAACACTGGCAGGGGTCTCCAGCAACACTGGCAGGGGTCTCCAGCAACACTGGCAGGGGTCTCCAGCAACACTGGCAGGGGTCTCCAGCAACACTGGCAGGGGTCTCCAGCAACACTGGCAGGGGTCTCCAGCAACACTGGCAGGGGTCTCCAGCAACACTGGCAGGGGTCTCCAGCAACACTGGCAGGGGTCTCCAGCAACACTGGCAGGGGTCTCCAGCAACACTGGCAGGGGTCTCCAGCAAACACTGGCAGGGGTCTCCAGCAACACTGGCAGGGGTCTCCAGCAACACTGGCAGGGGTCTCCAGCAACACTGGCAGGGGTCTCCAGCAACACTGGCAGGGGTCTCCAGCAAACACTGGCAGGGGTCTCCAGCAACACTGGCAGGGGTCTCCAGCAACACTGGCAGGGGTCTCCAGCAACACACTGGCAGGGTCTCCAGCAACAACACTGGCAGGGGTCTCCAGCAACACTGGCAGGGGTCTCCAGCAACACTGGCAGGGGTCTCCAGCAACACACTGGCAGGGTCTCCAGCAACACTGGCAGGGGTCTCCAGCAACACTGGCAGGGGTCTCCAGCAAACACTGGCAGGGGTCTCCAGCAACACTGGCAGGGGTCTCCAGCAACACTGGCAGGGGTCTCCAGCAACACTGGCAGGGGTCTCCAGCAACACTGGCAGGGGTCTCCAGCAACACACTGGCAGGGGTCTCCAGCAACACTGGCAGGGGTCTCCAGCAACACTGGCAGGGTCTCCAGCAACACTGGCAGGGGTCTCCAGCAACACTGGCAGGGGTCTCCAGCAACACTGGCAGGGGTCTCCAGCAACACACTGGCAGGGTCTCCAGCAACACTGGCAGAGGTCTCCAGCAACACTGGCAGGGGTCTCCAGCAACACTGGCAGGGGTCTCCAGCAACACTGGCAGGGGTCTCCAGCAACACACTGGCAGGGGTCTCCAGCAACACTGGCAGGGTCTCCAGCAACACTGGCAGGGGTCTCCAGCAACACTGGCAGGGGTCTCCAGCAACACTGGCAGGGGTCTCCAGCAACACTGGCAGGGGTCTCCAGCAACACTGGCAGGGGTCTCCAGCAACACTGGCAGGGGTCTCCAGCAAACACTGGCAGGGGTCTCCAGCAACACTGGCAGAGGGTCTCAGCAACACTGGCAGGGGTCTCCAGCAACACACTGGCAGGGGTCTCCAGCAACACTGGCAGGGGTCTCCAGCAACACTGGCAGGGGTCCCAGCAACACTGGCAGGGGTCTCCAGCAACACTGGCAGGGGTCTCCAGCAAACACTGGCAGGGGTCTCCAGCAACACTGGCAGGGGTCTCCAGCAACACTGGCAGGGTCTCCAGCAACACTGGCAGGGGTCTCCAGCAACACTGGCAGGGGTCTCCAGCAACACTGGCAGGGGTCTCCAGCAACACTGGCAGGGGTCTCCAGCAACACTGGCAGGGGTCTCCAGCAACACTGGCAGGGTCTCCAGCAACACTGGCAGAGGTCTCCAGCAACACTGGCAGGGGTCTCCAGCAACACTGGCAGGGGTCTCCAGCAAACACTGCAGAGGTCTCCAGCAACACTGGCAGGGGTCTCCAGCAACACTGGCAGGGGTCTCCAGCAACACACTGGCAGGGTCTCCAGCAACACTGGCAGGGGTCTCCAGCAACACTGGCAGGGGTCTCCAGCAACACTGGCAGGGGTCTCCAGCAACACTGGCAGGGGTCTCCAGCAACACTGGCAGGGGTCTCCAGCAACACTGGCAGGGGTCTCCAGCAACACTGGCAGGGGTCTCCAGCAACACACTGGCAGAGGTCTCCAGCAACACTGGCAGGGGTCTCCAGCAACACTGGCAGGGGTCTCCAGCAACACTGGCAGGGGTCTCCAGCAACACTGGCAGGGGTCTCCAGCAACACTGGCAGGGGTCTCCAGCAACACTGGCAGGGGTCTCCAGCAACACTGGCAGGGGTCTCCAGCACACACTGGCAGGGTCTCCAGCAACACACTGGCAGGGTCTCCAGCAACACTGGCAGAGGTCTCCAGCAACACTGGCAGAGGGTCTCCAGCAACACTGGCAGGGGTCTCCAGCAACACTGGCAGGGGTCTCCAGCAACACTGGCAGGGGTCTCCAGCAACACTGGCAGGGGTCTCCAGCAACACTGGCAGGGGTCTCCAGCAACACTGGCAGGGGTCTGCAACACTGGCAGGGGTCTCCAGCAACACTGGCAGGGTCTCCAGCAACACTGGCAGGGGTCTCCAGCACACTGGCAGGGGTCTCCAGCAACACTGGCAGAGGTCTCCAGCAACACTGGCAGGGGTCTCCAGCAACACTGGCAGGGGTCTCCAGCAACACTGGCAGGGGTCTCCAGCAACACTGGCAGGGGTCTCCAGCAACACTGGCAGAGGTCTCCAGCAACACTGGCAGGGGTCTCCAGCAACACTGGCAGGGGTCTCCAGCAACACTGGCAGAGGTCTCCAGCAACACACTGGCAGGGGTCTCCAGCAACACTGGCAGGGGTCTCCAGCAACACTGGCAGAGGTCTCCAGCAACACTGGCAGGGGTCTCCAGCAACACATGGCAGGGGTCTCCAGCAACACTGGCAGAGGTCTCCAGCAACACTGGCAGGGGTCTCCAGCAACACTGGCAGGGGTCTCCAGCAACACTGGCAGGGGTCTCCAGCAACACTGGCAGGGGTCTCCAGCAACACTGGCAGGGTCTCCAGCAACACTGGCAGAGGTCTCCAGCAACACTGGCAGGGGTCTCCAGCAACAATGGCAGGGGTCTCCAGCAACACTGGCAGGGGTCTCCAGCAACACTGGCAGGGGTCTCCAGCAACACTGGCAGAGGTCTCCAGCAACACACTGGCAGGGTCTCCAGCAACACTGGCAGGGGTCTCCAGCAACACACTGGCAGAGGTCTCCAGCAACACTGGCAGGGGTCTCCAGCAACACTGGCAGAGGTCTCCAGCAACACTGGCAGGGGTCTCCAGCAACACTGGCAGGGTCTCCAGCAACACTGGCAGGGGTCTCCAGCAACACTGGCAGGGGTCTCCAGCAACACTGGCAGAGGTCTCCAGCAAAACACTGGCAGGGGTCTCCAGCAACACTGGCAGGGGTCTCCAGCAACACTGGCAGGGTCTCCAGCAACACTGGCAGGGTCTCCAGCAACACTGGCAGGGGTCTCCAGCAACACTGGCAGGGGTCTCCAGCAACACTGGCAGGGTCTCCAGCAACACTGGCAGGGGTCTCCAGCAACACTGGCAGGGGTCTCCAGCAACACTGGCAGGGTCTCCAGCAACACTGGCAGGGGTCTCCAGCAACACTGGCAGGCGGGGGTCTCCAGCAACACTGGCAGGGGTCTCCAGCAACACTGGCAGGGGTCTCCAGCAAACACTGGCAGGGTCTCCAGCAACACTGGCAGGGGTCTCCAGCAACACTGGCAGGGGTCTCCAGCAACACTGGCAGGGGTCTCCAGCAACACTGGCAGGGTCTCCAGCAACACTGGCAGGGGTCTCCAGCAACACTGGCAGGGTCTCCAGCAACACTGGCAGGGTCTCCAGCAACACTGGCAGGGGTCTCCAGCAAACACTGGCAGGGGTCTCCAGCAACACTGGCAGGGGTCTCCAGCAACACTGGCAGGGGTCTCCAGCAACACTGGCAGGGGTCTCCAGCAACACTGGCAGAGGTCTCCAGCAAAACACTGGCAGGGGTCTCCAGCAACACTGGCAGGGGTCTCCAGCAACACTGGCAGGGGTCTCCAGCAACACTGGCAGAGGTCTCCAGCAACACTGGCAGGGGTCTCCAGCAACACTGGCAGGGGTCTCCAGCAACACTGGCAGGGTCTCCAGCAACACTGGCAGGGGTCTCCAGCAACACTGGCAGGGGTCTCCAGCAACACTGGCAGGGGTCTCCAGCAACACTGGCAGGGGTCTCCAGCAACACTGGCAGGGGTCTCCAGCAACACTGGCAGGGGTCTCCAGCAACACTGGCAGGGGTCTCCAGCAACACTGGCAGGGGTCTCCAGCAACACTGGCAGGGGTCTCCAGCAACACTGGCAGGGGTCTCCAGCAACAACTGGCAGGGGTCTCCAGCAACACTGGCAGGGGTCTCCAGCAACACTGGCAGGGGTCTCCAGCAACACTGGCAGGGGTCTCCAGCAACACTGGCAGGGGTCTCCAGCAACACTGGCAGGGGTCTCCAGCAACACTGGCAGGGGTCTCCAGCAACACTGGCAGGGGTCTCCAGCAACACTGGCAGGGGTCTCCAGCAACACACTGGCAGGGGTCTCCAGCAACACTGGCAGGGGTCTCCAGCAACACTGGCAGGGGTCTCCAGCAACACTGGCAGGGTCTCCAGCAACACTGGCAGGGGTCTCCAGCAACACTGGCAGGGGTCTCCAGCAACACTGGCAGGGGTCTCCAGCACTGGCAGAGGTCTCCAGCAACACTGGCAGGGGTCTCCAGCAACACTGGCAGGGGTCTCCAGCAACACTGGCAGGGTCTCCAGCAACACTGGCAGAGGTCTCCAGCAACACTGGCAGGGGTCTCCAGCAAACACTGGCAGGGGTCTCCAGCAACACTGGCAGGGGTCTCCAGCAACACTGGCAGGGGTCTCCAGCAACACTGGCAGGGTCTCCAGCACACTGGCAGGGGTCTCCAGCAACACTGGCAGGGGTCTCCAGCAACACTGGCAGGGGTCTCCCAGCAACACTGGCAGGGGTCTCCAGCAACACTGGCAGGGGTCTCCAGCAACACTGGCAGGGGTCTCCAGCAACACTGGCAGGGTCTCCAGCAACACTGGCAGGGGTCTCCAGCAACACATGGCAGGGGTCTCCAGCAACACTGGCAGGGGTCTCCAGCAACACTGGCAGGGGTCTCCAGCAACACTGGCAGAGGTCTCCAGCAACACTGGCAGGGGTCTCCAGCAACACTGGCAGGGGTCTCCAGCAACAACACTGGCAGGGGTCTCCAGCAACACTGGCAGGGGTCTCCAGCAACACTGGCAGGGGTCTCCAGCAACACTGGCAGGGGTCTCCAGCAACACTGGCAGGGGTCTCCAGCAACACTGGCAGAGGTCTCCAGCAACACTGGCAGGGGTCTCCAGCAACACTGGCAGGGGTCTCCAGCAACACTGGCAGGGGTCTCCAGCAAACACTGGCAGGGGTCTCCAGCAACACTGGCAGGGGTCTCCAGCAACACTGGCAGGGGTCTCCAGCAACACTGGCAGGGGTCTCCAGCAACACTGGCAGGGGTCTCCAGCAACACTGGCAGGGTCTCCAGCAACACTGGCAGGGGTCCCAGCAAACACTGGCAGGGGTCTCCAGCAAACACTGGCAGGGTCTCCAGCAACACTGGCAGGGGTCTCCAGCAACACTGGCAGGGGTCTCCAGCAACACTGGCAGGGGTCTCCAGCAACACTGGCAGGGGTCTCCAGCAACACTGGCAGGGGTCTCCAGCAACACTGGCAGGGGTCTCCAGCAACACTGGCAGGGGTCTCCAGCAACACTGGCAGGGGTCTCCAGCAACACTGGCAGGGGTCTCCAGCAACACTGGCAGGGGTCTCCAGCAACACTGGCAGGGGTCTCCAGCAACACTGGCAGGGGTCTCCAGCAAACACTGGCAGGGGTCTCCAGCAACACTGGCAGGGGTCTCCAGCAAACACTGGCAGAGGTCTCCAGCAACACTGGCAGGGGTCTCCAGCAACACTGGCAGGGGTCTCCAGCAACACTGGCAGAGGGTCTCCAGCAACACTGGCAGGGGTCTCCAGCAACACTGGCAGGGGTCTCCAGCAACACTGGCAGGGTCTCCAGCAACACTGGCAGAGGTCTCCAGCAACACTGGCAGGGGTCTCCAGCAACACTGGCAGGGGTCTCCAGCAACACTGGCAGGGGTCTCCAGCAACACTGGCAGGGGTCTCCAGCAACACTGGCAGGGGTCTCCAGCAACACTGGCAGGGGTCTCCAGCAACACTGGCAGGGGTCTCCAGCAACACTGGCAGGGGTCTCCAGCAACACTGGCAGGGGTCTCCAGCAACACTGGCAGGGGTCTCCAGCAACACTGGCAGGGGTCTCCAGCAAACACTGGCAGGGGTCTCCAGCAACACTGGCAGGGTCTCCAGCAACACTGGCAGAGGTCTCCAGCAACACTGGCAGGGGTCTCCAGCAACACTGGCAGGGGTCTCCAGCAACACTGGCAGGGGTCTCCAGCAACACTGGCAGGGGTCTCCAGCAAACACTGGCAGGGGTCTCCAGCAACACTGGCAGGGGTCTCCAGCAACACTGGCAGGGTCTCCAGCAACACTGGCAGAGGTCTCCAGCAACACTGGCAGGGGTCTCCAGCAAACTGGCAGGGGTCTCCAGCAACACACTGGCAGGGTCTCCAGCAACACTGGCAGAGGTCTCCAGCAACACTGGCAGGGGTCTCCAGCAACACTGGCAGGGGTCTCCAGCAACACTGGCAGGGGTCTCCAGCAACACTGGCAGGGTCTCCAGCAACACTGGCAGGGGTCTCCAGCAACACTGGCAGGGGTCTCCAGCAACACTGGCAGGGGTCTCCAGCAACACTGGCAGGGGTCTCCAGCAACACTGGCAGGGGTCTCCAGCAACACTGGCAGGGGTCTCCAGCAACACTGGCAGGGTCTCCAGCAACACTGGCAGGGGTCTCCAGCAACACTGGCAGGGGTCTCCAGCAACACTGGCAGGGGTCTCCAGCAACACTGGCAGGGGTCTCCAGCAACACTGGCAGGGGTCCAGCAACACTGGCAGAGGTCTCCAGCAAAACACTGGCAGGGGTCTCCAGCAACACTGGCAGGGGTCTCCAGCAACACTGGCAGGGGTCTCCAGCAACACTGGCAGGGGTCTCCAGCAACACTGGCAGGGGTCTCCAGCAACACTGGCAGGGGTCTCCAGCAACACTGGCAGGGGTCTCCAGCAACACTGGCAGGGTCTCCAGCAACACTGGCAGGGGTCTCCAGCAACACTGGCAGAGGTCTCCAGCAACACTGGCAGGGGTCTCCAGCAACACTGGCAGGGGTCTCCAGCAACACTGGCAGAGGTCTCCAGCAACACTGGCAGGGGTCTCCAGCAACACTGGCAGGTCTCCAGCAACACTGGCAGGGTCTCCAGCAACACTGGCAGGGGTCTCCAGCAACACTGGCAGGGGTCTCCAGCAACACTGGCAGGGGTCTCCAGCAACACTGGCAGAGGTCTCCAGCAACACTGGCAGAGGTCTCCAGCAACACTGGCAGGGGTCTCCAGCAACACTGGCAGGGGTCTCCAGCAACACTGGCAGGGTCTCCAGCAACACTGGCAGGGTCTCCAGCAACACTGGCAGGGGTCTCCAGCAACACTGGCAGGTCTCCAGCAACACTGGCAGGGGTCTCCAGCAACACTGGCAGGTCTCCAGCAACACTGGCAGAGGTCTCCAGCAACACTGGCAGAGGTCTCCAGCAACACTGGCAGGGTCTCCAGCAACACACTGGCAGGGGTCTCCAGCAACACTGGCAGAGGTCTCCAGCAACACTGGCAGGGGTCTCCAGCAACACTGGCAGGGGTCTCCAGCAACACTGGCAGAGGTCTCCAGCAACACTGGCAGGGGTCTCCAGCAACACTGGCAGGGGTCTCCAGCAACACTGGCAGGGGTCTCCAGCAACACTGGCAGGGGTCTCCAGCAACACTGGCAGGGGTCTCCAGCAACACTGGCAGGGGTCTCCAGCACACTGGCAGGGGTCTCCAGCAACACTGGCAGGGTCTCCAGCAACACTGGCAGGGGTCTCCAGCAACACTGGCAGGGTCTCAGCAGCACACTGGCAGGGTCTCCAGCAACACTGGCAGGGGTCTCCAGCAACACTGGCAGGGTCTCCAGCAACACTGGCAGGGGTCTCCAGCAACACTGGCAGGGGTCTCCAGCAACACTGGCAGGGGTCTCCAGCAACACTGGCAGGGGTCTCCAGCAACACTGGCAGGGTCTCCAGCAACACTGGCAGGGGTCTCCAGCAACACTGGCAGGGGTCTCCAGCAACACTGGCAGGGGTCTCCAGCAACACTGGCAGGGGTCTCCAGCAACACTGGCAGGGGTCTCCAGCAACACTGGCAGGGGTCTCCAGCAACACTGGCAGGGGTCTCCAGCAACACTGGCAGGGTCTCCAGCAACACTGGCAGGGGTCTCCAGCAACACTGGCAGGGGTCTCCAGCAAACACTGGCAGGGGTCTCCAGCAACACTGGCAGGGGTCTCCAGCAACACTGGCAGGGGTCTCCAGCAACACTGGCAGGGGTCTCCAGCAACACTGGCAGGGGTCTCCAGCAACACTGGCAGGGGTCTCCAGCAACACATGGCAGG
>WNGS01004238.1:25638-44453 GCA_020271785.1 Procambarus virginalis
TGTCAATAATTGCCTTTGGTTTGATGTCTACCAGCACTGGGGACAATTTCGGTGTGATATCAATCCCCAGATCTTTCTCTCTATTTGACTCTTACAGGATTTCACCTCACAGATGGTACCTTGTGGTCAGCCTTCTGCTTCCTTCGCCTAATTTCATGCTTTACAAATACAATAATTATTCAGGTAAAGTACATACATACAAGGTGACATACAAAAGTTGATGGATTATAGATAGAGCTAGTACATACAATGCCTAAAGCCACTATTACGCAAAGCGTGTCAGCCAGGAAAAACACTAAGACTAAAACTTAATACTAATTGAGATTAAAGTATAAATTGTGTTGAGAAAAAATAAGAAAAAAATGAAAAAAGGGAGGGGGGGAACATGGCAGAAAACAGCAAAAATACAATTTGGTCAACAAACAGCATTGTTTAAAACGTAGACATGGGTGACATTAGTGGTGAGGTAGGTTACATTAAGTTAATTAGGGGGTACTTAGTTTTTATCTTAAACTGGTTGGGAGAGGTGCAGTCTTTAGCATAATTGGGAAGGTCATTTCACATTCGAGGTCCCTTGATTTGTAAAGCATTTCTAGTTTTACTAAGTCGTACTCTTGGAATAGCAAATAGGTATTTGTTTCTGGTGTGGTGCTCATGGGATCTGTTAGAACCTTCTAGGAAGCTTTAAGGTCAGGATGACATTACAGTTCAGCATTTTATATATATAAAAAAACACATCCCTTGGCCCTCTCCTCTTTCTCATCTACATTAATGACCTTCCAAATGCCTCCCAACACCTCAAACCAATTCTATTTGCTGACGACACAACCTTCATTTACTCCAGTCCTGACCCCCTTGCTCTAAATGCCACAGTAAATACTGAGCTAAATAAAGTCCATCTTTGGCTAACTGCCAACAAACTCACCCTTAACATTGACAAAACTTTCTATATTCTGTTTGGCAATAAATCCTCTAATCAAATAAATCTCAAAATAAACTATACCCAAATTTGTAACAAATTAGATGGCAAATTCCATGGCATTCTCATTGACCACAAGCTGAATTTCCAGGGACACATTCTAAATATATCAAAAAAGTTTAAAAAACTGTAGGCATTCTTTCTAAGATCAGATATTATGTACCCCGCCCTGCCCTGGTTTTAGTTTAGTTCATTTATTATGCACCCCATACCCATCTTGTGGGCGGTAGTGGAAAGGGTTACAGAGGCACATAATGGGCTCAGGGACTGAACCCCACAATTCATTTAGCTAAGCAAGTTACAGTCTTGATGAGCTAGTTACAAAATTCAATATAAGTCGTCACATCAACAATGGGTTCGAGATTGACCTCAAGTACAGGTTCTAAATTAAGCAACTGACATATGTGGAGAGCTAGTGTCAAAATTTATATGTTTGTCCTGCACACCGCCCCCCATCCAGTGGGCAGGGGTGGATGGGTTACAATCACTCAGTTTCTACCTACAGTTAGCAAACTGGGGATATTTGGCTAAAATTTCTGGTAGCAGATGCCTGGTGACTATCTATTACTCCCTCATCTATCCATATCTCAACTATGGTATTTGTGCTTGGGTTCTACTACCCAAAATCATTTACGTCCTCTACTTACTCAACACAAAGCTGCTATTAGGACAATATCCAACTCTGGCCCCAGACATCACTCGGTATCTCTACTCAAATCTCTGAATATGTTAGATATTAAGTCACTGCACATTCTCTCATGTGTATTATACATATATAAGACGCTGAACTGTAATGCCAATCCTGACCTCAAAAGCTTCATTAAAGGTTGTAACAGAACCCATGAGCACCACACCAGAAATAAATACAGTTTTGATATTCCAAGAGTACGACTTAATCAAACTAGAAATGCTCTACAAATCAAGGGTGTCAGAATGTGGAATGACCTTCCCAACCATGTTAAAGACTGTACCTCTCTCAACCAGTTTAAGATAAAAACGAAGCACTACCTAATAAATTCCCTGTAACCTACCCTACCCCTCTATTGTCAACTCATGTCTTTTTTTATATACAACGCTGTTTGTCGACCTAATTGTATTTGTGCTGCTTTTTCAGCCATGTTCCCCCCTTTTTTATCCCTATTTTTATTTGTTCTCTGCACATTTTATTCTTTATACTCAATTAGTATTAAGCTTTAGTCATTTAAGTTTTTCATGCCCGAAACGCTTTGCGTAATAGTGGCTTTAGGCATTGTATGTACTAGCCCTATCTATAAATCAATCATTCTTTGTAAAATCCCTTGTATGTATGTACCTTACCTAAATAAACATTTTATTTTATTTTATTATTTTTTTACATGAGAGGATGTGCAGTGACTTAATATCTAACACATTCAGAGATTTGAGTAAGGGTACCGAGTGATGTCTGGGGCCAGAGTTAGATATTGTCCTAATAGCAGCTTTGTGTTGAGTAATTAGAGGACATAAATGATTTTGGGTAGTAGAACCCCAAGCACAAATACCATAGTTGAGATAAGGATAGAGTGTCACCAGGGCAGGGCGAGGTACATAATATCTGATCTTAGAAAGAATGCCAACAGTTTTTGAAGCTTTTTTTGATATATTTAGAATGTGTCCCTGGAAATTCAGCTTGCGGTCAATGAGAACACTTTCCTGAGTTGAACTTTATAATAGCCATTTTCTAGACCATTCCTCCAGTTTGTCCAGGTCATCCTGTAGTCTCTGTCTATCTTCATCTGTCTTGATTCTTCTCATAATTTTTCCATCATCAGCGAACATTAAGAGGAATGAGTCTATACCCTCTGGAAGGTCGCTTACATATACTAGAAGCAGGATGGGTCCGAGTACAGAGCCCTGTGGGACTCAGCTGGTCACATCTCACCACTCTCATGTCTCCCCCCCCCACCTCACAGTTACTCACTGTTTCCTGTTGCTTAGATACTCCCTTATCCACTGGAGCACCTTCCTTTTTACTCCTGCCGTTGCTCCAACTTTTGTAACAGCCAAACTTTTATGGGCTACTGTGTCAAAGGCTTTCTGACAGTCCAAGAAAATGCAGTCTGCCCACCCTTCTCTTTCTTGCCTAATTTGAGTTGCTTGGTCATAGAATTCTATTAAACCTGTGAGGCACAATTTACCATCTCTGAACCCATGCTGGTGGTGTGTTACAAAGCTATTTCCCTGAAGATGCTCTATGAGCCATTTCCTCACGATCTTCTCCATCACCTTGCATGGTATACAAGTTAGGGAAACTGGCCTGTAGTTCAGTGCCTCTTCCCTGTCGCCTTTATTGTATATTGGAACTACATTAGCTGTCTTCCAACTTTCTGGTAGGTCTCCTGTTTCCAGTGACCTGTTATACACCATAGATAGTGGCACACTTAGTGCTTCTGCACCTTCCTTTAGTATCCATGGTGAGATTCTGTCAGGCCCAACAGCCTTTATCACATTCAGCTCCAACAGGTTCCTTTTGACCTCATCACTGGTGAGGTTAAATTCCTCCAAGGTTGCTTGATTTGCTTCCTCCTCATTTAGTGCAGGGACTTCTCCCTGTTCTTGTGTGAAGACCTCTTGGAATCTCTTGTTGAGTTCATCACACCTCCTTGTCATTCTCTGTGTATCTGTTCTCCCCTTTTCTCTGTTTCATCACTTGTTTCCTCACTGCTGTTTTCCTCCTGATGTGGCTGTGGAGCAGCTTTGGTTGGGCCTTAGCTTTACTCGCAATGTCAGTTGCATACTGTCTCTCTGCTTCTCTCCTTACTCTGAGGTACTCATTTCTGGCCCTCTGGTATCTCTTCCTGCTCTCTGGTGTTCTGTTAGTCCTGTAGTTTCTCCATGTTCTTTTACTCCGTTGCTTCGCTACCTTACATTCCTGGTTGAGCCATGGATTTTTCTGTTGCTTTTTCGTTTTTCCCATTGTCATAGTTCCTGTTATGTAATCTCTCAACCCGTCACAGCCCGGAATTTCCATCTTATCAAAACTCCAGCCCTTCCTTCTGAGGAAGTCTGAGAGGGAGGGGGTCAGACGTGTCGTCGCGCTCCGTGAAAAAACTCAAATAAACCGGAGTTTTTTAGGATTACAACCATAGATTACGGACCACAGTGAACACGAAGTGCATAGTGACTCATAGTGACTCGTAGAAAAGTTGAATACAGTAATTAGCAATGGAACTTTGAGCGAAATAAAGAATAAGCGTAGGACCACATGCGAGCAGTGCCACCAGCCGCATGGGTACATGCATATAGGCGATATACATCACATATAGCGAGCAGTGATACGTTGAACAGTGAAGTGGAACGTGTAACAGTGAGTGGAACGTGTTACAGTGAGTGGAAAGTGGAACGTGTTGAAAGTGTCGGAGAATTACACAGAAAGAAATAGAAATGTAATTTTGTGGGAGTTTTTTTTATTATTATTTTCTACCGCAGACATGGCCACACAGTTACAATGCTAACCAGCATATATACATTTTCTTCTGTCCTCCATGGACAGGGTTAGAGATATGTTAAACATATAGTTCAAGGGTTTATTGAACAATCAACCACAGAAGGTGATTCGGTGCTTTTGAAACATTAAGCTAACCTACGTACGTAAATACATATAGATACACAGATTTACGTATGCCCTACATAAAGTGTTCGATGTATCTTTTACATAGTGCCATTAATGTGCATTTACAAAGGTAAAATGTAATTCTGATCAGCTTCCATATATACTTTATACACATACATATACATACACACACACACATGCATTCACATACATTTGTCTCTTTTACTCTGACAGGGTGAGATAGCTGATAGAGAAACTAGTGTGCAATTAAGCACTTAATCATTGAAGGTGATTAAGGTGCTTTTACAAGCTCAGGTTATATAGTTACATCACATACATACATTGTATAATTGATACATTACATGGTTAATCTTGGGTACAAGTCCAATATATCATCAAGTGTTCCAGGACTCATATAGTAATTACACAGTTCAGCATACCTTAGCCCAGGAGGGCGAAAGTCAGTCAAAATGGGATATTCTACAATATAATGTTCAAGAGAGTGCATGTTTTCTCTTTCACAAAGTTGACACATTGTGTACTCGACATTTGGGTTTTGAGAAAGCTGCCAGATACGTCTATATCCCAGGCGTATTCTGGCCACTATAACATCACATTGCCGGGTTCTTGTTCTATTAGTCCCATATGTGAATGTCTCCTCACGATATCTATCATAATATTTAATGCTACAACTTTCCGGTCTTTGTGAATTTGTTAGGTCGGTGAGATCTTCATTAGTATTCAAGATTAGTTTAAGTATTCTCATTGTCACTGCTAATGAAACAGCCATATCAATTTCTACCACTGGTTTTCTACAGGCTGTCTTTGCTAGCATATCAACAGTGTCATGCCTTGAGATGCCAACATGTGATGGTATTAATAGGAATTTAATTTCAAATCTGTTTTCTTTAGCAGCTAAAACATTCATTCGAATATCACTGACTATTTTCTGGGTGTCACTACTATGTGCGTTCAATGCCAGGAGTGCACTCTGCGAGTCACAGTACAGTGGTACCTCGGAATACGAGTGTCCCCGAATACGAGCTTTTCAGAATACGAGCAGGATTTGCTCGGAAAATGTGCCTCGGAAGGCGGGGGTTACCTCGGAACACGAGTTTGTTGATACGTGTACAGGCCGACTAGCGCGTGGTGGCACGGCGATCGCGCCTCAGTTTACCAGTGTCTCGTGCCCAGTGACTATCCCACCTGAATTCTTCACAAGGATTTACAGTTTTTTGTCAGTTTTTTGGCCATTTGAGCATAAAAGTTGTCATTATATATCTCGCCATGGGTCTCAAGAAAGCCATTGGTAAGATTCATCCTAAGAAAATAGCTATAAGTAGAGGCAGTAGAGGATGTCCCTTCTTGATTAAGAAAATGTGTGAAGTATGGGAAGAACTGTAAAGTTTTGTTGAAAAACTCACCCAGATAAAGCTGTAGCAGGCCGTTGCATTGACCTTTTAAATGATAATGTGATGCCTTACTACAGACAAGTGTTAAAATGTAAGAAAAAACAAGTGTCTTTAGACAAATTCTTAGTAAGACAAGCAAGTCCTAGTGGTATGCAGGCAAAATGTGCCAGAGTGTGCATACCAGTGAAGTCCTCACTGCCTGATGTGATAATGGAAGGGGACTCACCTTCCAAACAGTAACTCCTCTCCTCCTCCCACCTCCTCACCATCTTCCATACGCCTACAGCATTCAACAGCAAGGTAAGTAATAACTTGAACATACTGTAGTGTTGTAAGTTTATTTAGATGAATTAGGTATAAAAATTTAGTTTGATGTGGGGT
This sequence comes from Procambarus virginalis, assembly GCA_020271785.1. Taxonomy (NCBI): domain Eukaryota; kingdom Metazoa; phylum Arthropoda; class Malacostraca; order Decapoda; family Cambaridae; genus Procambarus; species Procambarus virginalis. The sequence goes on from WNGS01004238.1 coordinate 31,982, forward strand.
TTTTGGGGTAGTCAGGAACGGATTAATTCATTTCCCATTATTTCTTATGGGGAAATTAGCTTCAGAATACGAGTTTTTGGAATACGAGCCATCTCCAGGAACGGATTAAACTCTTTAACCGAGGTACCCCTGTATATAAGTCCACTGCCTTTGTCTTTTAAAAATTCAGTGGCAAGGTATATGCCTGCAAGTTCGGTTTGAGTTGTACTTGCCCAGTCATAGACGCATTTCATTGCTGTATGTACGAGAGAAGATTGTTCAAATATATTGCATGCACATCCGGTACATCGTCCACCTTCTTCTGCAGAGCAGTCAGTATAGCACTGATACACATCGTTACCCATACTCTGAGTACTTTCAGTGATGCTTTTCAGTGTTAACTGTTTTAATAATGTAGAGTGCACACTATCTTTCTTGGGCGCATTTACAAAATCAACTGGTAGATCCCAGTTATCCCATGGAATAATTGGTTGATTAATCATTAATTGAGTTGGGTACATATTTAATATTTTGATGGAGTTGGCTACCTTGTAGAACCAGAATACATAATCAGATTTCGTTCTTCTTCTATAGACCTCAGGTGACTGTAGCATATTAGAAAGTTTAGCTTGAAACTTCATGTGTTGTCTAGATCTACTCAATACCTTCACGCCGAAAACTGTGCTAATAGATAAAATTCTCTCACTTATGGTAGATAATTTTAACTCTGCTCTCATATTAACTATTCTCGTAGACTTTGGAGCCCCAAGGATGAGACGCATAGCTTCATTTTGCAATGTTTCAAGAGATTTCAGCTCTTTGTCAGTATACAGTGTGAGATGTAGAGCATTGTAGTCAATCACATAGCGTATAAATGATACATAAAACATTCTAGCAAGTCTCATGTTAATTCCATAATTGACACCAACGTAGGAGGCATCACGCAGTGTTTACACCACAGCCACGAAGCCTACGAGTGTATGGGACATCCCTCAGTGATAATATACTGGCAATATATATACAGTATTGTAATACGGGAATGTGGGTTTAGGAACTAGTAATAGAGTAAGTGAATACCATTGCAAGTTGGAAAGTAAGCAGATATTCCTTAGGATAATACAGGCCAATAATTCAGTGTTATAAATCAAGGAACTGGCAACGGGTTGCATCCGCCCACCCTGTGACTTGTGACACAAACAATGGTCAACTATACCTCACTAGGACCGTCTTCACCACTAGGCGATAAGTACCCCCCTCATAAAGTTGAACAAATAAACATATATAATATTATAAACATACTGTATACATATTATATATATACATACATATAATACTATAAATATATACATAATATTATAAATAGTAAAATTACTGAAGTCAACAAGGGATAAATCGACAATAAATCACAAATAGGGGAACAGACAACCTCTACGCCACAAACCCAACATGGAGACGTGTGGAGGCTGCTTTAAGACACTTCGGAAGAGTGTTGTAGGGACTGTATGTAACATTTGTAACATAAGATTTCACCTGAGTTGTACAGAATTACATACACAATAGGCAAACAGACAAGGTACCTACTGGATCTGTCACAAGGATAAACTGATGTGGGAAAACATCACCAAACTAATGAATGGCATTCCTGAAGTACATAGGTTACAATTCACACAAAAACTACCAGAAATGTATGCAGAGTATGAAAAAACAGCAGCGAACACTGAACACAACCCAGGGACTGAGAGCTTAGAGAGCCACATTGGCAATGTAGAAGCACATTGTGTTGAGGTACACAAAAATGAAGGCAATATTGAAGAGCAAACTGGTAATAGGGGTAAGGAGAGAAACAATGAGAAGGACGAGAACACAAATGAGAAAGACGAAAGCAACAAGGAGAAAGATAAGGGCAATACCGAAAATGAATGCGGAAACGAGAAAGTTGGAACAAAAAACACAGAGGTAGCCAAGTCATGCACGGGTACAAACAATAAGAATACAAGCACAGATGAAAATATTTGCAGGTATTATGCAAAAGGACAGTGCAGATATGGGCCCAGAGGCATAGAATGCACATTCATGCACCCACGGAAATGCCGAAACTGGTTAGAGAAAGACAGCTGTCGTTTTGGAACAGATTGTAGATATTTCCACCCTACGTTATGCAAACTCTCAGTGAATGAGAGGAAATGCTATGATCTCCATTGCCCTGATTTCCATGTGAGAGGTACACAGTGCTATATGAGAGAGGAAGCCCAATATAACTGCTCGGGAAATTTTTTAGAGGCAAGCAGAACCAGAGGGAGGAACAGACAGGCAGAAACGTTCCAGGAGTACGGATGGGGAGGGGGGGAAATGCCCAAGACTGGACTACGTTTCGTCATCAAGCCCACATATACTACACCCCCCAACTACACAGAGACTACCACACTCCCCACTATCACTTCCAAAACTGGACAAACCATTGCCAGACCAGCACACTCTGGGTCAGGGTAGAGAGGAGGGAGAACTACCAAAACCTTCCAGAAGTGACACACAATATGGACAATCATTCATATTTGCCAACATTCAAGGTCTAAAATCAAAGTCAAGAAATAAAGTTAAGTTCATAAATGGCCTCCTTTTAGAGTCAAGCTCAATATTTGGGGCATTCCCTGAAACTCATGAAAGATTACATTGATAGTGAAATCTAGATTCCAAATTGTAATTTATATAGATATGATAGAGAAAATAGGTCAAATGGAGGAGTAGGTCTGTATATTAAAGAGGACCTGGTATGCACAGAGCTACTAAACTCAACTAATGAGTGGTAGATGTACTTGTAAATTCGTAAGTTAACCAGTAAATGCAGAATGCACATAAAGGGCAAGGTTAACATTACTCCTACAAGTCAGAGTAAGTAGCTGCGGACAGCGGAACACTTAGGGGCCGGCGCTACATCCCCACTCCGCAAGGCCAGTAGGCCGGACTCCCCCCCCCCCCCCCGAAGGGCGAGTGCCCGCTGGCCGCGAGAGGAGCATGTTTTTTGAGCGAATGTGAGATGTGCATATATATTTATGCACGTACAAATATATTTATGTATTTATGCAGCAATACTGGATTACTACTGAACTCGCATTAAAGTCAACACGCCTGGCAGGGGACTGTTTTCATACAAATGGATGATAGTGGGTTTTATTTGCCCTATGCTCAATAAGCAATCTCTGAAGAAAGATTGACAAAGCTTAACCCTCAAACCGCTAGGGGCCCAAATGGAATTCACACCCACAGGCGCAACAAAAAAAAAATCCAAAAAATTCTTTCGTCTTATAGAATTGTTTATTTTTGTTCCCTGATCACGGAAAAAATAACAAAAAAATCGTAGGTAGAATATTTTAGCCGCAGTAGGGTAGGGAAGTGTGGCAAAAAAGGGGCGTTGGCAGAGCCTTCGCCAGACGAGGTCTACTCCGCCCGAGCTGTCAGACGGCAGTTGCCACAAATATATTATTTCCTAATTATTTCAATGTCTCTGATTGATTTTTTCTTAGTTTTTTTGCAGTAATATTATTCCATACAGTGAATTGTGGTATATTTATATTATAAAATGTGTGAACCATCGCTGTACTCAAAATTATGGTGTGCATATAAGTGATTCAATTATTATGTTCATAAAACAATAAACAAATAGTTTTGCTGTTGTTACACTATATACACAGGTTATATATAAGTATCTGCATGTTTTGTTCACCATAACGAACTACTAAGTTGGTCTTGTGAGTCAAAAAGCAACGAGGAGTGGCCGCCACACACCAGCGAGCCACTCACTGCCACGCCCTCCCTCAACACCACCTCACTCACCTTCATTTACCTCCCACAATAGTTTTTGCATTTATTCACTATACACAGACGTTATATATACGTATTTACATGTTTTGTTCACCATAACTGTACATCTAAGCTTGTATGGTGAGTAAACGCACAAAGACGTAGCTACTCCACAGTCAGCTGATTGGCGGCCACCCTCAAGGCCACACGCACTAATATTTCTCCTCCAACAATATTGGTTGTGGTGTTATTATGCTATATACACACATTATATATAAGTATCTACCTGTTTTATTCACCATACTTGTACAAATAAGCTGGTATGGTGCCCAAAGACCCTTTGTGATCACCAGTAAACAACACGATAATTCCTGCAGACGACGCTCCTCTCACCAAAATGGCGGCTCCCAACCTACTCCTCTCGCTGTTATCTCACACTATACACACGTTATATGTAAGTATCTACATTTGTGTTCACCATAGCGAACCACTAAGCTGGTATGGTGAGTGCAGTCAATAATGGTGGTCACACAGTCAGAAGACTGTGAAGAAACAACATAATAGAAGAAACAAAATCATTAGGCATTGTATGTACTAGCTCTATCTATAAATCGATCAACTTATGTAAAATCTCTCTATGTACGTACCTTTCCTGAATAAACATATTTATTTATTTATTTTAAGACAACGCCACAATCCTCCCTCCACAGCCGTACTCCTCCCTCCATCGAGCACAGCGCTAAATATCTCCACAATCAAGCTGTTATCAGAATCCTGGTCAGTTTTATCAAATTCAGGGGGCTTCAGTAATACTATCACTGCTAAATAATAGCAGTATCACTTATATTTTGGCATTTGTAGGCGATGCTGTGGTCACAAGCTGAACAGCGGTGCTGTGAGCTCGTGCTGCGTGCACAGCCTTGGTGGCTGGCGCAATACTGACGCTCTAATACCAAGAATGTTGGGCTGGATTTTTTTCTAGGTGGGATCTGGCAACTATCAGTCGTGGCTGTACTATAGCTGCCCCTATCCCAGGCGGGGTGTTAAATTATAGCGCTAGACACGAAATCATATATAAATGATGTGCGCGATTTCAGTTTTGTCACTGATATCATTTATATATGATATGCGCGGTTTGAGGTTAAATTACATTCTCTAGAAAGGCGAGAGAAAAGGGGAGCATGATAGAGGTGTGTCTGAATGGATTGATGAACTATAGGCAATCACTAGCAAAGGTAACTAAAAACTGGTATGCCAAGTCACGAACTTTTAATCCCTTGAACGTACCTGCAGGGCCACCTGAGCGGCTACCGGTGACGTCATTGACCATTAGCGATGTCTTGCAGGTGTCTCGGGTAACTAAAAATGGGTACGCCAAGTCAGGACCGTCAATCTCATTGGGGCAACTAAAAACAGGTAGCCCAGTCAGACCGTCAAATCCCATTGTTGTAACTAAAACGGGTACGCCAAGTCAGACGGTCGAAAAAAGCAAAACGGTCCAACTTGGCGTACTCTCCACTACTAGAAAAAGAAAATAGAAAAAATAAACCTAATTATTATGCTAATATATAAACCGCCAGATAACAACGGTTGAGGAATTCACAGAGCAGATGCACAAAATAGAGAACATCCTTGATAATCTAGCGAACCCAGCTCCAGATAGTATCTTCCTTGGAGATTTCAATTTACCAAGTCTAAGATGGATCAATGGTGAACACAAATATCATACCCGGGAAATAACCACCACAGGTCAGAGAACTTGTGAGATTCTGTGACAAATTCTCGCTAAATCAACAGATCACAGATCCAACTAGGAATGAAAACACACTAGACGTGCTATTCACAACATGATGAACTAATCAGAGACATTACAATCTCTGATACTACATACTCAGACCATAAGCTCACGAAGTGCGAACTAGCATAAATAACGGTAGTAGGTCTAAGAGACCCAACAAGCGAGAAGGAATATTCAATCAATTCAATTTCAACAATAAGAGGATCGACTGGGAAAAAAATGTAGACCTTGCAACCATTCAATGGGAGACGGTCTTAAGCGACAAACTCCCACACAGGGAATAGATCAACTGAGTGCTGAAGCATACAAGGTCTGCCTGAAGCACGTGCCTGTGCGGAGGGTCAGAAAGAGGACNGGTTTTCCAACAAATACCATGGGAAACAAAACTTAGAGACAAGACTGTACAGGACATGATGGATTATGTCACCCAGAAGTGCCAGGAAGCTGCAGATAGGTTTATATCCTGGTCCAAAAGAAGAAAAACGAAAAAAAACAGAAAAATCCATGGTTCAACCAGGAATATAAGGTAGCGAAGCAACTGAGTAAAAGAACATGAAGAAATTACAGGAATAACAGAACACCGGAGAGCAGGGAGAGATACCAGAAGGCCAGAAATGAGTACCTCAGAGTGAGGAGGGAAGCAGAGAGACAGTATGAAAATGACATCGTGAGTACCTGGTTGATACCTGGTTGACCTGGTTGATGGGGTTCTAGGAGTTCTTCTACTCCCCAAGCCCGGCTCGAGGCCAGACTTGACTTGTGAGAGTTTGGTCCACTAGGCTGTTGCATGGAGCGGCCCGCAGGTCCACATACCCACCACAGCCCGGTTGGTCCGGCACTCCTTGACGGAAACAATCTAGTTTCCTCTTGAAGATGTCCACAGTTGTTCCTGTAATATTTCTGATGCTTGCTGGTAGGACGTTGAACAACCGTGGACCTCTAATTACCTAAGTGTAATTACCTAAGTGTAGTTACAGGATGAGAGCTACGCTCGTGGTGTCCCGTCTTCCCAGCACTCTTTGTCATATAACGCTTTGAAACTACTGACGGTTTTGGCCTCCACCACCTTCTCACTTAACTTGTTCCAACCGTCTACCACTCTATTTGCGAAGGTGAATTTTCTTACGTTTCTTCGGCATCTGTGTTTAGCTAGTTTAAATCTATGACCTCTTGTTCTTGAAGTTCCAGGTCTCAGGAAATCTTCCCTGTCGATTTTATCAATTCCTGTTACTATTTTGTACGTAGTGATCATATCGCCTCTTTTTCTTCTATCTTCTAGTTTTTGCATATTTAATGCCTCTAACCTCTCCTCATAGCTCTTGTCCTTCATTTCTGGGAGCCACTTAGTGGCATGTCGTTGCACCTCTGATGTTCATGCAGTGTTCTCTGATTGTGCCCATGGCACCTCTGCTCTTCACTGGTTATATTCTGCATTTTCTTCCATGTCGTTCACTCCAGTATGTTGTTATTTTACTGTGCAGATTTGGGACCTGTCCCTCCAGTATTTTCCATGTGTATATTATTTGATATCTCTCTCGTCTCCTTTCTAGTGAGTACATTTGGAGAGCTTTGAGACGATCCCAATAATTTAGGTGCTTTATCTCGTCTATGCGTGCCGTATATGTTCTCTGTATTACCTCAATTTCAGCAATCTCTCCTGCTCTGAAGGGGGAAGTGAGTACCGAGCAGTACTCAAGACGGGACAACACAAGTGATTTGAAGAGTACAACCATTGTGATGCCAAGACCCAACCAAAGTAAAGACCGAGTAAAGCCAAGACCCAACCAAAGTTGCATATGATATGCAACTTTCAAGATCTTTCCTCTCCCATGCACTCGAGCTAATGTGTAACGTGTAATGAAGTAAGGGCAAAGAGGTAGAACGGCCTATAGCCATAGCTCGAGTGCATGGGGGAATTGTGTAAAACCCTGGTTTGTGTCTCGGAGAGGCTGCAGGATCCAAGTAAGTTCAGTAGAACTTCTGGTTGCAATTCTTTTGACCATGTCGTAGCTCAGTCGATTAAGGCAGCGTCTGGGATGCTCTCGGACATAGGTTCGAATCCTCGTCATGGGCCCTTATGGATTTGTTCGTTTGATGCATCACGCTATTGTGATTTCTGTGTGTAGTTTAGTGTGTTTAGTGGGTCGCTGAAAACAGAGTCGCACTGATTCCTCAGTATTTCGCCTATTTCTTTGTTGTCATCTGTGAAAGTTCCATCTCTCTGTCGCAGGGGCCCGATACTAGATGTGGTTTTGTGTTTTTTTTTATCTTGATTTTGCATAGGAGAAAAAATATTTCGGATTTCTATTTCACTGATGGCCTCTTGCTCTCTTTGTCTCTCTCTTGGATTTTATATGATTCTTGTAGCTTTAGTTCAATTGTTTCTGTTTCTCTACCTAGCCTTCTTCGTTGTTCTTGAGATAGCGTGTGGCTCTCAAATTGTTCCACGATTCATTTTCTTCACGGATAGAGGGAACGTCGTTCTTGTTCCAGTCTGCATCTCTTCTCTTTTTTTCGTAGGGGTATGCGGTTTGAGCATATTTCTAAAGCTATTGAGTTTATTTTTTCTATGCACTGGTTCAGTTTTGCATTTCCTAGCTGTTCTTCCCAGATTATTTCTGTGAAGTCTTGGTTTATTTGCTCCCAGTTAATCTGTTTATTATTAAAACTGAATTTGGTGTATTCTTCTCTCCTGGAAATCGGGACTGGTTGTGCAAGTCTACTTTCCCATGCTTGCCAGAACTTTAATTAGGTTGAACAAATCCACAAGGGCCATGATCAGGGTTCGAACCTACATCCAAGAGGCTTCCAGACGCACTTTAATCGACTGTGCCTTGAAATGGTAAAAAAAATGCAACTGGGAGTGCTACTGCCCTCACACAGATCCTGCAGCTGCTCCGAGACACAAGCCAGGGTTTTACACAATTCCCCTGTGCACCCGGGCTCTGTCAACAAGCTGTTCTACCTCTTTGCCCTTACTTTATTACACACAGAAATCACAATAGCATGATGCATCAAATGAACAAATGAACAAGGGCTGTGATGAGGGTTCGAATCTACATCCGAGAGAATCCCAGATGTGCCTTAATCGACTGTGCCACGACAGTGGATTAACAACAAATGGCTACTAGAGGTTAACTTGTGCAAGTGTAAAGTGATGAAGTTTGTATGTCAGACCAATACTGGAATATGTGGCTTCAACATGGAGTCCACACATAGTCAAACACAAAACGAAGTTCGAAAAGGTTTAGAGGTATGCCACCAGACTAGTCCAAGAACTAAGAGCTATTAACTACGAGGATAGGCTAAGGAGTTAAACTACATGTCCGTGGAAGACAGAAGAGTAAGAGGAGACATGATAATTACCTACAAAATTCTCAGTGGAATTGACAGGATGGACAAAGACAAACTCTTTAGCACGGGTAGAACACAAAAAAGGGGACATAGGTAGAAACTTAGTACCCAAATGAGCCACAGAGACATTTGAAAGAATTTTTACGGTGTCAGAGTAGTTAACAAAGGGAATACATTAAGCAGTGATATGGTGGAGGCAGACTCCGTACACAGTTTCAAATGTAGATTTGATAAAGTCAAGTAGGCTCAAGACCTACTTTAGACCAAGATCTAGACCAGTTGATTGGCAGTTGAAAGGCGGGATCAAAGAGCCGAAGCTCAACCTCCGCCAGCACAACTTGATGAGTACAACTAGATGAGTACAGATACACACACAGAGACATAGATATATAGACACATTTCTAAGCCCTCCTCCCCTCCCCCCCCCCGAACCCATGGTAATTATACCCACAAGAAGATGAGCCTACCCAAGAAGCAATGCCCGCGGAGCAACTTCCTACACTATTGGGAAGGGTGGGGTGAAAATGGATATATGAAAGTGAGCTTCAAGGTAATGAACTTGAACATCGATGGGATTACCAACAAAACAAGTGAACTGGCAGAAAGGGCACAGAAAGAAAACCCAGATGTAATAGGACTCACAGAAACAAAATTGTCAGAAGTTATAACAGATGCTGTGGTTTCCAAAGGATTACTATATAGTAAGGAAAGAGAGAGGAAGGGAGAGAAGGAGGAGTAGCCCTGCTGATAAGGGTTATTAGGTGCAAATAAAGGAATGTTAGGGGCAAATAGAGGAATGTTAGGATCAAACAGAAGAATGTTAGGGGACAAATAGAGGAATGTTAGGTGGAAATATAGAAATGGTAGGAGCAAATACAAAAATGTTATGGGCAAACAGAGGAATGTTATGTGTAAATAAAGAAATATTATGGGCAAATAGTGGAATGTTATGAGCAAATAGTTAGGTATTAGGTGCATGCACATAAAGGAATCTTAGGGGGGTAAATATCAATGATAAAGTTCTTTCTTATGTATCTTAGTTTATGTGGGTGTCCAGTTTGCACTGGTGTCTCTTGTGCAAGTGTCACCCTTCCAAAATCATCTGTCCTTATCTACCCCATCAATTTGTCTGATAATTGTATATGTGTGTACTCAACAAGTTGTGCTTCTGGGGATTGAGCTCTGACTCTTTGGTCTCGCCTCTCAACTGTCAATCAACTGGTGCACAGATTCTTGAGCTTACTGGGCTCTATCATACTTACATTTGAAACTGTGTATGGAGTCAGCCTCCACCACATCACTTCCTAGTGCATTCCATTTGTTAACTACTCTGACACTGAAAAAATCTTTCTAATGTCTCTGTGGTTCATTGGGCACTGAATTTCCACCTGTGTCCCTTGTTCGTGTTCACCCGTGCTGAAGAGTTTGCCTTTGTCCATCTTGTCAGTTTCCCTGCGAATTTTATAGGTGGGTTATCATGTCTCCCCTTACTCTTCTGTTTTCCAGGGACGTGAGGTTCAGCTCCTTTACCCTTTCCTCGTAGCTTATACCTCTCAGTTCCGGGACGAGTCTGGTGGCATACCAATGAATCTTCTCTAACTTTGTATTGTGTTTAACTAGGTGTGGACTCCAGGCTGGAGCTGCATATTCCAGGATTGGTCTGATATAAGTGGTATACAGGGTCCTGAATGATTCCTTACACAAGTTTCTAAAGGAAGTTCTTCTGTTGGCCAACGTAGCATATGCCACTGATGATATCCTTTTGATGTGGGTCTCTGGGGACAATTTCGGTGTGATATCAATCCCCAGATCTTTCTCTCTATTTGACTCTTACAGGATTTCACCTCCCAGATGGTACCTTGTGTTCAGCCTTCTGCTTCCTTCGCCTAATTTCATTACTTTACAAATACAAATATTTATTCAGGTAAAGTACATACATACAAGGTGACATACAAAAGTTGATGGATTTATAGATAGAGCTAGTACATACAATGCCTAAAGCCACTATTACGCAAAGCGTGTCAGCCAGGAAAAACACTAAGACTAAAACTTAATACTAATTGAGATTAAAGTATAAATTGTGTTGAGAAAAAATAAGAAAAAAATGAGAAAAAGGGAGGGGGGGAACATGGCAGAAAACAGCAAAAATACAATTTGGTCAACAAACAGCATTGTTTAAAATCGTAGACATGGGTTGACATTTAGTGGTGAGGTAGGTTACATTAAGTTAATTAGGTGGTACTTAGTTTTTATCTTAAACTGGTTGGGAGAGGTGCAGTCTTTAGCATAATTGGGAAGGTCATTTCCACATTCGAGGTCCCTTGATTTGTAAAGCATTTCTAGTTTTACTAAGTCGTACTCTTGGAATAGCAAATAGGTATTTGTTTCTGGTGTGGTGCTCATGGGATCTGTTAGAACCTTCTAGGAAGCTTTTAAGGTCAGGATTGACATTACAGTTCAGCATTTATATATATAAAAAACACATCCCTTGCCCTCCTCTTTCTCATCTACATTAATGACCTTCCAAATGCCTCCCAACACCTCAAACCAATTCTATTTGCTGACGACACAACCTTCATTTACTCCAGTCCTGACACCCTTGCTCTAAATGCCACAGTAATACTGAGCTAAATAAAGTCCATCTTTGGCTAACTGCCAACAAACTCACCCTTAACATTGACAAAACTTTCTATATTCTGTTGGCAATAAATCCTCTAATCAAATAAATCTCAAAATAAACTATACCCAAATTTGTAACAAATTAGATGGCAAATTCCATGGCGTTCTCATTGACCACAAGCTGAATTTCCAGGGACACATTCTAAATATATCAAAAAAAGTTTAAAAAACTGTAGCATTCTTTCTAAGATCAGATATTATGTACCCCGCCCTGCCCTGGTGACTATCTATTACTCCCTCATCTATCCATATCTCAACTACGGTATTTGTGCTTGGGGTTCTACTACCCAAAATCATTTACGTCCTCTCTTACTCAACACAAAGCTGCTATTAGGACAATATCCAACTCTGGCCCCAGACATCACTCGGTATCTCTACTCAAATCTCTGAATATGTTAGATATTAAGTCACTGCACATTCTCTCATGTGTATTATACATATATAAGACGCTGAACTGTAATGCCAATCCTGACCTCAAAAGCTTCATTGAAGTTGTAACAGAACCCATGAGCACCACACCAGAAATAAATACAGTTTTGATATTCCAAGAGTACGACTTAATCAAACTAGAAATGCTCTACAAATCAAGGGTGTCAGAATGTGGAATGACCTTCCCAACCATGTTAAAGACTGTACTCTCTCAACCAGTTAAGATAAAAACGAAGCACTACCTAATAAATTCCCTGTAACCTACCCTACCTCTCTATTGTCAACTCATGTCTTTTTTAATATACAACGCTGTTTGTCGACCTAATTGTATTTGTGCTGCTTTTTCAGCCATGTTCCCCCCTTTTTTATCCCTATTTTTATTGTTCTCTGCACATTTTATTCTTTATACTCAATTAGTATTAAGCTTTAGTCATT
>WNGS01004239.1:11046-31096 GCA_020271785.1 Procambarus virginalis
GAACGGACGCTGGGAGGAGGCTCTGCCGGCCAATGTGCCATTTCTTGTGACATCCTGACTACGGGGCCCAGACTCAACAGTGTGCAGTGTGAACATCCTGGGAAGGTGTGAGAGTGGCGGGAAGTGTCCAGGGTGATCTATCGCAACCAAAAACAATCAAACAAGTGGATTGGCAGTGTGGAATCATCTGAACTGCAGTGAGGGCCAACAAGGGCGCCCTGAGGGGCTCCCTCGGTTATGGTTGGTGGGGTGGGGGGTGGGGGTAGGGGTGTTGTTGTGCGGTCAGTCGAGGGGGGTGACCAGTGTGTAAGTGTTTATGAAAATATCCCAGAAAAATAGATACCTCGGCTCTCGGGAAACAGATATCGTGTCTTAAGTGCATCGAGTCCACAGTGAACCATATTACAAGTGTATGATATTGTGCAGTGATATATCACGAAATTATACAAACGTGTTAGTGTCACCCCTCTGACCCCCCCCCTCCCCATACCGCTAGTGTGTACTGTCACCCAACCCTCGAGTCACACCCCCCTACCCCACCCCAACCGCGACCGTCACCTTCCTGTGTCCACCCCCTCACGCTACGGCCGTCCCAGCACCCACCCAGCGCCCGCCCAGCACCCACCCAGCGGCCGCCCAGCACCCACCCAGCGGCCGCCCAGCGCCCGCCCAACGCCCACCCAGCGGCCGCCCAGCGCCCACTCTGCACCCGCCCAGCGCCCACTCTCCGCCCGCCCAGCGTCCGCCCAGCGCCCGCCGATGTCGCAGGTCACGACTGACAGCCAGGCTTCTCTCAGCCAAGAGGAGCCATCAAGCGACGACAGGTATGGCACATGCCAAGTGTGTGACAAGGTGTGGAAACTCAAGGGTAACGGAGATGTGCGCAAGCATGCTCACAACGGAACCAATTGTCCGGGTATGTGGCGCCCTCCCAAGAGGGTATCAATCAAGGCCCCACTCCAGCAGTCAGGGAAAACACCTCCAACAGCTTCATATCGACTGAGAATCTACTAGAAGCCATCAAAGCAACATCGGTTGGAACCCTGCAGCACATCCCCAAAGCTGCCCGGCCCCAGGCAGCAGCCAAACTATCCAGCCTCTTGAAAAAGGTCAATGACTCCCCGGAACCATCCAAGCATGGCGCAACCTTCTCCTATTGGAAACATATGTCTAGCTGTCCCTGCAAGGAGAGACAAATCTCTAGCTTCCTCAGTCATTATGGCTATAAATAGTTTTCCTAGAGAGGACAACCAGGCACCCCTCCCCACCCGTGCCAAAAACACTCACCGCAGGAAAGGTATCAACAGCAGAACCGAGGCATCCAAAATGAGAGCAACAGTCAGCAAGAAAATAGAAGAAGGCAACACAATAGGGGCAATCAGAGTCATCACCAGTGAAGACACAGTTGCCACCAGGGATGCCGATACAGCACAAGCCCTGAGGGAAAAACACCCACCCAGAGCTCCTCGTGACGAGGTGTTCCCCTAGTCGGTGTCACCAGAGCAGAACCCCTGTGTGTGCTCGAATCCATGGTGCATAAAGCAGCTTTATCCTTCCCACCAGGATCAGCAGGTGGGTTCACAGGACTAAGACCCAACCACATCAAACAAATGCTCAACCCTGCACTGGGAGACATTGCACAGGGCCTCCTGGTGGAACTAACAAGATTCGCCAACACATGTCTAGCTGGCAACATACCAGAGACCATACGGCCTCTCTTTTTTGGCGCTACCCTCTGTGCCCTGAGGAAAAAAGATGGAGGAATCAGACCGATAGCTGTGGGCAATTCACTCCGGCGTCTCGTCGCTAAGGCTGCTGCTAAAGCAGTTAGTCAGGCAGCAGCCGACATGCTGAAGCCAAAACAGCTTGGGTTGGCATTCCCCAAGGGTGTGAGGCAGCGGCTCATGCAGCTAGAGCTTACATTGCCAACATTACGGATGAAAAAGCTCTGATAAAGCTGGACTTCAAAAATGCCTTCAATCTGGTTAGAAGGGATGCAGTACTCAATGCGGTTCATCGCCTTTTTCCTTCCCTCTACCCGTTTGTAAACTCATGCTACAGCAAGAATCTAACTCTGCTCTTTGGGGAACATGAAATCGAATCACAAGAAGGTGTCCAACAGGGTGACCCCCTTGCTCCTTTCTTTTCTGCCTAGTCATCAAGGAAGTCACCGATAACCTGTCCAGTGAGCTCAACATTTGGTTTTTGGACGATGGTACTCTAGCCGGCTCCCCAGACGCACTCTTGGACGACATAAGAATAATTCAGGAGCAAGGAGCAAGTCTAGGACTCACCCTGAACCCTTCCAAGTGCGAAATAACCTCCACCAACCAGCACATAATAGAGCAAATAAAGGTTGTTTTGCCTGACATTCATACAACCAACCCTGAGGACAGCACACTCCTAGGTGCTCCTCTTGGAAGGAATGCCATCGACGAGGTCCTTGGTAAGAAGATCACTGACCTGAAGAGAATGAACGAGAGGATTGAAGACATCGATGCTCATGATGCACTTTACCTCATCACCAGATGCTTGTCCCTCCCCAGGCTGACCTACTTTCTAAGATGTTCGCCATCTTTCAACAATATTAAATTAGAAGAGTACGACAGCTTGCTGAAATCAACACTAGAAAAAGCCCTCAATCTTTCCCTCAGCAACTCGCAGTGGAAACAGGCCTCCCTTCCTGTCAGACTCGGGGGCCTTGGCGTGCGCACAGCAACACAAATTGCTGTACCAGCGTTCCTGTCCTCTTCAGTGGGGTCTGACAACTTGGTGAAGGAAATCCTACCTGAGCACCTAGTTCAACAGGCAGGGGTACATGATCCCAGCTTCACAGACTGCACAACCAAATGGGTCTCTCTCGCAGGACCAGCACCCCAACCACTGCCTTCTGAAGCCCATAAGCAATCCAGCTGGGATCGCCCCATTGCCGACCAAGAAGCTGCGACTTTGCTAGAAGCTGCGACAACACCACATGACACTGCCCGACTTAGAGCAGTAGCAGCTCCCCATGCAGGTGATTTCCTATTAGCAATCCCAATGTCAGCAACCGGCACTCGTCTCACACCGCAGGCCCTCCGAATTGCCGTGGCTCTCCGTCTCGCTGCCCCAATCCACACCGAATACAGGTGTATTTGCGGCGAGGCAGAGGCCGACAGGTACGGACGGCATGGCCTTCTCTGCCAAAGGACAGGAGGATGGCATGCAAGACACGGCGAGGTCAATGACATTATTAAGAGAAGCCTTACCACAGCCGGCTGTCCAGCAGAGAGAGAGCCCCGGTACCTAATGTCCCACAACTCTAATGAGCCTGTCGGTCGCCCAGATGGAATCACGGTGAACCCCTGGAAGAATGGTAGACAGTTGGTGTGGGACTACACTTGCGTCTCAACTTTAGCCAATACCTATGTTGACTTCAGTGCTACTCAAGCAGGAGGAGCTGCCAATCACCGGGAAGCGGCCAAGTCACGTAAATACAGAGACCTTGAGCACCACTACAATTTTGTCCCCATTGCCTCAGAGACACTTGGTGCCTGGGGTAAAAGTGCTGCTAGCTTTTTGAAGGAGTTGGGGTCTAAGCTAATCGAAACAACTAGAGACCCTAGAGCTGCCAGTTTTCTTTTTCAGCGCCTCAGTGTGGCAATCCAGAGAGGAAATGCTCACTGCATCCATGGTTCCTGCCCGCCATCTGAGGAGCTGGAGGAGCTTTTCAACTTGTGACAAGCAGCCTTGTACCCTGCATGTAATCAATACTGTAACTTTTTTGTGTAATGACATTTTCAAATAAAGTTAGATAAATATACACACATACCAAAAGAATAGGGGTGGTAGGAGAAGAAAATATCAAAGTGTTCAGTGAGGATCCACAAGGTCTTCTCTGAGTACTCTTTATTTTCTTCTCCGAGGCTATGGGTCCCTACACTTGCACCAGAGGTGGTACCCCTTCTAGGTTTAAAAAAAAAAAAAAAAAAAAAAAAAAAAAAAAAAAAAAATATATAATATATATATATATATATATATATATATATATATATATATATATATGTACTATAATATATATATATAGATATATATAATATATATATATATATAATATATAGTATATTTTGGTAGAGTCTTTCCTGTAGACATATGTTATTAAATTGTGTGTGTGTACTTCCTATTTGTGTTTGCAGGATCGAGCGCTGACTCTGGATCCCGCCTTTCTAGCCACCGGTTGTTACAGCAATGACTCCGGTCCCATTTCCCTATCATGCTGGTTTTAAAATTATGAATAGTATTTGCTTCCACAACCTGTTCCTTAAGTGCATTCCATTTTCCCACTACTCTCTCGCTAAAAGAAAACTTCCTAACATCTCTGTGACTCATCTGAGTTTCTAACTTCACCCATGTCCCCGCGTTCTGTTACTATTCCGTGTGAACATTTCTTCTATGTCCACACTGTCAATCCCCCTGAGTATTTTATATGTTGCTGTTTTATCTCCCCGCTTTTATTTTTTCTAACGTCGTCAGATACAGTTCCTTCAGGCGCTCTTCGTGCCCCATCCATCGGACTCGGACGAGCCTCGTTGTAAACTTCCGAATCTTTTCCAGTTTCCTTATGTGCTTCTTCAGATGGGGACTCCATGATGGCGCGGCATACTCTAAGACTGGTCTCACGTAGGCAGTGTAAAGAGCCCTAAATGCCTCCTTACTTAGGTTTCTGAATGATGTTCTAACTTTTGCCAGTGTAGAGTACGCTGCTGTCGTTATCCTATTTATATGTGCCTCAGGAGATAGATTAGGTGTTACGTCCACACCCAGGTCTCTTTCGCGCGTCGTCACAGGTAGGCTGTTCCCCTTCATTGTGTACTGTCCCTTTGGTCTCCTATCACCTAGTCCCACTTCTATAACTTTACATTTGCTCGTGTTGAACTCCAGTAGCCATTTCTCTGACCATCTCTGCAACCTGTTCAGGTCCTCTTGGAGGATCCCGCAATCCTCATCTGTCACAACTCTTCTCATCAACTTTGCGTCATCCGCAAACATCGACATGTAGGACTCTACACCCTTCATTACACTGCAAGATGGCCTGATGGGCTGGCCAGTGTAGTGAAGACGGCCTGATGGGCTGGCCAGTGTAGTGAAGACGACCTGATGGGCTGGCCAGTGTAGTGAAGACGACCTGATGGGCCGGCCAGTGTAGTGAAGACGACCTGATGGGCTGGCCAGTGTAGTGAAGACGACCTTATGGCTGGCCAGTGTAGTGAAGACGACCTGATGGGCCGACCAGTGTAGTGAAGACGACCTGATGGGCCGGCCAGTGTAGTGAAGACGACCTGATGGGCCGACCAGTGTAGTGAAGACGACCTGATGGGCCGGCCAGTGTAGTGAAGACGACCTGATGGGCCGACCAGTGTAGTGAAGACGACCTGATGGGCCGGCCAGTGTAGTGAAGACGACCTGATGGGCCGACCAGTGTAGTGAAGACGACCTGATGGGCCGGCCAGTGTAGTGAAGACGACCTGATGGGCCGACCAGTGTAGTGAAGACGACCTGATGGGCCGGCCAGTGTAGTGAAGACGACCTGATGGGCCGACCAGTGTAGTGAAGACGACCTGATGGGCCGGCCAGTGTAGTGAAGACGACCTGATGGGCCGGCCAGTGTAGTGAAGACGGCCTGATGGGCTGGCCAGTGTAGTGAAGACGGCCTGATGGGCCGGCCAGTGTAGTGAAGACGACCTGATGGGCTGGCCAGTGTAGTGAAGACGACCTGATGGGCCATTGCGTCCCTGGGGGTGGGGGGGGGAGTGTCGCAGTGGTCTACGTTGTGAGGAGAGATAAGTTATGGCAGGATCCAGGGAAGATGCCAGCTGGCTACACCACTGCATTGTCCTGGGTGAATACTGGTAAGAGTTCATTGAAGCTAACTCTCTCTCTCTCCTCTCTCTCTCTCTCTCTCTCTCTCTTCTCTCTCTCTCTCTCTCTCTCTCTTGTTAGTCACCTATCATCACCTATTCCTCCTCTTGCTTTTATCTGTGTTAAAATAACACTCTCACCCGTTCCTCGTGGTCTCCCGTTTGCTCTACATCACACCCTCTTCTCCTTCTCCTCTCCCCTTCTCTCTCTTCTTCCGTCCCATCTGCTCCCCTCCCAGCTGGTAGTCCATCAGTGTGGCCTCTAGTCCCAGCACTGGTGTGTATTTGGCCGCTTGTGAACCCCGCAACAGAGCGTTGAGCCCGGCAACATAGCTTTGACCGGACAACATAGTATTGAGCCGGCAACATGGCATTGAGTACGCCAACATTGCTTTAACCCGGCAACATAGCATTGACCCGGCAACAGAGCATTGACCCGGCAACATAGCATTGACCCGGCAACATAACATTGACCCGGCAACATAGCATTGACCCGGCAACATAGCAGTGACCCGCAACATAGCACTGACCCGGCAACATAGCAGGTCATTAACCCGCCCTGAAAACTTCACAACCCGAGGTTATTGTTGTTACAAACTTCCTCGTAGTGCTTCGTAGCTCATCAACTGTTTAATAAATGGAACACAGCTGTCATGTTTGACTTAAGATGTAAAGGTTTCGTAAGGAGATGCGTAAAAGCTTCCGTAATTCTAGCCCATTTTTGTAATCATGCTGACTGGCTTGATACAGGAGGGAGCCGGTCGGCCGAGCGGACAGCGCGCTGGACTTGTGATCCTGTGGTCCTGGGTTCGATCCAGGCGCCGGCGAGAAACAATGGGCAGAGTTTCTTTCACCCTATGCCCCTGTTACCTAGCAGTAAAATAGGTACCTGGGTGTTAGTCAGCTGTCACGGGCTGCTTCCTGGGGGTGGAGGCCAGGTCGAGGACCGGGCCGCGGGGACACTAAAAACCCGAAATCATCTCAAGATAACCTCAAGATAACAGTGATGTGAGGTCAAGTACAGTGACGTCGAGGCCGGATAAAGTAACGTCGGGGCCGGATACAGTAACGTCAGGGCCGGATACAGTACCCACTCTTGCATATCATGTGATATATCTTCCATATATAATAGATATTATACCATATACCTCAGAGAGGCAATGGTGAAGACTGAGAATGTTTGATGGACATTAACTATGCCAATCCGGAACAGGCGACAGGTGTCATAACAGCCATTCACAGTGAACACCAAACACAGTGTAAACCACTCACCAACAGCGAGACGACGCTGTTTAACCAATCACGAGTCAGTACAGTGATTATGCAAATGACGGTAATTACAGGAGGCAGCGGAGTGGGACTGCTCATAATCTCCGAGATCTTAAAGCCGGCTGGGTGGTCAGAGGACCTGAAGGAGCCAATCATCCAACGAGACACAAACCAATCCACCAATGGTTGTCTGGGGAAGAGGAGAATGAAATCGAGGGTATACTGATTGTGGAAGTCAAGATCTGGCGTTTAACTCGGGTGAAAATCAATCTTTCTCAGGATAAACAGTGAAATGTTTGGCCAATCAGTAGCCAGATATATTGGTCAATCAGTAGCCAGAAATATTGGCCAATCAGTAAACAGAAGTTAGAAGTTATGTAGACGAAAATAATGAGTATGAATAGCTGCAGCCGGCAGTATCACGCGTTGATAATTGCTGTATTAACGAGCCGTGTCCACTTTAATGCTGGTTTATGGTAAACTGCAGAAAATACGTACTATCTAGAGGGTAGGGGATGGAAGCCTATCCAGGGAAAGTGCTGGGATGAAGGTACTATCCAGGGAGAATGAATACATGAAGAGACAATCCAGAGTGAGGTGATGTAAGTAGTATCCGGGGTGAGAAGAGGGATGTATTTACTATCCGTGGACAGAAAAGGAATAGAGGCACTCTACAGGAAAAGAGAAGGATGTTAGTACTATCCAGAGAGAGTAAATAGATGGAATGACAGCCCAGAGATGTTGGTACTATCCTGGGTGAGAGAAGGATTGTATTTACTATCCGTGGACAGAGAAGGAATAGAGGCACTATCCAGGGAGAGTGAAGAGATAGAGGCACTATCCAGGAAGACGCCAGCTACGGACCACCCGAGCCTCGGCTGATCACGGACAGGCCCCCATTTATGGGATTTATCACCGGACACCTGATTACCGGAACATAAATAAAGCCGCTTTATTGAGGGCCGATGTCAGGGTGACTTTAGTGGATGGATTGTAGGGGGGTGGGGGTATGGGAAATGGAAGGATAGTTGTAGATATTGTGTTGTGTAAAAGGAGGGGCATGGAAGGGGTTGGAAGTGTGTGTCCTTAGGTGAGACAATGGAAGGGATTGGATGTTTGTGAAGAAGATACAATGGAAGAGACAACAAAGGAATTCTAGCCGCATATGTGTGAGAGAAAGATGATGGAAAGGGTCGTCTGTATATTTGGAAAGAGGGGTGAGAGAAGAGAATAGTGTGAATGCTTCGGATGAAGAATGGAGGCAAATGAAGCAGTGTGTTACATTAAGATTACCAGAGAAAGGAAGAAATTTGATGAAAGTATGATTAGAGAGAGAGAAAAATCGTTGAATGCATAAATAAGAACGGAATATAATAATGTAGAAGACTGAATGTAACCCATTCAAGGGAGTGAATGAATGAATGAAACCATTACCTTTGAACTATGAACCAAGTCATTACTAATAAAAACTTTTAATTTAATAATAATTATAGATAATTCATCAAAGAATGTGTCATTCAGAAACTAACCAAAGATTCCATTGAAACAAAATGCACGAAATAACCAGGAGGAATTGGTCATAGACCGGGCCTCAGAGGCATTGATAACCGGAACCACCAGAGGTCAATGATATATAAATTGGAGAACCAAGGTCAGAATTTTATATCAAGGGTCAGAGGTCAGTCTTAGTTCAAGGGTCAGAGGTCAGACTTGCAGTAGAAGCGTGTAAGAAAGATGTAGAAGAACCTCCATAAGGTGGAGATTGATATAGTAATGGCTATGCGACTTCAACCAAGACAAATGCAAGGTGATGAAAACAGAGGCATGAGCAAGATACGATTTTAAATGCAAAGCAAACCAGAGGCACGACACTGGCACAGTTAGCGAGAAGAATTTTGGAGTTGCTCTCAACCTAATACCTGGAGAGGGTATTAAGGCGTTCTTCTACTCCCCGAGCCCGGCCTCGAGGCCACTTTATCTTGCCGGTTACCTTGCAATGATTTTGGGGCTCAATGTCCCCGCGGCCCGGTCATCGTCCCAGGGTCGACTTGCGATAACTTGGTCCACCAGGCTGATGCTTGGAGCGGCCCGCAGGCCCACATACCCACCACAGCCCGGTTGGTCCACCAGGCTGTTGCTGGGAACGACCCGCAGGCCCACATACCCACCACAGCCCGGTTGGTCCACCAGGCTGATGCTTGGAGCGGCCCGCAGGCCACATATCCACCACAGCCTGGTTGGTCCACCAGGCTGTTGCTGGGAACGGCCCGCAGGCCCACATACCCACCACAGCCTGGTTGGTCCGGCACTTCTTGCAAGAAGTTTGCTAAGTGCCTCTTGAATACATCCATCTTTGTTCCAGCAATATTTCTAATGCATGCTGGGAGGGTGTTGAACAGCTGTGGACCTCTGATGTTCAGACAGTGTTCTCTGATTGTACCTATGGCACCTCTACTCCTCACTGGACCTCTGATGTTCAGACAGTGTTCTCTGATTGTGCCTATGGCACCTCTGCTCCTCACTGGACCTCTGGTGTTCAGACAGTGTTCTCTGATTGTGCCTATGGCACCTCTACTCCTCACTGGACCTCTGATGTTCAGACAGTGTTCTCTGATTGTGCCTATGGCACCTCTACTCCTCACTGGACCTCTGATGTTCAGACAGTGTTCTCTGATTGTGTCTATGGCACCTCTACTCCTCACTGGACCTCTGATGTTCAGTGTTCTCTGATTGTACCTATGGCACCTCTACTCCTCACTGGACTTCTGATGTTCAGACAGTGTTCTCTGATTGTGCCTATGGCACCTCTGCTCCTCACTGGACCTCTGGTGTTCAGACAGTGTTCTCTGATTGTGCCTATGGCACCTCTACTCCTCACTGGACCTCTGATGTTCAGACAGTGTTCTCTGATTATGCCTATGGCAACTCTACTCCTCACTGGATCTCTGATGTTCAGACAGTGTTCTCTGACTGTGCCTATGGCACCTCTACTCCTCACTGGACCTCTGATGTTCAGACAGTGTTCTCTGATTGTGCCTATGGCACCTCTACTCTTCACTGGACCTCTGATGTTCAGACAGTGTTCTCTGATTGTGCCTATGGCACCTCTACTCTTCACTGGACCTCTGATGTTCAGACAGTGTTCTCTGATTGTGCCTATGGCACCTCTACTCCTCACTGGTTCTATTCTGCATTTCCTTCCGTACCTTTCGCTCCAGTATGGTGTTATTCTACAGTGCCAATGTGAGACCTGACCCTCCAGTAACACCACGCATTTTTTTACGGGATTGACGAAATCATAAAAAAATGCGATCTATTAGTAAACAAAATAACATCCTTGGTGTTTTTACGATTCTGGTAAGGCTGTAATTTCTATAACCTCACCAGAGGTTTTTTCCACCAACCTCACATTTCCTACAGTGGCAAATGGGGAGAATGTTCTGGACTATAGCCTCAGCTATGACAATGGCAGCTCCTTTCAAAGCTGGAGAAATTGCTGACCTGGAGAGCGTGCAGAGATCCGTTACTGCTAGAATCCACTCAGTAAAACATCTAACCTACTGGGACCGACTAAAGAGCCTAAATCTGTATTCCTTTGAGCGCAGGCGGGAGAGATACATAATAATTTACACATGGAAAGGACAAGGAGCTAGGATATGAGGACAAGGAGCTGGGATATGAGGACAAGGAGCTGGGATATGAGGACAAGGAGCTGGGATATGAGGACAAGGAGCTGGGATATGAGGACAAGGAGCTGGGATATGAGGACAAGGAGCTGGGATATGAGGACAAGGAGCTGGGATATGAGGACAAGGAGCTGGGATATGAGGACAAGGAGCTGGGATATGATGACAAGGAGCTGGGGTATGAAGACAAGGAGCTGGGATATGAGGACAAGGAGCTGGGATATGAGGACAAGGAGCTGGGATATGAGGATAGGGAGCTGGAATATAAGGACGGATTGATGGAATGGTAACAAACCACTTGGACCATCGGAGATCGAACCCCGGGCCTGCAAGAAGGGAGGCCAAGTGTCTGACGCAACACGTGGCAGAAAGTAGGAACTAGTACACACACAGTCTGAAAGGTTGAGGCAAAAACACAAATAAACCTGGAGCTTACCTGTAGAGGGTCTCAGGAGTTGTTTCAGGAATGTCGAGGGGGCCACTGCATTAGACAACCGGCAGCTGGTAAGGCAGGGCCCAGGAACTAGCGTCCTGAGCCCAAGTCAGCGGGTAGTTTATCTCTTTTCAAACAAGTTGACAAACGCGACCCCCATAAACTGAGTGTAACTGCCTGATACGTTCCATTAGGCTCCAGCTTACCATTAAAGCTTCGTTTTATCATTAAACTTCATTTTTAACTTTATCGTTAAACTTCACGTTATCCACACTGACCACACACGCTGGGAAAAAATTGAAAATGAAAATAAAAACAGGTGAACCCTGTGGGCTGAGCCTCCGTTTTGAATGACAGAGCCAGATGGCTATCGCAGTATTTTTTTGGGGTTTAGTGACTACATTCTTCCCACGCAAAAAAAAAAAAAAAAAAAAAATAACATGGAAATAAAAATACACACACACACACACACACACACACACACACACACACACACACACACACACACACACTGAAAGAGTATTGAAAGAGTGTGCAGAGGCACTTTGCTTGCCACTCTCCATAGTGTATAGTAAGTCACTGGAGACAGGAGACCTACCAGAAATATGGAAGACGGCGAATGTGGTCCCAATATACAAAAAGGGCGACAGGCAAGAGGCACTGAACTACAGGCCAGTGTCCTTAACTTGTATACCATGCAAGGTGATGGAGAAGATCGTGAGAAAAAAACCTGGTAACACATCTGGAGAGAAGAGACTTCGTGACAAATCGCCAACATGGGTTCAGGGAGGGTAAATCTTGCCTGACTAGCTTAATAGAATTCTACGACCAGGTGACAAAGATTAAGCAAGAAAGAGAAGGCTGGGCGGACTGCATTTTCTTGGATTGTCGGAAAGCCTTTGACACAGTACCGCATAAGAGGCTGGTACATAAGCTGAAGAGACAGGCAGGTGTAGCTGGTAAGGTGCTCCAGTGGATAAGGGAGTACCTAAGCAATAGGAAGCAGAGAGTTACGGTGAGGGGTGAGACCTCCGATTGGCGTGAAGTCACCAGTGGAGTCCCACAGGGCTCTGTACTCGGTCCTATCTTGTTTCTGATATATGTAAATGATCTCCCGGAGGGTGTAGATTCATTTCTCTCCATGTTTGCGGACGATGCCAAAATTATGAGAAGGATTAAAACAGAAGAGGACTGTTTGAGGCTTCAAGAAGACCTAGACAAACTGAAGGAATGGTCGAACAAATGGTTGTTAGAGTTTATCCCATGCAAATGTAATGTAATGAAGATAGGTGTAGGGAGCAGGAGGCCAGATACAAGGTATCATTTGGGAGATGAAATACTTCAGGAGTCAGAGAGAGAGAAAGACCTGGGGGTTGATATCACGCCAGACCTGTCCCCTGAAGCCCATATCAAGAGGATAACATCAGCGGCATATGCCAGGTTGGGTAACATAAGAGCGGCCTTTAGAAACTTGTGTAAGGAATTTTTCCAAAACATATAACCACATATGTCAGACCAATCCTGGAGTATGCAGCCCCAGCATGGAGTCCATATCTAGTCAAGCATAAGACTAAACTGGAAAAGGTTCAAAGGTTTGCCACCAGACTAGTACCCGAGCTGAGAGGTATGAGCTACGAGGAGAGACTACGGGAATTGAACCTTACTTCGATGGAAGACAGAAGAGTTAGGGGGACATGATCACCACATTCAAGATTCTCAAGGGAATCGACAGGGTAGATAAAAACAGGCTATTTAACACAAGGGGCACACGCACTAGGGGACACAGGTGGAAACTGAGTGCCCAAATGAGCCACAGAGATATTAGAAAGAACTTTTTTAGTGTCAGAGTGGTTGACAAATGGAATGCATTAGGAAGTGATGTGGTGGAGGCTGACTCCATACACAGTTTCAAGTGTAGATATGATAGAGCCCAATAGGCTCAGGAACCTGTACACCAGTTGATTGACGGTTGAGAGGCGGTACCAAAGAGCCAGAGCTCAACCCCCGCAAGTACAAATAGGTGAGTACATATATATATATATATATATATATATATATATATATATATATATATATATATATATATATGGAGTCGCTCAAAAGGGATAAGTGACCAGGTTATCGCTGGTGCGGAGCTTTACCCATGTGAAGCGTGTGTGAATACTCCCTAGACCATGTTCACTCACTGGTGCTCGTGTGTGTGTACTCACCTATTAGCCATGTGTGTGTGTGTGTGTGTGTGTGTGTGTGTGTGTGTGTGTGTGTGTGTGTGTGTGTGTGTGTGTGTGTGTGTGTGCGTGTGTGTACTCACCTATTAGCCATGTGTGTGTGTGTGTGTGTACTCACCTATTAGCCATGTGTGTGTGTGCGTGTGTGTACTCACCTATTAGCCATGTGTGTGTGTGTGTGTGTGTGTGTGTGTGTGTGTGTGTATTACTACTACTACTCGCCCTAGTATGCAAGACCCAATTTGCCTAACAGGCAGAGTGATTTTCGTTATTTTCAAATATTTCTTTTCTGATTGGTTCTTTTCTAACAAAGAAAAGAACCGTTACATTCATTCTACAGTCGGCCTATAGACTGTTAGTGTAGACACAGTGCTCGTGAGATCTTAAATTCCCGATGGAGGAGGCAATTGTTTCAGGTGTGACAGCTTTGAGAAGAGCAAGATTCTCAGTACCTTTCTTGGTGACAGGTGTGTGAGATACTTGCATGGTAGGGTGCAGATAAAGAGGAATATCAGAGACAGGTAGATTGCCTTTTAATTGAGATTTAACTTAGATATGATTGTAAACATTTTCAATCAGTCATTTATTATCAAAGGAGTGAGTTGGTATGTTGGCACCTGTCAATAGGGGTGTTATTAGCATATTTTTTTAATACATTACATGTGCATATGTGCAGCTATCCTAAACTACATGAAGGGGAGTACAGTGTGTCAAAAAGCTAGCCACGTGTGATGCTAAAAAATCCCCATCACACAGGATGGTTAGTCATACAGAGGCATGTGATAACTAGTCTGCACTGGCAGACTCTGGGTGCATTATGAGGTATCATCAACACAAGAGTGAAAGATAGCAGTGATACCAAAAGTCCCCATCTCCCAGGATGGTTGGAAATAAATCATTTATCATTAAACTCTCTGGGCATTCCAACCCATATTGCACGCTTGATTGCAATTGAAGATCAGATGTGCGAATGATTACTAATGTTTGTAAATCATTTAACTTAGGCCTACCCTAAGGCCTAACTGTTGTTGGTGGTGCTGTTGGTGCTTGTTCAAGTCCACTGTTGTTGTTGTTGTTGTGGGTAGTTTAGTGTGTGTTTACTGAGATAAAACATAGATAACAGTAAACATTACCGAAACAGTCAACGGTGGACAAAACCACAGACCAAGGAGACAACGGTAGCGAGGACACGGTCAACGGTAGCGAGGACACGGTCAACGGTAGCGAGGACACGGTCAACGGTAGCGAGGACACGGTCAACGGTAGCGAGGACACGGTCAACGTTAGCGAGAACACGGTCAACGGTAGCGAGGACACGGTCAACGGTAGCGAGGACACGGTCAACGGTAGCGAGGACACGGTCAACGGTAGCGAGGACACGGTCAACGGTAGCGAGGACACGGTCAACGGTAGCGAGGACACGGTCAACGGTAGCGAGGACACGGTCAACGGTAGCGAGGACACGGTCAACGGTAGCGAGGACACGGTCAACGGTAGCGAGGACACGGTCAACGGTAGCGAGGACACGGTCAACGGTTAGCGAGGACACGGTCAACGGTAGCGAGGAACGGTCAACGGTAGCGAGGACACGGTCAACGGTAGCGAGGACACGGTCAACGGTAGCGAGGACACGGTCAACGGTAGCGATGACACGGTCAACGGTTGAGAGAACACAGACAACGGTTGAGAGAACACGGACAACGGTGAGAGAACACAGACAACGGTTGAGAGAACACGGACAACGGTAGCGAGAACACGGACAACGGTTGAGCGAGAACACGGACAACGGTTGAGAGAACACGGACAACGGTTGAGAGAACACGGACAACGGTTGAGAGAACACGGACAACGTTGAGAGAACCCAGACAACGGTGAGAGAACACGGACAACGGTTGAGAGAACACAGACAACGGTTGAGAGAACACGGTCAACGGTTGAGAGAACACGGACAACGGTTGAGAGAACGGACAACGGTTGGTTGAGAGAACACAGACAACGGTTGAGAGAACACGGACAACGGTTGAGAGAACACGGTCAACGGTTGAGAGAACACGGACAACGGTTGATGAGAACACGGACAACGGTGAGAGAACACGGACAACGGTTGAGGAGAACACGGACAACGGTTGAGAGAACACGGACAACGGTTGAGAGAACACGGACACGGTTTGAGAGAACACAGACAACGGTTGAGGAGAACACGGACAACGGTTGAGAGAACACAGACAACGGTTGAGAGAACACAGACAACGGTTGAGAGAACACAGACAACGGTTGAGAGAACACGGACAACGGTTGAGAGAACACAGACAACGGTTGAGAGAACACGGACAACGGTTGAGAGAACACAGACAACGGTTGAGAGAAAACACAGACAACGGTTGAGAGAACACAGACAACGGTTGAGAGAACACGGACAACGGTGAGAGAACAAGACAACGGTTGAGAGAAACGGACAACGGTGAGCGGAACACAGGGGGAGCTCGGGGTGAGGGACAGGGGTGAGTGACAGGGGGTGAGGGACAGGGGTGAGGGACAGGGGTGAGGGACAGGGGTGAGGGACAGGGGTGAGGGGCAGGGGTGAGGGACAGGGGTGAGGGTACAGGGGTGAGGGGCAGGGTGAGGGACAGGGGTGAGGGGCAGGGGTGTTACGGAACGCCTTATCGTGTTATCGCGTCGCATAAAATATAGCAGTATATATACAGTAATATTTTCAATATACAGGTAGAACAAGCTTACGACCGTGAAGGTCGTTAACGGTCAGCGCGGTGGGCTCGTCCGGTGGCGGGAAGTCTGTTAGCCAATCAGAATCACCGGGCGAGGCAATGAGTGCTGGTCAAGAGCGTGAACTGAACAGTACGCTACTCACTCCCTTGTGATCGACTTGCCGTCGTCGTGGGTGTAGGTGGCCAGTCCGCCCGGCTGTGACAGCGTGCTCACGTCTCCTGCGACGCAGACTTCGGGCGTAGTGGCATGGTCGCCTCCGTATGACGTTTTTGATCTCTACCGCTGTTCTGGATTATTGAACCCGTTACGCAAAGTGGATGGGCCTTACGAATTGAATCGACGATAAGTGGCGGCCATCTCATTGAATATACATAGTGTTTTGGTGAATATATTACTGTACATAAAGTACAGTGTCTGAGTATATATCTTTAACTGTACATATAATGTACCCTCGTGTTTTAGTGATATAGCTGAATATATCATTAGTCTACTCCAACAGTATTTCTTGTCCTCTGTCAGATCTTAGAGAATTAAGTGTGTCACACTGACAATGGTCGTGCTGGGGCTGACATTTGAAAAAAAACAAAGTATCAAATTGAATTACAAAGCATAAGAAGAGTACTTGCAGAACGAACCAATTTTACATGTGTTGGGTTTCGACAGTTCGATCCCAACAGGGGGGAGGGGCAGGGGGTGAGGGGCAGGGGGTGAGGGGCAGGGGGGGGTGAGCGGCCAGGGGGTGAGGGCCAGGGGGTGAGGCCCAGGGAGTGAGGGCCAGGGAGTGAGGGGCAGGGGGGGTGAGCGGCCACCGTGTCGATAGTGATGGTGATGGAGTCTGTTAATGGTGATGGAGGTGATGGGTAGGCTTATGGTGGTGGTGATAGTGAGGGTGGGCTGGCCAGGTGTCTGGCCGATAGTGAAGGGTGGTGTAGAGTGGCCATGTTGGTAGGTGCCTGGTCATGTTGGAAAGTGCCTGGCATGTTGGCAGGTGTCGGCCATGTTGGCAGGTGTCTGGCCATGTTGGCAGGTGCCTGGCCATGTTGGCAGGTGTCTGGCCATGTTGGCAGGTGTCTGGCCATGTTGGCAGGTGCCTGGCCATGTTGGCAGGTGCCTGGCCATGTTGGCAGCAAGCAACAGACTGGTGGACCACCCGGGCGTGGTGGGTACGTGGGCCGCGGGCCGCTCCAAGCAACAGCCTGGGGACCAACAGGGCTTGTGGGTGGTATGTTGGCCGGCGTGCCAGCCCAAGCAACAAGCCTGGTGGACCAACCGAGGCTGTGGTGGGTATGTGGGCCCTGTTGCTGCCGCTCCACACGCAACACCTTGGTGGCCGACCGGGCTGTGTGGGTATGGTGGTGCCTGCGGGGCCGCTCCCAGCAACAGCCCTGGTGGACCAACCGGGCTGTGGTGGGTATGTGGGCCCTGCGGGCCGCTCCCAGACACAGCGCCTGGTGGACCAACCGGGTCTGTGTCGGGTATGTGGGCCTGCGGGCCGACTCCCAGCAACAGCCTGGTGGACCAACCGGCTGTGGTGGGTATGTGGGGCCCTGCGGGCCGCTCCAAGCAACAGCCTGGTGGAACCAACCGGGCTGGTGGATATGTTGGGCTGCGGCCCACCACCTGTGGGCCCAGCGTGGGGAGCCGCGGGCCGCTCCAAGCAACAACTGGCCCTTGTGTGTAGCTGCCACACAGCGTGACCCAGCGGTGTTGTTGGCTGGGGCCTCAAACTCTGACCCGCTGTGGTGGTTGCCTGCGGTCCGCTCCGCTAACCTTGGGACCAACGACGTGTATGGGCGGGCTCAACACGCTGTACACCGGTGTGTGCGCTCACACGCTGGTTGGACCAACGGGCTGTTGGTGGGTATGGGTGCGGGCCCTCGCAGGGACCCACGCTGTGGGTATTTGCCGGGCTTAAGGCAACACACGGGCCCTGGTGGTTGGTACGGGGCCGCGCGCCAAAGCAACAGCGTGACCCCCTGTGGTGGGTATGTGGGCCTGCGGGCCGCTCCCAAGCAACAGCCTGGTGGACCAAACCGGGCTGTGGGGGTTTTGGGGCTGCCCCCAGCCCAGCCTGTTGGCCAACTCGCTGCGTGATTGCCTGGGGGCCGCTCCCAAGCAACAGCCTGAGTGGACCAACCGGGCTCGTGGTGGGTATGTTGGGCCTGCGGGCCGCTCCAAGCAACAGCCTGGGTGGACCACGCGGTGAGGCTGCGACCTCATAGCAACAGCTGACAACGCGGCTGGTATTGGCCTGTCCGAAGCCGAATGGACCAATCACAAGTGCGCCCGGCCCGGCGGTTGGGGAGTAGAAGAACTCCCAGAACCCCATCCACACCAGGTATCAACCAGATTACATCTGGTCGAGTACATCCGGGCGATTACATGTCATCTGGGTGATCACGCATGTACATCCGGGCGATTACATTTGTCGAGTACATCCGGGCGATGTACATCTGGTCGCTAATGGGCTGTCATGTATCGGCTTGACTCCTGGCTCTCTGGCCCTCAGCGGAGCATCGCAGGCAAGAAGGAATAGTCTTATGATCCACACACACACAGACGCCGCCACGCCTCGTGTCAGTTACCGAAGGCTCATAGTCTTATATTATATTGTACGGCTCGTCGACCTTAGTGCCCTGACACGACGCCCATAACCCCTACATAAGGTTATAAAGATGTAAATAACATGATTGTATGATTGTACCCTAACTGGGAGGGTGATTGTAATGTTAGGAAGCGTTTTAACAACTCTCGTAATCTTCCGGGTAATCCCAGGTAAACGCAGTACAGCTTTTTCGAAGCCACAAAAGATAGGATTGAAAGCGGATTAAAGGTATGGCATCCTGTGTCTATGTTAAACATAGGAAGAGTGTGTTTCTAATTTTGGCTAGTTTACACAGTAGCGACACTCAAGACGAGCAGCTGCGTCCAACAGCCTGGTTGATCAGTCCAGCAACGAGGAGGCCTGGTCGAGGGACCAGGGCCGCGAGGACGCTAAGCCCCCGGAAACACCTCAGGAGGATTAGGTGGTGGGGTTGATGGATAGTGTAAATGTGGCTGGACGCCACCGTAGAGTTTTAACCGCCTCCATGACACGGTGTCATATTATGTGACGCCCACTGGCAAAGGCTCCATGAAATCTCCACTGGAAAGTCCGCCACTGAGTTCGCCACTGGAAAGTCCGCCCACTGGAAAGTCCGCCCACTGATGCCTGAAATGTCCGCCCACTGGAAAGTCCACCCAATGGAAGTCCGCCCACTGGAAAGTCCACCATGAGTCCCCCACTGGAAAGTCCACCCACTAAGTCCGGAAAGTCCGCCCACTGGAAATGTCCACCCACTGGAAAGTCCACCCACTGGAAAGTCCAGCCCACTGGAAAGTCAGCCCACTGGAAAGTCCACCCATAATCACCCCTGGAAAGTCCGCCCACTGGAAAGTCCACCCACTGGAAGTCCGCCCACTGGAAAGTCCACCCACTGGAAAGTCCCCCACTGGAAAGTCAGCCCACTGGAAAGTCCACCCAACTGGAAAGTCCGCCCACTGGAAAGTCCACTGGTCCACCCCTGGAAAGTCCCCCCACTGGAAAGTCCGCCCACTGGAAAGTCCACCCACGGAAAGTCCGCCCACTGGAAAGTCCACCCCTGAAACAATGGAAAGTCCGATCCGTCCACTGGAATTACACTGAAGTCCCAGGAAGTCCCCATGGAAAGCGCCCATAACCATGGAAACCGCCCACTGGAAAGGTCCACCACTGGAAAGTCCGCCACTGGAAAGTCCCCACTGGAAAGTCCGCCCCACTGGAAAGTCCGT
>WNGS01004239.1:31121-41121 GCA_020271785.1 Procambarus virginalis
GTGCCTGGCCATGTTGGCAGGTGCCGGCCTGTTGGCAGGTGTCTGGCCGTGTTGGCAGGTGTCTGGCCATGTTGGCAGGTGCTTGGCCATTCGTGGACAGGCGTGCAGCTGGCCTGTTGGCAGGGGCCTGGCCAGTGTTGGCAGGTGTCTGGCCGTGTTGGCAGGTGTCTGCCGGTGTTGGCAGGTGTCTGGCCGTGTTGGCAGTGTCTGGCCAGTGTTGGCAGGTGTCTGGCCTGTTGGCAGGTGTCTGGCCTGTTGGCAGGTGCTCTGGCCATGTTGGCAGGTGGCTGGGCCATGTTGGCAGGTGTCTGGCCATGTTGGCAGGTGTCTGGTCATGTTGGCAGGTGTCTGGCCACTGTTGGCAGGTGTCTGGCCGTGTTGGCAGGTGTCTGGCCAGTGTTGGCAGGTGTGCTGGCCATTTTGGCAGGTGTCTGGCCGTGCATGGCTCTGTGCAGGTGTCTGGCCGTGTTGGCAGGTGCCTGGCCTGTTGGCAGGTGTCTGGCCGTGTTGGCAGGTGGCTGGCCGTGTTGGCAGGTGTCTGGCCGTGTTGGCAGGTGGCTGGCCAGTGTTGGCAGGTGTCTGGCGTGGATGGCTGCCTGGCAGGTGTCTGGCCGTTGCAGTGGTGGCTGTTGGCAGGTGTCTGGCCATGTTGGCAGGTGCTTGGCCCACTGGAAAGTCCGCCCACTGGAAAGTCCGCCCACTGGAAAGTCCGCCTACTGGAAAGTCCACCCACTGGAAAGTCCACCCACTGGAAAGTCCGTCCACTGGAAAGTCCGTCTACTGGAAAGTCCACCCACTGGAAAGTCCACCCACTGGAAAGTCCACCCACTGGAAAGTCCACCCACTGGAAAGTCCACCTGGCCGCAAGTAATAAGGTCAAAACAATCAGCAGAGGCTGGACCACGTTTAAGACAGAGTTGAGGAAAATCGTGTGTGTGTGTGTGTGCGTGCGTGTGTGTGTGTGTGTGTGTGTGTGTGTGTGTGTGTGTGTGTGTGTGTGTGTGTGTGCGTGTGTGCGCGTGTGTGTGTGTGTGTGTGTGTGTGTGTGTGTGTGTGTGTGTGTGTGTGTGTGTGTGTGTGTGTACTCACCTATATGTACTCACCTATTTGTGCTTGCAGGATCGAGCATTGACTCTTGGATCCCGCCTTTCGAGCATCAGTTGTTTACAGCAATGACTCCTGTCCCATTTCCCTATCATACCTAGTTTAAAATTATGAATAGTATTTGCTTCCACAACCTGTTCCTTAAGTGCATTCCATTTTCCCACTACTCTCACGCTAAAAGAAAACTTCCTAACATCTCTGTGACTCATCCGAGTTTCCAGCTTCCACCCATGTCCCCTCGTTCTGTTACTATTCCGTGTGAACATTTCGTCTATGTCCACTCTGCCAATCCCTCTGAGTATTTTATACGTTCCTATCATGTCCCCCCTCTCCCTTTTTTTCTAGTGTCGTAAGGCACAGTTCCTTCAGGCGCTCTTCGTGCCCCATCCCTCGTAACTCTGGGACGAGTCTCGTTGTAAACTTCTGAATCTTTTCCAGTTTCCTTAAGTGTTTCTTCAGATGGGGACTCCATGATGAGGCGGCTTACTCTAAGACTGGCCTCACGTAGGCAGTGTAAAGCGCCCTAAATGCCTCCTTACTTAGGTTTCTGAATGATGTTCTAACTTTTGCCAGTGTAGAGTACGCTGCTGTCGTTATCCTATTTATATGTGCTTCAGGAGATAGATTAGGTGTTACGTCCACACCCAGGTCTCTTTCGCGCGTCGTCACAGGTAGGCTGTTCCCCTTCATTGTGTACTGTCCCTTTGGTCTCCTATCACCTAGTCCCATTTCCATAACTTTACATTTGCTCGTGTTGAACTCCAGTAGCTCTGACCATCTCTGCAACCTGTTCAGGTCCTCTTGGAGGATCCTACAATCCTCATCTGTCACAACTCTTCTCATCAACTTTGCGTCATCCGCGAACATCGACATGTAGGACTCTACACCCTTCATTACACTGGCAAGACGACCTGATGGGCTGGTCAGTGTAGTGAAGACGGCCCTGATGGGCCGGCCAGTGTAGTGAAGACGACCCTGATGGGCCGGCCAGTGTAGTGAAGACGACCCTGATGGGCCGGCCAGTGTAGTGAAGACGACCTGATGGGCCGGCCAGTGTAGTGAAGACGACCTGATGGGCCGACCAGTGTAGTGAAGACGGCCCTGATGGGCCGGCCAGTGTAGTGAAGACGACCCTGATGGGCCGGCCAGTATAGTGAAGACGACCTGATGGGCCGGCCAGTGTAGTGAAGACGACCTGATGGGCTGGCCAGTGTAGTGAAGACGACCTGATGGGCCGGCCAGTGTAGTGAAGACGACCTGATGGGCCGGCCAGTGTAGTGAAGACGACCTGATGGGCCGGTCAGTGTAGTGAAGACGACCTGATGGGCCGGCCAGTGTAGTGAAGACGACCTGATGGGCTGGCCAGTGTAGTGAAGACGACCTGATGGGCCGGCCAGTGTAGTGAAGACGACCTGATGGGCCGGCCAGTGTAGTGAAGACGACCTGATGGGCCGGTCAGTGTAGTGAAGACGACCTGATGGGCCGGCCAGTGTAGTGAAGACGACCTGATGGGCCGGTCAGTGTAGTGAAGACGACCTGATGGGCCGGCCAGTGTAGTGAAGACGACCTGATGGGCCGGCCAGTGTAGTGAAGACGACCTGATGGGCCGGCCAGTGTAGTGAAGACGACCTGATGGGCTGGCCAGTGTAGTGAAGACGACCTGATGGGCCGGCCAGTGTAGTGAAGACGACCTGATGGGCCGGCCAGTGTAGTGAAGACGGCCTGATGGGCCGGCCAGTGTAGTGAAGACGACCTGATGGGCTGGCCAGTGTAGTGAAGACGACCTGATGGGCTGGCCAGTGTAGTGAAGACGACCTGATGGGCTGGCCAGTGTAGTGAAGACGACCTGATGGGCTGGCCAGTGTAGTGAAGACGACCTGATGGGCCGGCCAGTGTAGTGAAGACGACCTGATGGGCTGGCCAGTGTAGTGAAGACGACCTGATGGGCCGGCCAGTGTAGTGAAGACGACCTGATGGGCTGGCCAGTGTAGTGAAGACGACCTGATGGGCCGGCCAGTGTAGTGAAGACGACCTGATGGGCTGGCCAGTGTAGTGAAGACGACCTGATGGGCCGGCCAGTGTAGTGAAGACGACCTGATGGGCTGGCCAGTGTAGTGAAGACGGCCTGATGGGCTGACCAGTGTAGTGAAGACGACCTGATGGGCCGGCCAGTGTAGTGAAGACGACCTGATGGGCCGGCCAGTGTAGTGAAGACGACCTGATGGGCCATTGCGTCCCTGGGGGTGGGGGGGGGGAGTGTCGCAGTGGTCTACGTTGGGAGGAGAGATAAGTTATGGCAGGATCCAGGGAAGATGCCAGCTGGCTACACCACTGCATTGTCCTGGGTGAATACTGGTAAGAGTTCATTGAAGCTAACTCTCTCTCTCTCTCTCTCTCTCTCTCTCTCTCTCTCTCTCTCTCTTGTTAGTCACCTATCATCACCTATTCCTCCTCTTGCTTTTATCTGTGTTAAAATAACACCTCTCACCCATTCCTCGTGGTCTCCCGTTTGCTCTACATCACACCCTCTTCTCCTTCTCCTCTCCCCTTCTCTCTCTTCTTCCGTCCCATCTGCTCCCCCTCCCAGCTGGTAGTCCATCAGTGTGGCCTCTAGTCCCCGAACTGGTGTGTATTTGGCCGCTTTGTGAACCCCGCAACAGAGCTTTGAGCCCGGCAACATAGCTTTGACCGGGCAACATAGTATTGAGCCCGGCAACATAGCTTTGAGCCTGGCAACATAGCTTTGAGCCTGGCAACATAGCTTTGAGCCTGGCAACATAGCTTTGAGCCCGGCAACATAGCTTTGAGCCTGGCAACATAGCTTTGAGCCTGGCAACATAGCTTTGAGCCTGGCAACATAGCTTTGAGCCCGGCAACATAGCTTTGAGCCTGGCAACATAGCTTTGAGCCTGGCAACATAGCTTGAGCCCGGCAACATAGCTTTGAGCCTGGCAACATAGCTTTGAGCCTGGCAACATAGCTTTGAGCCCGGCAACATAGCTTTGAACCTGGCAACATAGCTTTGACCTGGCAACATAGCTTTGACCTGGCAACATAGCTTTGAGCCCGGCAACATAGCTTTGAGCCTGGCAACATAGCTTTGACCTGGCAACATAGCTTTGACCTGGCAACATAGCTTTGAGCCCGGCAACATAGCTTTGAGCCTGGCAACATAGCTTTGAGCCTGGCAACCTAGCTTTGAGCCTGGCAACATAGCTTTGAGCCTGGCAACATAGCCTTGACCTGGCAACATAGCATTGAGTCTGGCAACATAGCTTTGAGCCTGGCAACAGAGCATTAAGCCCGGCAACATAGCTTTGAGCCCGGCAACATAGCTTTGAGACCGGCAACAGAGCATTGAGCCCGGCAACATAGCTTTGAGCCCGGCAACATAGCTTTGAGCCTGGCAACATAGCTTTGAGCCTGGCAACATAGCTTTGAGCCCGGCAACATAGCTTTGAGCCCGGCAACATAGCTTTGAGCCTGGCAACATAGCTTTGAGCCTGGCAACATAGCTTTGAGCCCGGCAACATAGCTTTGAGCCTGGCAACATAGCTTTGAGCCTGGCAACCTAGCTTTGAGCCCGGCAACAGAGCATTGAGCCCGGCAACATAGCTTTGAGCCCGGCAACATAGCTTTGAGCCCGGCAACATAGCTTTGAGCCCGGCAACAGAGCATTGAGCCCGGCAACATAGCTTTGAGCCCGGCAACATAGCTTTGAGCCCGGCAACATAGCTTTGAGCCCGGCAACATAGCTTTGAGCCCGGCAACATAGCTTTGACCTGGCAACATAGCTTTGAGCCCGGCAACAGAGCATTCAGCCTGGCAACATAGCTTTGACCCGGCAACATAGCTTTGACCTGGCAACATAGCTTTGAGCCCAGCAACAGAGCATTCAGCCTGGCAACATAGCATTGACCCGGCAACATAGCATTGACCCGGCAACATAGCATTGACCCGGCAACACAGCATTGACACGGCAACATAACATTGACCCGGCAACAACATAGCAGGTCATTAACCCGCCCTGAAAGCTTCACAACCCGAGGTTATTGTTGTTACAAACTTCCTCGTAGTGCTTCGTAGCTCATCACTGTTTAATAAAAGGAAACACAGCTGTCATGTTTGACTTAAGATGTAAAGGTTTCGTAAGGGGATGCGTAAAAGCTTCCGTAATTCTAGCCCATTTTTGTAATCATGCTGGCTGCCTCGATACAGTAGGGAGCCGGTCGGCCGAGCGGACAGCGCGCTGGACTTGTGATCCTGTGGTCCTGGGTTCGATCCCAGGCGCCGGCGAGAAACAATGAGCAGAGTTTCTTTCACCCTATGCCCCTGTTACCTAGCAGTAAAATAGGTACCTGGGTGTTAGTCAGCTGTCACGGGCTGCTTCCTGGGGTGGAGGCCAGGTCGAGGACCGGGCCGCGGGGACACTAAAACCCCGAAATCATCTCAAGATAACCTCAAGATAACAGTGATGTGAGGTCAAGTACAGTGACGTCGAGGCCGGATACAGTAACGTCGGGGCCGGATACAGTAACGTCAGGGCCGGATACAGTACCCACTCTTGCATATCATGTGATATATCTTCCATATATAATAGATATTATACCATATACCTCAGAGAGGCAATGGTGAAGGCTGAGAATGTTAGATGGACATTAACTATGCCAATCCGGAACAGGCGACAGGTGTCATAACAGCCATTCACAGTGAACATCAAACACAGTGTGAACCACTCACAAACAGCGAGACGACGCTGTTTAACCAATCACGAGTCAGTACAGTGATTATGCAAATGATGGTAATTACAGGAGGCAGTGGAGTGGGACTGCTCAATAATCTCCGAGATCTTAAAGCCGGCTGGGTGGTCAGAGGACCTGAAGGAGCCAATCATCCAACGAGACACAAATCCAATCCACCAATGGTTGTCTGGGGAAGAGGAGAATGAAATCGAGGGTATACTGATTGTGGAAGTCAAGATCTGGCGTTTAACTCGGGTGAAAATCAATCTTTCTCAGGATAAACAGTGAAATGTTTGGCCAATCAGTAGCCAGATATATTGGTCAATCAGTAGCCAGAAATATTGGCCAATCAGTAAACAGAAGTTAGAAGTTATGTAGACGAAAATAATGAGTATGAATAGCTGCAGCCGGCAGTATCACGCGTTGATAATTGCTGTATTAACGAGCCGTGTCCACTTTAATGCTGGTTTATGGTAAACTGCAGAAAATACGTACTATCTAGAGGGTAGGGGATGGAAGCCTATCCAGGGAAAGTGCTGGGATGAAGGTACTATCCAGGGAGAATGAATACATGGGGAGACAATCCAGAGTGAGGTAATGTAAGTAGTATCCGGGGTGAGAAGAGGGATGTATTTACTATCCGTGGACAGAAAAGGAATAGAGGCACTCTACAGGAAAAGAGAAGGATGTTAGTACTATCCAGAGAGAGTAAATAGATGGAATGACAACCCAGAGATGTTGGTACTATCCTGGGTGAGAGAAGGATTGTATTTACTATCCGTGGACAGAGAAGGAATAGAGGCACTATCCAGGGAGAGTGAAGGGATAGAGGCACTATCCAGGAAGACGCCAGCTACGGACCACCCGAGCCTCGGCTGATCACGGACAGGCCCCCATTTATGGG
Source organism: Procambarus virginalis (assembly GCA_020271785.1). Lineage (NCBI taxonomy): Eukaryota > Metazoa > Arthropoda > Malacostraca > Decapoda > Cambaridae > Procambarus > Procambarus virginalis. Next base: position 37,872 of record WNGS01004239.1, read on the forward strand.
ATTTATCACCGGACACCTGATTACCGGAACATAAATAAAGCCGCTTTATTGAGGGCCGATGTCAGGGTGACTTTAGTGGATGGATTGTAGGGGGGGTGGGGGTATGGGAAATGGAAGGATAGTTGTAGATATTGTGTTGTGTAAAAGGAGGGGCATGGAAGGGGTTGGAAGTGTGTGTCCTTAAGTGAGACAATGGAAGGGATTGGATGTTTGTGAAGAAGATACAATGGAAGAGACAACAAAGGAATTCTAGCCGCATATGTGTGAGAGAAAGATGATGGAAAGGGTCGTCTGTATATTTGGAAAGAGGATTGAGAGAAGAGAATAGTGTGAATGCTTCGGATGAAGAATGGAGGCAAATGAAGCAGTGTGTTACAATATGATTGCCAGAGAAAGGAAGAAATTTGATGAAAGTATGATTAGAGAGAAAAATCAGTGACTGCATAAATAAGAACGGAATATAATAATGTAGAAGACTGAATGTAACCCATTCAAGGGAGTGAATGAATGAATGAAACCATTACCTTTGAACTATGAACCAAGTCATTACTAATAAAACTTTTAATTTAATAATAATTATAGATAATTCATCAAAGAATGTGTCATTCAGAAACTAACCAAAGATTCCATTGAAACAAAATGCACGAAATAACCAGGAGGAATTGGTCATAGACCGGGCCTCAGAGGCATTGATAACCGGAACCACCAGAGGTCAATGATATATAAATTGGAGAACCAAGGTCAGAATTTTATATCAAGGGTCAGAGGTCAGTCTTAGTTCAAGGGTCAGAGGTCAGACTTGCAGTAGAAGCGTGTAAGAAAGATGTAGAAGAACCTCCATAAGGTGGAGATTGATATAGTAATGGCTATGCGACTTTAACCAAGACAAATGCAAGGTGATGAAAACAGAGGCATGAGCAAGATACGATTTTAAATGCAAAGCAAACCAGAGGCACGACACTGGCACAGTTAGCGAGAAGAAATTTGGAGTTGCTCTCAACCTAATACCTGGAGAGGGTATTAAGGCGCTCTTCTACTCCCCGAGCCCGGCCCCGAGGCCACTTTATCTTGCCGGTTACCTTGCAATGATTTTGGGGCTCAATGTCCCCGCGGCCCGGTTATCGTCCCAGGGTCGACTTGCGATAACTTGGTCCACCAGGCTGTTGCTTGGAGCGACCCGCAGGCCCACATACCCACCACAGCCCGGTTGGTCCACCAGGCTGTTGCTTGGAGCGGCCCGCAGGCCCACATACCCACCACAGCCTGGTTGGTCCGGCACTTCTTGCAAGAACTTATCTAAGTGCCTCTTGAATACATCCACCTTTGTTCCAGCAATATTTCTAATGCTTTCTGGGAGGGTGTTGAACAGCTGTGGACCTCTGATGTTCAGACAGTGTTCTCTGATTGTGCCTATGGCACCTCTACTCCTCACTGGACCTCTGATGTTCAGACAGTGTTCTCTGATTGTGCCTATGGCACCTCTACTCCTCACTGGACCTCTGATGTTCAGACAGTGTTCTCTGACTGTGCCTATGGCACCTCTACTCCTCACTGGACCTCTGATGTTCAGACAGTGTTCTCTGATTGTGCCTATGGCACCTCTACTCTTCACTGGACCTCTGATGTTCAGACAGTGTTCTCTGATTGTGCCTATGGCACCTCTACTCCTCACTGGACCTCTGATGTTCAGACAGTGTTCTCTGATTGTGCCTATGGCACCTCTACTCTTCACTGGACCTCTGATGTTCAGACAGTGTTCTCTGACTGTGCCTATGGCACCTCTACTCCTCACTGGACCTCTGATGTTCAGACAGTGTCTCTGATTGTGCCTATGCACCTCTACTCTTCACTGGACCTCTGATGTTCAGACAGTGCTCTCTGATTGTGCCTATGGCACCTCTACTCCTCACTGGACCTCTGATGTTCAGACAGTGTTCTCTGATTGTGCCTATGGCACCTCTACTCCTCACTGGTTCTATTCTGCATTTCCTTCCGTACCTTTCGCTCCAGTATGGTGTTATTCTACTGTGCCAATGTGAGACCTGCCCTCCAGTAACACCACGCATTTTTTTACGGGATTGACGAAATCATAAAAAAATGCGATCTATTAGTAAACAAAATAAAATCCTTGGTATTTTTACGATTCTGGTAAGGCTGTAATTTCTATAACCTCACCAGAGGTTTTTTCCACCACCTCACCACCTCACATTTCTACAGTGGCAAATGGGGAGAATGTTCTGGACTATAGCCTCAGTATGACAATGACAGCTCCTTTCAAAGCTGGAGAAATTGCTGACCTGGAGAGCGTGCAGAGATCCGTTACTGCTAGAATCCACTCAGTAAAACATCTAACCTACTGGGACCGACTAAAGAGCCTAAATCTGTATTCCTTGAGCGCAGGCGGGAGAGATACATAATAATTACACATGGAAAGACAAGAGCTAGATATGAGAACAAGGAGCTGGGATATGAGGACAAGGAGCTGGGATATGAGGACAAGGAGCTGGGATATGAGGACAAGGAGCTGGGGTATGAGGACAAGGAGCTGGGATATGAGGACAAGGAGCTGGGATATGAGGACAAGGAGCTGGGGTATGAAGACAAGGAGCTGGGATATGAGGACAAGGGCTGGGATATGAGGACAAGGAGCTGGGATATGAGGACAAGGAGCTGGGATATGAGGACAAGGAGCTGGGGTATGAAGACAAGGAGCTGGGATATGGGATAAGGAGCTGGGATATGAGGACAAGGAGCTGGGATATGAGGACAAGGAGCTGGGATATGAGGACAAGGAGCTCGGGTATGAAGACAAGGAGCTGGGATTGAGGACAAGGAGCTGGATATGAGGATAGGGAGCTGGGATATAAGACGGATTGATGGAATGGTAACAAACCACTTGGACCATCGGAGATCGAACCCCGGGCCTGCAAGAAGGGAGGCCAAGTGTCTGGCGCAACACGTGGCAGAAAGTAGGAACTAGTACACACACAGTCTGAAAGGTTGACGCAAAAACACAAATAAACCTGGAGCTTACCTGTAGAGGGTCTCAGGAGTTGTTTCAGGAATGTCGAGGGGGCCACTGCATTAGACAACCGGCAGCTGGTAAGGCAGGGCCCAGGAACTAGCGTCCTGAGCCCAAGTCAGGGGTAGTTTATCTCTTTTTCAACAAGTTGACAAACGCGACCCCCATAAACTGAGTGTAACTGCCTGATACGTTCCATTAGGCTCCAGCTTACCATTAAAGCTTCGT
>WNGS01004241.1:23821-45099 GCA_020271785.1 Procambarus virginalis
GAGTGTGTGAGAGGCAGCGGTGAGAGTGAGAGGCAGCGGTGAGAATGAGAGGCAGCGGTGAGAGTGAGAGGCAGCGGTGAGTGTGTGAGAGGAAGCGGTAAGCGTTACCATGGAAACGTTACACGTGGTTGGAGTGAATTAATACAAAATTTCAAATGTAAATATAGTCACCTGACGGCACCGCTCCTGTGCCAGGTAAGTCCACTACGGGCTCACCATAGCCCGTGATACTTGGAACTTGTTCCGAGTAGCTGAATCTTAAACAACAACAAATGTAAATATAGTATTATCAACGGAGGCGGGGCCAGGAGCTAATGCTCGACCCTGTAAGTGCATCAAGATGCAACAAGGCACTCAAGCATAGTCTACTGTTATCTTGGCGCATGCCGTGGCTTGCCTCACATACTGACGCATGCCGTGGCTTGCCTCACATACTGACGCATGCTGTGGCTTGCTTCACATACTGACGCATGCCGCGGCTTGCTTCACATACTGCGCATGCCGTGGCTTGCCTCACATACTGACGCATGCCGCGGCTTGCTTCACATACTGACGCATCCGCTGCTTGCTTCACATACTGACGCATGCCGCGGCTTGCTTCACATACTGACGCATGCCGCGGCTTGCTTCATACTGACGCATGCCGCGGCTTGCTTCACATACTGACGCATGCCGCGGCTTGCTTCACATACTGACGCATGCCGCGGCTTGCTTCACATACTGACGCATGCCGCGGCTTGCTTCACATACTGACGCATGCCGCGGCTTGCTTCACGTACTGACGCATGCCGTGGCTTGCCTCACATACTGACGCATGCCGTGGCTTGCCTCTCATACTGACGCATGCCGTGGCTTGCCTCTCATACTGACGCATGCCGTGGCTTGCTTCACATACTGACGCATGCCGTGGCTTGCCTCACATACTGACGCATGCCGTGGCTTGCTTCACATACTGACGCATGCCGTGGCTTGCTTCACATTCTGACGCATGCCGCGGCTTGCCTCACATACTGACGCATGCCGCGGCTTGCCTCACATACTGACGCATGCCGCGGCTTGCCTCACATACTGACGCATGCCGCGGCTTGCCTCACATACTGACGCATGCCGCGGCTTGCCTCACATACTGACACATGCCGCGGCTTGCCTCACATACTGACGCATGCCGCGGCTTGCTTCACATACTGACGCATGCCGTGGCTTGCTTCACATTCTGACGCATGCCGCGGCTTGCCTCACATACTGACGCATGCCGCGGCTTGCCTCACATACTGACGCATGCCGCGGCTTGCCTCACATACTGACGCATGCCGCGGCTTGCCTCGCATACTGACGCATGCCGCGGCTTGCCTCACATACTGACGCATGCCGCGGCTTGCCTCACATACTGACGCATGCCGCGGCTTGCCTGACAGAGACAGCTGGCCCCAGAGCGCGGCGCGGCTCACCACCCACAGAGACAGGTGGCCCCAGAGCGCGGCGCGGCTCACCACCCACAGAGACAGGTGGCCCCAGAGCGCGGCGCGGCTCACCACCCACAGAGACAGGTGGCCCCAGAGCGCGGCGCGACTCACCACCCACAGAGACAGGTGGCCCCAGAGCGCGGCGCGACTCACCACCCACAGAGACAGGTGGCCCCAGAGCGCGGCGCGGCTCACCACCCACAGAGACAGGTGGCCCCAGAGCGCGGCGCGGCTCACCACCCACAGAGACAGGTGGCCCCAGAGCGCGGCGCGGCTCACCACCCACAGAGACAGGTGGCCCCAGAGCGCGGCGCGACTCACCACCCACAGAGACAGCTGGCCCCAGAGCGCGGCGCGACTCACCACCCGCGGGCCACTTAAGGTGAGCCAGAGACCTCTTACGACCTGCTCCTCCGATTTATATTTCCTGATGAGGTCATAATCGGTAAATCTAAGACGCTTCTCAAGGACATAAAATGGCCGGGCTTGGCCCAGGTGGCGTCCAGTCCCAGCTTTATTACCTCGCGCCCTGAGCCTCAGGGGAGCCTGGCGCCCTGAGCCTCAGGGGAGCCTGGCGCCCTGAGCCTCAGGGGAGCCTGGCGCCCTGGGCCTCAGGGGAGCCTGGCGCCCTGGGCCTCAGGGGAGCCTGGCGCCCTGGGCCTCAGGGGAGCCTGGCGCCCTGAGCCTCAGGGGAGCTGTGTGGGGTGAGACAATAACTGAGAGGTCTTTATTGCACCCGGGGGACCTGCACTCGTTATGTCACGGTGTGTCTCAGTGTCGTGTGAGGGTGTGGCTCAGTGTCGTGTGAGGGTAGGTCTCAGTGTCGTGTGAGGGTGTGTCTCAGTGTCGTGTGAGGGTGTGGCTCCGTGTCGTGTGAGGGTGTGTCTCAGTGTCGTGTGAGGGTGTGTCTCAGTGTCGTGTGAGGGTGTGGCTCAGTGTCGTGTGAGGGTGTGGCTCAGTGTCGTGTGAGGGTGTGGCTCAGTGTGGTGTGAGGGTGTGGTTCAGTGTCGTGTGAGGGTGTGGCTCAGTGTCGTGTGAGGGTGTGGCTCAGTGTCGTGTGAGGGTGTGGCTCAGTGTCGTGTGAGGGTGTGGCTCAGTGTCGTGTGAGGGTGTGGCTCAGTGTCGTGTGAGGGTGTGGCTCAGTGTCGTGTGAGGGTGTGGCTCAGTGTCGTGTGAGGGTGTGGCTCAGTGTCGTGTGAGGGTGTGGCTCAGTGTAGTGTGAGGGTGTGGCTCAGTGTCGTGTGAGGGTGTGGTTCCGTGTCGTGTGAGGGTGTGGCTCAGTGTCGTGTGAGGGTGTGGCTCAGTGTCGTGTGAGGGTGTGGCTCAGTGTCGTTTGAGGGTGTGGCTCAGTGTCGTGTGAGGGTGTGGCTCAGTGTCGTGTGAGGGTGTGGCTCCGTGTCGTGTGAGGGTGTGGCTCAGTGTCGTGTGAGGGTGTGGTTCCGTGTCGTGTGAGAGTGTGGCTCAGTGTCGTGTGAGGGTGTGGCTCAGTGTCGTGTGAGGGTGTGGCTCAGTGTCGTGTGAGGGTGTGGCTCAGTGTCGTGTGAGGGTGTGGCTCAGTGTCGTGTGAGGGTGTGGCTCAGTGTCGTGTGAGGGTGTGGCTCAGTGTCGTGTGAGGGTGTGGCTCAGTGTCGTGTGAGGGTGTGGCTCAGTGTCGTGTGAGGGTGTGGCTCAGTGTAGTGTGAGGGTGTGGCTCAGTGTAGTGTGAGGGTGTGGCTCAGTGTAGTGTGAGGGTGTGGCTCAGTGTCGTGTGAGGGTGTGGCTCAGTGTCGTGTGAGGGTGTGGCTCAGTGTCGTGTGAGGGTGTGGCTCAGTGTCGTGTGAGGGTGTGGCTCAGTGTCGTGTGAGGGTGTGGCTCAGTGTCGTGTGAGGGTGTGGCTCAGTGTCGTGTGAGGGTGTGGCTCAGTGTAGTGTGAGGGTGTGGCTCAGTGTAGTGTGAGGGTGTGGCTCAGTGTCGTGTGAGGGTGTGGCTCAGTGTCGTGTGAGGGTGTGGCTCAGTGTCGTGTGAGGGTGTGGCTCAGTGTCGTGTGAGGGTGTGGCTCAGTGTCGTGTGAGGGTGTGGCTCAGTGTCGTGTGAGGGTGTGGCTCAGTGTCGTGTGAGGGTGTGGCTCAGTGTCGTGTGAGGGTGTGGCTCAGTGTCGTGTGAGGGTGTGGCTCAGTGTCGTGTGAGGGTGTGGCTCAGTGTCGTGTGAGGGTGTGGCTCAAGCACGCATGATGCATTAGTGTTGAGATGTGGTGTTGGTACTTGTGTGTCATGTCCTCGCTGGTCTCCCCCCCCCCCCTCCCTGCTGTGTCCGGAGACTGTCCAGCCCCCACTGGTGTCCGGAGACCGTCCAGCCCCCACTGGTGTCCGGAGACCGTCCAGCCCCCACTGGTGTCCGGAGACCGTCCAGCCCCCACTGGTGTCCGGAGACCGTCCAGCCCCACTGGTGTCCGGAGACCGTCCAGCCCCACTGGTGTCCGGAGACCGTCCAGCCCCACTGGTGTCCGGAGACCGTCCAGCCCCACTGGTGTCCGGAGACCGTCCAGCCCCACTGGTGTCCGGAGACCGTCCAGCCCCCACTGGTGTCCGGAGACCGTCCAGCCCCCACTGGTGTCCGGAGACCGTCCAGCCCTCACTGGTGTCCGGAGACCGTCCAGCCCCCACTGGTGTCCGGAGACCGTCCAGCCCTCACTGGTGTCCGGAGACCGTCCAGCCCCCACTGGTGTCCGGAGACCGTCCAGCCCCCACTGGTGTCCGGAGACCGTCCAGCCCCCACTGGTGTCCGGAGACTGTCCAGCCCGCACTGGTGTCCGGAGACCGTCCAGCCCCCACTGGTGTCCGGAGACCGTCCAGCCCCCACTGGTGTCCGGAGACCGTCCAGCCCCACTGGTGTCTGGAGACCGTCCAGCCCCCACTGGTGTCTGGAGACCGTCCAGCCCCCACTGGTGTCTGGAGACCGTCCAGCCCCCACTGGTGTCCGGAGACCGTCCAGCCCCCACTGGTGTCCGGAGACCGTCCAGCCCCCACTGGTGTCCGGAGACCGTCCAGCCCCCACTGGTGTCCGGAGACCGTCCAGCCCCCACTGGTGTCCGGAGACCGTCCAGCCCTCACTGGTGTCCGGAGACCGTCCAGCCCCCACTGGTGTCTGGAGACCGTCCAGCCCTCACTGGTGTCCGGAGACCGTCCAGCCCCCACTGGTGTCCGGAGACCGTCCAGCCCCCACTGGTGTCCGGAGACCGTCCAGCCCCCACTGGTGTCCGGAGACCGTCCAGCCCCCACTGGTGTCCGGAGACCGTCCAGCCCCCACTGGTGTCCGGAGACCGTCCAGCCCCCACTGGTGTCCGGAGACCGTCCAGCCCCCACTGGTGTCTGGAGACCGTCCAGCCCCCACTGGTGTCTGGAGACCGTCCAGCCCCCACTGGTGTCCGGAGACCGTCCAGCCCCCACTGGTGTCTGGAGACCGTCCAGCCCCCACTGGTGTCCGGAGACCGTCCAGCCCTCACTGGTGTCCGGAGACCGTCCAGCCCCCACTGGTGTCTGGAGACCGTCCAGCCCCCACTGGTGTCCGGAGACCGTCCAGCCCTCACTGGTGTCCGGAGACCGTCCAGCCCCCACTGGTGTCTGGAGACCGTCCAGCCCCCACTGGTGTCCGGAGACCGTCCAGCCCCCACAGGTGTCCGGAGACCGTCCAGCCCCCACTGGTGTCCACACTTCCGTCACACTTGGTAATTACAGTGAGTCATGGCTACTCATCAAAAGATTGTCCTGGTTGTTAATGTATTACGAGTAGAAGAGAGAGAGAGAGAGAGAGAGAGAGAGGGAGGGAGGGAGGGAGGGAGAGCGTGGGTGTACTTAGAAGGAATATTGCCCTATTCGTTTAACACGAAAGCAACACGATATTGATGATCGTTCGTTAATTCTACCTCTATTTTTATCTCTTAAGGTCTGCATGTGTGTGTTAAGGTCTCCATGTGTGTGTGTTAAGGTCTCCATGTGTGTGTTAAGGTCTCCATGTGTGTGTTAAGGTCTCCATGTGTGTGTGTTAAGGTCTCCATGTGTGTGTTAAGGTCTCCATGTGTGTGTTAAGGTCTCCATGTGTGTGTTAAGGTCTCCATGTGTGTGTTAAGGTCTCCATGTGTGTGTGTTAAGGTCTCCATGTGTGTGTTAAGGTCTCCATGTGTGTGTTAAGGTCTCCATGTGTGTGTGTTAAGGTCTCCATGTGTGTGTGTTAAGGTCTACATGTGTGTGTTNTTTGATTTGTGGACCCAATTACCACGTAACGTGGTGGGGTGGGGTCCCTTGATTTGTTTCAAGCGCGGGTTGGACATGTATATGAGTGGGATTGGGTGGTTATAAATAGAAGCTGCCTTGTATGGGCCAATAGGCTATCTGCAGTTACCTTTGTTCCTATGTTCTTAAGTTTCATCAATGTCACGACACAGGATCTAGGGAGCCTCATTAGTGTCATGACACAGGGTCTATGGAGCCTCATTAGTGTCATGACACAGGGTCTATGGAGCCTCATTAGTGTCACGACACAGGGCCTATGGAGCCTCATTAGTGTCACGACACAGGGCCTATGGAGCCTCATTAGTGTCACGACACAGGGTCTATGGAGCCTCATTAGTGTCACGACACAGGGCCTATGGAGCCTCATTAGTGTCACGACACAGGGTCTATGGAGCCTCATTAGTGTCATGACACAGGGTCTATGGAGCCTCATTAGTGTCACGACACAGGGCCTATGGAGCCTCATTAGTGTCATGACACAGGGTCTATGGAGCCTCATTAGTGTCACGACACAGGGCCTATGGAGCCTCATTAGTGTCACGACACAGGGTCTATGGAGCCTCATTAGTGTCATGACACAGGGTCTATGGAGCCTCATTAGTGTCATGACACAGGGTCTATGGAGCCTCATTAGTGTCATGACACAGGGTCTATGGAGCCTCATTAGTGTCACGACACAGGGCCTATGGAGCCTCATTAGTGTCACGACACAGGGTCTATGGAGCCTCATTAGTGTCATGACACAGGGTCTATGGAGCCTCATTAGTGTCATGACACAGGGTCTATGGAGCCTCATTAGTGTCATGACACAGGGTCTATGGAGCCTCATTAGTGTCATGACACAGGGTCTATGGAGCCTCATCAGTGTGTCACGACACAGGGTCTATGGAGCCTCATTAGTGTCATGACACAGGGTCTATGGAGCATCATCAGTGTGTCACGATACAGGGTCTAGGAAGCCTCACCAATGTCACGACACAAGGTCGTGTACATGAGCGTGTCACGACACAGGAGCTGAGGGACGACAGCGGCGGCGCATGTGTCCGGCGGCCCCCTGGTGGCAGGAACGCGGCGCCAGATAAACAGCTGACTGTGCGTCGTCTGCTGCAGTGTTATCTGGGAGGTGGTGAGGGCGAGTCGTCGCTCCATCGATCGCCGGGTAGTCCAACTCTCTCAAGTCTTGTTGTGCGCAGTTGCCATGTGACATGTTTAGATCATCCGTCAAGGACAAAGCCTGGTAAGTACATAACTGTCAACTTTAAACTTTGAAAAGTGCGAGTTAGTGACATTGGAACCGGTGTGGTGCCGTCATCAAGTGATGGGTCGGGTCGTAATGTTTGATGTGTCACTGGTTCACTGAGGTCGTGCGACCAGTAACGTGATACAGGAGGCCGGGAAGGAGGCCGCAACAATATCTCTCACTCAGTTGCGCCATTAACGCGGACACGCGGATATGTTAAACAAAATCAAATGTTAGGCTACACGACACAAGTGTTCAACATTCCGTCGTGGACTCTTAATAAGTCAACAACACGATTCATAAGTTCTCCAGATTTCACTCTTAATTGTCTGCAATTATGTCTTCCATGTTGTTTGCCTCCGCTGGTGTGCTGAACCTCACTAGACGCTAACTGTAAACTTTCTGGAACCTCGCGCTCCTAAGTGGCTCTGCCCGGGATGTGTATACACACTGAATTATTATTTTTCATAAACTGTCAAATCTACACTTTTCTTATTCTCGTTAATCATGCGTGCAGAGCGTGCTCATTAATCATGCGTGTAGAGCGCGCTCATTAATCATGCGTGCAGAACGCGCGAAATTTAAATGCGTGAATGTTGAGTTAATTTGATGGGTTGGAAATTGCATGACTGGGTTCATCTTACGAGGAAAGAGCGTCTGAATATTAGTTAATGAGATCTGTGGACGCTGGTGATCAGGCACAACTCTGTGGCACTGACTGTGTCATGGCAGTGTCTGTGTCACGGTAACCAGTCACGGCAGTGTCTGTGTCACGGTAACCAGTCACGGCAGTGTCTGTCACGGTAACCAGTCACGGCAGTGTCTGTGTCACGGTAACCAGTCTCGGCAGTGTCTGTGTCACGGTAACCAGTCTCGGCAGTGTCTGTGTCACGGTAACCAGTCACGGCAGTGTCTGTGTCACGGTAACCAGTCACGGCAGTGTCTGTGTCACGGTAACCAGTCACGGCAGTGTCTGTGTCAAGGTAACCAGTCACGGCAGTGTCTGTGTCACGGTAACCAGTCACGGCAGTGTCTGTGTCACGGTAACCAGTCACGGCAGTGTCTGTGTCACGGTAACCAGTCACGGCAGTGTCTGTGTCACGGTAACCAGTCACGGCAGTGTCTGTGTCACGGTAACCAGTCACGGCAGTGTCTGTGTCACGGTAACCAGTCACGACAGTGTCTGTGTCACGGTAACCAGTCACGGCAGTGTCTGTGTCACGGTAACCAGTCATGGCAGTGTCTGTGTCACGGTAACCAGTCATGGCAGTGTCTGTGTCACGGTAACCAGTCATGGCAGTGTCTGTGTCACGGTAACCAGTCACGGCAGTGTCTGTGTCACGGTAACCAGTCACGACAGTGTCTGTGTCACGGTAACCAGTCACGGCAGTGTCTGTGTCACGGTAACCAGTCATGGCAGTGTCAGTGTCACGGTAACCAGTCACGGCAGTGTCTGTGTCACGGTAACCAGTCACGGCAGTGTCTGTGTCACGGTAACCAGTCACGACAGTGTCGGTGTCACTGTAACCAGTCACGACAGTGTCTGTGTCACGGTAACCAGTCGCAAATATGGATTATGAAAGCAGACATGTTGAACTCTTCCCAAGGCACCAATAAGCAGAGTTTCGCGTAGGTACTAAAGTTAATCACAAAAATAAACAATGAATTTCACACTAAGTGAATCAGTTAGTCTTGAATACAAAACACAAAATGTATATTTGTGTGTGTACTCACCTATTTGTACTCGCCTATTTGTGCTTGCGGGGGTTGAGCTTTGGCTCTTTGGTCCCGCCGCTCAACTGTCAATCAACTGGTGTACAGATTCCTGAGCCTATTGGGCTGTATCATATATACATTTGAAACTGTGTATGGAGTCAGCCTCCACCACATCACTGCCTAATGCATTCCATCCGTAAACTACTCTGACACTGAAAAAGTTCCTTCTAACGTCTCTGTGGCTCATGTGGGTACTCAGTTTCCATCTGTGTCCCCTTGTTCGCATACCGCCAGTGTTGAATAGTTTATCCTTGTTTACCCTGTTGATTCTCCTGAGGATTTTGTAGGTTGTGATCATGTCTCCCCTTACTCTTCCGTCTTCCAGTGTCGTAAGGTGCATTTCCCGCAGCCTTTCCTCGTAACTCATGCCTCTTAGTTCTGGGACTAGTCTAGTGGCATACCTTTGGACTTTTTCCAGCTTCGTCTTGTGCTTGACAAGGTACGTGTGTGTGTGTGTGTGTGTGTGTGCGTGCGTGTGTGCATGTGTGTGTGCGTGTGCGTGTGCGTGTGTGTGTGTGTGTGTGTGTATTCACTTAGTTGTATTTTACAGGGGTTGAGCTTTGCTCTTTCGGCCCGCCTCTCAACTGTCAATCAACTGTTTACTAACTACACTAACTACTTTTTTTTTCCACACCACACACACCCCAGGAAGCAGCCCGTGACAGCTGACTAACTCCCAGGTACCTATTTACTGCTAGGTAACAGGGGCATTCAGGGTGAAAGAAACTTTGCCCATTTGTTTCTGCCGGGTGCGGGAATCGAACCCGCGCCACAGAATTACGAATCCTGCGCGCAATCCACCAGGCTACCTGGCCCCTACCTGTGTGTGTGTGTGTGTGTGTGTGTGTGTGTGTGTTGTGTGTGTGTGTGTGTGTGTGTGTGTAGGTAACCAGTCGCAAATACTTTTGTGTTGATATGTGTACATCTGTGTGGCAGGGAAGGTGGACCTGGTGATGCAGCTCCCATGGTCTCCTTGCGATTGACCCCCTCTCTCCCCTCCCCCCCCCCCTCCTGGAAAACCTCACCGTGTGGATTATGGGCTCCGACGACCCGAGGGTGTTGTTGGGTATGAGCTGGAAAGCCCCTTTTCTGGCCAACCCTTGTGCTGTCCACCACATGTGGTCCTCTGGGGGAGGAACCCTGCGGTCCTCTGGGGGGAGGAACCCTGCAGTCCTCTGGGGGGAGGAACCCTGCAGTCCTCTGGGGGAGGAATCCTGCGGTCCTCTGGGGGAGGAATCCTGCGGTCCTCTGGGGAGGAATCCTGCGGTCCTCTGGGGGAGGAATCCTGCGGTCCTCTGGGGGAGGAATCCTGCGGTCCTCTGGGGGAGGAATCCTGCGGTCCTCTGGGGGAGGAATCCTGCGGTCCTCTGGGGGAGGAACCCTGCGGTCCTCTGGGGGAGGAACCCTGCAGTCCTCTGGGGGGAGGAACCCTGCAGTCCTCTGGGGGGGAGGAACCCTGCAGTCCTCTGGGGGGAGGAACCCTGCGGTCCTCTGGGGGGAGGAACCCTGCGGTCCTCTGGGGGGAGGAACCCTGCGGTCCTCTGGGGGAGGAATCCTGCGGTCTTCTGGGGGAGGAATCCTGCGGTCTTCTGGGGGAGGAATCCTGCGGTCTTCTGGGGGAAGAACCCTGCGGTCTTCTGGGGGAGGAATCCTGCGGTCCTCTGGGGGAGGAACCCTGCGGTCCTCTGGGGGAGGAACCCTGCGGTCCTCTGGGGGAGGAACCCTGCAGTCCTCTGGGAGAGGAACCCTGCAGTCCTCTGGGAGAGGAACCCTGCGGTCTTCTGGGAGAGGAACCCTGCAGTCCTCTGGGCGGGAGGAACCCTGCAGTCCTCTGGGGGAGGAACCCTGCAGTCCTCTGGGGGGAGGAACCCTGCGGTCCTCTGGGGGGAGGAACCCTGCGGTCCTCTGGGGGAGGAACCCTGCAGTCCTCTGGGAGAGGAACCCTGCAGTCCTCTGGGAGAGGAACCCTGCGGTCTTCTGGGAGAGGAACCCTGCAGTCCTCTGGGGGGAGGAACCCTGCGGTCCTCTGGGGGGAGGAACCCTGCAGTCCTCTGGGGGGAGGAACCCTGCAGTCCTCTGGGGGAGGAACCCTGCAGTCCTCTGGGGGGAGGAACCCTGCAGTCCTCTGGGGGGAGGAACCCTGCAGTCCTCTGGGGGAGGAACCCTGCAGTCCTCTGGGGGGAGGAACCCTGCAGTCCTCTGGGGGGAGGAACCCTGCAGTCCTCTGGGGGAGGAACCCTGCGGTCCTCTGGGGGAGGAACCCTGCAGTCCTCTGGGGGAGGAACCCTGCGGTCCTCTGGGGGAGGAACCCTGCGGTCCTCTGGGGGGGGAGGAACCCTGCGGTCCTCTGGGGGAGGAACCCTGCGGTCCTCTGGGGGGAGGAACCCTGCGGTCCTCTGGGGGAGGAATCCTGCAGTCCTCTGGGGGAGGAACCCTGCAGTCCTCTGGGGGGAGGAACCCTGCGGTCCTCTGGGGGGAGGAACCCTGCGGTCCTCTGGGGGGAGGAACCCTGCGGTCCTCTGGGGGGAGGAACCCTGCAGTCCTCTGGGGGGAGGAACCCTGCTGTCCTCTGGGGGGAGGAACCCTGCAGTCCTCTGGGGGGAGGAACCCTGCGGTCCTCTGGGGGAGGAACCCTGCAGTCCTCTGGGGGGGAGGAACCCTGCGGTCCTCTGGGGGAGGAACCCTGCAGTCCTCTGGGGGAGGAACCTGCAGTCCTCTGGGAGAGGAACCCTGCGGTCCTCTGGGAGATGAACCCTGCGGTCCTCTGGGGGAGGAACCCTGCAGTCCTCTGGGAGAGGAACCCTGCGGTCCTCTGGGGGGAGGAACCCTGCAGTCCTCTGGGGGGAGGAACCCTGCTGTCCTCTGGGGGGAGGAACCCTGCAGTCCTCTGGGGGGAGGAACCCTGCGGTCCTCTGGGGGAGGAACCCTGCAGTCCTCTGGGAGAGGAACCCTGCGGTCCTCTGGGAGAGGAACCCTGCGGTCCTCTGGGAGAGGAACCCTGCAGTCCTCTGGGAGAGGAACCCTGCGGTCCTCTGGGGGAGGAACCCTGCGGTCCTCTGGGGGGAGGAACCCTGCGGTCCTCTGGGGGGAGGAACCCTGCGGTCCTCTGGGGGGAGGAACCCTGCAGTCCTCTGGGGGGAGGGACCCTGCGGTCCTCTGGGGGGAGGAACCCTGCGGTCCTCTGGGGGAGGAACCCTGCGGTCCTCTGGGGGAGGAACCCTGCAGTCCTCTGGGGGGAGGAACCCTGCGGTCCTCTGGGGGGAGGAACCCTGCTGTCCTCTGGGGGAGGAACCCTGCAGTCCTCTGGGGGGAGGAACCCTGCAGTCCTCTGGGGGGAGGAACCCTGCAGTCCTCTGGGGGGAGGAACCCTGCGGTCCTCTGGGGGAGGAACCCTGCAGTCCTCTGGGGGAGGAACCTTGCGGTCCTCTGGGGAGGAACCCTGCAGTCCTCTGGGGGAGGAACCCTGCAGTCCTCTGGGAGAGGAACCCTGCGGTCCTCTGGGGAGGAACCCTGCAGTCCTCTGGGGGAGGAACCCTGCGGTCCTCTGGGAGAGGAACCCTGCGGTCCTCTGGGGGAGGAACCCTGCGGTCCTCTGGGGTGAGGAACCCTGCGGTCCTCTGGGGGGAGGAACCCTGCCGTCCTCTGGGGGGAGGAACCCTGCGGTCTTCTGGGAGAGGAACCCTGCGGTCCTCTGGGGGAGGAACCCTGCGGTCTTCTGGGAGAGGAACCTTGCGGGCCGCTGTCTCACTCTCGCATACATTGAGCGTATTTCTATTTGTGAGGCTAAATCCAGATTATGATTTATTATTTTCATCTTCAATGGAAATGGACACTTATATATAGTCATTTATAACCTTTCTCTTGGGGCTCTCTCTCTTCCTCTAGCGTTTTCTCGCATTCTCTTCTTCCTCTCTTTTATTCTCTTTCTCCCTCTCTCATTCTTCTATATTTTCTCTCTTCACTTTTCTCTCTCTCTTCCTCTATTTTGCTAAATAATAATGAGATGGTGGGCATAACATGACCCCTCGGCCCCATACCCGGAGGCTTAACACCGGTGCTAACCAAACAGTGATCAAGTAATCACGAGGTCTAATGGCTCAACTGTTCTCGCGTGAACGGACTACAAAATATAGACAAATATATCCGCGGAGAGGTCGGAGTATCTCTCTAAACGATGAGTGCGATTAATACCGGTGAGAGCGGTTAATACCGGTGAATGCGGTTAATACCTGTGAGTGTGGTTAATACCGGTGAGTGTGGTTAATACTGGTGAGTGTGGTTAATACCTGTGAGTGTGGTTAATACCGGTGAGAGCGGTTAATACGGTGAGTGTGGTTAATACCTGTGAGTGTGGTTAATACCGGTGAGAGCGGTTAATACCGGTGAGTGTGGTTAATACCTGTGAGTGTGGTTAATACCTGAGTGGTGGTTAATACCGGTGAGTGTGGTTAATACCGGTGAGTGTGGTTAATACCGGTGAGTGTGGTTAATACCGGTGAGTGTGGTTAATACCGGTGAGTGTGGTTAATACGGTGAGTGTGGTTAATACCGGTGAGAGTGGTTAATACCTGTGAGTGTGGTTAATACCGGTGAGTGTGGTTAATACCGGTGAGTGTGGTTAATACCGGTGAGTGTGGTTAATACCGGTGAGTGTGGTTAATACCGGTGAGTGTGGTTAATACCGGTGAGTGTGGTTAATACCGGTGAGTGGGGTTAATACCGGTGCGTGTGGTTAATACCGGTGCGTGTGGTTAATACCGGTGAGTGTGGTTAATACCGGTGAGTGTGGTTAATACCGGTGAGTGTGGTAATACGGTGAGTGTGGTTAATACCGGTGAGTGTGGTTAATACGGTGAGTGTGGTTAATACCGGTGAGTGTGTTAATACCGGTGAGAGTGGTTAATACCGGTGAGTGCGGTTAATACCGGTGAGGTGGGTTAATACGGTGAGTGTGGTTAATACCGGTGAGTGTGGTTAATACCGGTGAGTGTGGTTAATACCGGTGAGAGCGGTTAATACCGTGAGTGTGGTTAATACCGGTGAGTGTGGTTAATACCGGTGAGTGTGGTTAATACCGGTGAGTGTGGTTAATACCTGTGAGTGTGGTTAATACCGGTGAGTGTGGTTAATACCGGTGAGTGTGGTTAATACCGGTGAGTGTGGTTAATACCTGTGAGTGTGGTTAATACCGGTGAGTGTGGTTAATACCGGTGAGTGTGGTTAATACCGGTGAGTGTGGTTAATACCGGTGAGTGTGGTTAATACCTGTGAGTGTGGTTAATACCGGTGAGAGCGGTTAATACCTGTGAGTGTGGTTAATACCGGTGAGAGCGGTTAATACCGGTGAGAGCGGTTAATACCGGTGAGAGCGGTCAAGTAAGGCTGTATTATAAACGGAACAGAGTGCCAACAAACGGAATGGAGTATGGAAAATGTTGTAGTGTGTGAGGCAGTGTGGCGGAGTTGTCACCCTGCCATTGTTGGAGAGTGGTGGTGGAAGCGGCGAGTGGTAGAACAGTAGAGGCGTTACTTTGTTAAGTTTAGTTGGTATTAAGAACACCAGGAGAGAGCTTGGGAGGGTACAGAGGTTAGGTGAGAGGATGGTCGCCGGTGACACAGTATCCTGGTGATGGGTGACGTCCGCCTGCCACCTGTATGGTGGACCAGCAGTACCACCTGTATGGTGGACCAGCAGTACCACCTGTATGGTGGACCAGCAGTACCACCTGTATGGTGGACCAGCAGTACCACCTGTATGGTGGACCAGCAGTACCACCTGTATGGTGGACCAGCAGTACCACCTGTATGGTGGACCGGCAGTACCACCTGTATGGTGGACCGGCAGTACCACCTGTATGGTGGACCGGCAGTACCACTTGTATGGTGGACCAGCAGTACCACCGTTAAGGACATAGTATGATAGACGTCTCGGGCGGCTCAAACACTTCACCCCAAGAGAGAAACACTACAATTCATGCACAATACATCACATAAACTTGATGTATCAAGGAGGACGTCAGTAGGAGCCATGAGAAAGATTCAGTCCTCATGGGTTCGAATCCTCCGCATGGCTCCTACTCCTACTCCTTTTTTCACTTAGTCATGTAACATATTTTCTAATATGTACTATGTTATTAGTATTGAATTAACGTAAATGTATTTGCAATGTACAGTATTATTTGTGTACTGTGTGGATTAGTGAGCCCCTTGAAGGACGTGAAACACAGGAGGGATGGACGCCGCCCAAGATAATCTATCCTTCTGGGGTGTTGTCTATTAACTCGATAGACTTAGCGAGCTGTTGGTTGCAACGTGTCAACCGTACAAGCACAACCCGTCCTCTTAAAAATAACGTCGCTTTTCGCTCGTGTGCGCGCTATGCCCAAAAGTGGACATTAATTTGAAGTGAAATCGGCTCACGAAAGTGTCGTACTGTCCCGTTTTCTGTTTGAGTCGTCCGGCTTACTCGGAAAGGTTAGGAGAAGAAACTTTCAATTAACGTTTTTCATGACGTTTTGAAACTTTATGAGAATTTCCTGCCCACCTAACCTATCAGAGGACCCTTAACTTACTGTTGTTGAAAAAAAATCTCATATTTATTTTCATTATTTTTCATTTTCAAATTACAACTTTCTGCCATACGGGCAAACTGCCAAAAGCGACGTTATTTTTAAGAGGACGGGTTGTAGCAAACGAACATATTGCCTACCTCAATATAGTTTATACAATTATGTATGTTATAATTGTGATGAGGAGCGCAAAGGTGTGGGTAAATTCACCATACATCTTCGGTTATGGTGAACGAATTGATCATGACAAAATGGTGAATGATTTGCACTTGAATATATATCAGGGAGTCGTTCAACTCACGGGATTGTGACTCAAAGACATGGACATAAATGGTAAGTGAATGTATGAGGAAGCGGTGAGTGTGTGAGAGGAAGCGGTGAGTGTGTGAGAGGAAGCGGTGAGTGTGTGAGAGGAAGCGTGAGTGTGTGAGAGGAAGTGGTGAGTGTGTGAGAGGCAGTGGTGAGTGTGTAGAGGAAGCGGTGAGTGAGAGAGGCAGTGGTAAGTGTGTGAGAGGCAGCGGGAGTGTGAGAGGCAGCGGTGAGGTGAAGAGAGACAGCGGTGGAGTGTGTGAAAGGAAGCATTGAGTGTGAGAGAGGCAGCGTGAGTGTGTGAGAGGAAGCAGTGAGTGTGAGAGAGGCAGCGGTGAGTGTGTGAGAGGAAGCGGTGAGTGTGTGAGAGGAAGCGGTGAGTGTGAGAGGAAGCAGTGAGTGTGAGAGAGGCAGCGTGAGTGTGAGAGAGGCAGCGGTGAGTGTGTGAGAGGCAGCGGTGAGTGTGTGAGAGGAAGCGGTGAGTGTGAGAGAGGAAGCAAGCGGTGAGTGTGTGAGAGCAGCGGTGAGAGTGAGAGGCAGCGGTGAGTGTGTGAGAGGAAGCGGTGAGTGTGTGAGAAGCAGCGTGTTGAGAGTGAGAGCAGCGGTGAGTGTGTGAAAGGCAGCAGTGAGAGTGAGAGGCAGCGGTGAGTGTGTGAGAGGAAGCGGTGAGTGTGTGAAAGGCAGCGGTGAGTGAGAGGCAGCGGTGAGTGTGAGAGGCAGTGGTGAGTGTGTGAGAGGAACGGGAGTGTGTGAGGGAAGCGTTGAGTGTGTGAGAGGCAGCGGTGAGTGTGTGAGAGGCAGCGGTGAGTGTGGAGAGGCAGCGGTGAGTGTGTGAGAGGCAGGGGTGAGTGTGTGAGAGGCAGCGGTGAGTGTGTGAGAGGCAGCGGTGAGTGTGTGAGAGGCAGCGGTGGTGTGTGAGAGGCAGCGGTGAGTGTGTGAGAGGCAGCGGTGAGTGTGTTGAGAGGCAGCGGTGAGTGTGTGAGAGGAAGCGGTGAGTGTGTGAGAGGAAGCAGTGAGTGTGTGAGAGGCAGCGGTGAGAGTGAGGGGGAGGGTGAGTGTGTGAGAGGAAGCGGGAGTGTGTGAGAGGAAGCGGTGAGTGTGTGAGAGGAAGCAGTGAGTGTGTGAGAGGCAGCGGTGAGTGTGAGAGGCAGCGGTGAGTGGTGAGANGTGTGTGTGTTACTTCAGCCGTGTGTGTTACTTCAGTCCGTGTGTGTTACTTCAGCCTGTGTGTGTTACTTCAGCCCGTGTGTGTTACTTCAGCCCGTATGTGTGTTACTTCAGCCCGTGTGTGTTACTTCAGCCCGTGTGTGTTACTTCAGTCCGTGTGTGTTACTTCACCCGTGTGTGTTACTTCAGTCATGTGTGTTACTTCAGTCCGTGTGTGTTACTTCAGCCCGTGTGTGTTACTCCAGTCCGTGTGTGTGTTACTTCAGCCCGTATGTGTGTTACTTCAGCCCGTGTGTGTTACTTCAGCCTGTGTGTGTTACTTCAGCCCGTGTGTGTTACTTCAGCCCGTATGTGTGTTACTTCAGCCCGTGTGTGTTACTTCAGCCCGTGTGTGTTACTTCAGTCCGTGTGTGTTACTTCAACCCGTGTGTGTTACTTCAGTCATGTGTGTTACTTCAGTCCGTGTGTGTTACTTCAGCCCGTGTGTGTTACTTCAGCCCGTGTGTGTGTTACTTCAGCCCGTGTGTGTTACTTCAGCCCGTGTGTGTGTTACTTCAGCCCGTGTGTGTGTTACTTCAGCCCGTGTGTGATACTTCAGCCTGTGTGTGTTACTTCAGCCCGTGTGTGTTACTTCAGCGTGTGTGTGTGTTACTTCAGCCCGTGTGTGTTACTTCAGCCCGTGTGTGTGTTACTTCAGCCCGTGTGTGTTACTTCAGCTTGTGTGTGTTACTTCAGCCTGTGTGTGTACTTCAGCCGTGTGTGTGTACTTCAGCCCGTGTGTGTGTTACTTCAGCCCGTGTGTGTGTTACTTCAGCCCGTGTGTGTGTTACTTCAGCGTGTGTGTGTGTTACTTCAGCGTGTGTGTGTTACTTCAGCCCGTGTGTGTTACTTCAGCCCGTGTGTGTGTTACTTCAGCCCGTGTGTGTTACTTCAGCGTGTGTGTGTGTTACTTCAGCCCGTGTGTGTTACTTCAGCATGTGTGTGTGTTACTTCAGCCCGTGTGTGTGTTACTTCAGCCGTGTGTGTGTTACTTCAGCCCGTGTGTGTGTTACTTCAGCATGTGTGTGTGTTACTTCAGCCTGTGTGTTACTTCAGCCTGTGTGTGTGTTACTTCAGCGTGTGTGTGTTACTTCAGCCCGTGTGTGTGTTACTTCAGCCCGTGTGTGTGTACTTCAGCCCGTGTGTGTTACTTCAGCCTGTGTGTGTGTTACTTCAGCCCGTGTGTGTGTTACTTCAGCCCGTGTGTGTGTTACTTCAGCCGTGTGTGTGTTACTTCAGCCCGTGTGTGTGTTACTTCAGCCGTGTGTGTGTTACTTCAGCCGTGTGTGTGTTACTTCAGCCCGTGTGTGTGTTACTTCAGCCGTGTGTGTGTTACTTCAGCCTGTGTGTGTGTTACTTCAGCCGTGTGTGTTACTTCAGCCCGTGTGTGTGTTACTTCAGCTGTGTGTTGTTACTTCAGCCCGTGTGTGTGTTACTTCAGCCCGTGTGTGTGTTACTTCAGCCCGTGTGTGTGTTACTTCAGCGTGTGTGTGTGTTACTTCAGCCCGTGTGTGTGTTACTTCAGCCTGTGTGTGTTACTTCAGCCCGTGTGTGTGTTACTTCAGCCTGTGTGTTACTTCAGCCTGTGTGTGTTACTTCAGCCCGTGTGTGTGTTACTTCAGCCCGTGTGTGTTACTTCAACCCGTGTGTGTTACTTCAGCCTGTGTGTGTTACTTCAGCTCGTGTGTGTTACTTCAGCCTGTGTGTGTGTTACTTCAGCCCGTGTGTGTGTTACTTCAGCCCGTGTGTGTGTTACTTCAGCCCGTATGTGTGTTACTTCAGCCCGTGTGTGTGTTACTTCAGCCCGTGTGTGTTACTTCAGCCTGTGTGTGTTACTTCAGCCCGTGTGTGTTACTTCAGCCTGTGTGTGTGTTACTTCAGCCCGTGTGTGTGTTACTTCAGCCCGCGTGTGTGTTACTTCAGCCTGTGTGTGTTACTTCAGCCTGTGTGTTACTTCAGCCTGTGTGTGTTACTTCAGCCCGTGTGTGTGTTACTTCAGCCCGTGTGTGTGTTACTTCAGCCCGTGTGTGTTACTTCAGCCCGTGTGTGTGTTACTTCAGCCCGTGTGTGTTACTTCAGCCCGTGTGTGTTACTTCAGCCGTGTGTGTGTTACTTCAGCCCGTGTGTGTTACTTCAGCCCGTGTGTGTTACTTCAGCCCGTGTGTGTTACTTCAGCCCGTGTGTGTGTTACTTCAGCCCGTGTGTGTTACTTCAGCCCGTGTGTGTTACTTCAGCCCGTGTGTGTTACTTCAGCCTGTGTGTGTTACTTCAGCCCGTGTGTGTTACTTCAGCCCGTGTGTGTGTTACTTCAGCCCGTGTGTGTTACTTCAGCCCGTGTGTGTGTTACTTCAGCGTGTGTGTGTTACTTCAGCCTGTGTGTGTTACTTCAGCCTGTGTGTGTGTTACTTCAGCCCGTGTGTGTTACTTCAGCCTGTGTGTGTTACTTCAGCCCGTGTGTGTTACTTCAGCCCGTGTGTGTTACTTCAGCCCGTGTGTGTTTCTTCAGCCCGTGTGTGTGTTACTTCAGCCCGTGTGTGTTACTTCAGCCTGTGTGTGTTACTTCAGCGTGTGTGTGTTACTTCAGCCCGTGTGTGTTACTTCAGCCTGTGTGTGTTACTTCAGCCCGTGTGTGTGTTACTTCAGCCCGTGTGTGTTACTTCAGCCCGTGTGTGTGTTACTTCAGCCCGTGTGTGTGTTACTTCAGCCCGTGTGTGTTACTTCAGCCTGTGTGTGTTACTTCAGCCCGTGTGTGTTACTTCAGCCTGTGTGTGTGTGTTACTTCAGCCCGTGTGTTACTTCAGCCCGTGTGTGTGTTACTTCAGCCGTGTGTGTGTTACTTCAGCTTGTGTGTGTTACTTCAGCCTGTGTGTGTTACTTCAGTCCGTGTGTGTGTTACTTCAGCCCGTGTGTGTGTTACTTCAGCCCGTGTGTGTGTTCTTCAGCCCGTGTGTGTGTTACTTCAGCGTGTGTGTGTTACTTCAGCGTGTGTGTGTGTGTTACTTCAGCCCGTGTGTGTTACTTCAGCCCGTGTGTGTGTGTTACTTCAGCCCGTGTGTGTTACTTCAGCGTGTGTGTGTGTGTGTTACTTCAGCCCGTGTGTGTTACTTCAGCATGTGTGTGTGTTACTTCAGCCCGTGTGTGTGTTACTTCAGCCCGTGTGTGTGTTACTTCAGCCCGTGTGTGTGTTACTTCAGCCTGTGTGTGTGTTACTTCAGCCTGTGTGTTACTTCAGCCTGTGTGTGTGTTACTTCAGCCTGTGTGTGTGTTACTTCAGCCCGTGTGTGTGTTACTTCAGCCCGTGTGTGTGTTACTTCAGCCCGTGGGTGTTACTTCAGCCTGTGTGTGTGTTACTTCAGCCCGTGTGTGTGTTACTTCAGCCCGTGTGTGTGTTACTTCAGCCCGTGTGTGTGTTACTTCAGCCTGGTGTGTGGTTACTTCAGCCTGTGTGTGTTACTTCAGCCCGTGTGTGTTACTTCAGCCTGTGTGTTTGTTACTTCAGCCCGTGTGTGTGTTACTTCAGCCCGTGTGTGTGTTACTTCAGCCCGGTGTGTGTTACTTCAGTGTGTGTGTGTTACTTCAGCCCGTGTGTGTTACTTCAGCCTGTGTGTGTTACTTCAGCCCGTGGTGTGTTACTTCAGCCTGTGTGTTACTTCAGCCTGTGTGTGTGTTACTTCAGCCCGTGTGTGTGTTACTTCAGCCCGTGTGTGTTACTTCAACCCGTGTGTGTTACTTCAGCCTGTGTGTGTTACTTCAGCTCGTGTGTGTTACTTCAGCCTGTGTGTGTGTTACTTCAGCCCGTGTGTGTGTTACTTCAGCCCGTGTGTGTGTTACTTCCCGCCGTATGTGTTTACTTCAGCCCGTGTGTGTGTTACTTCAGCCCGTGTGGTGTTACTTCAGCCGTGTGTGTTACTTCAGCCCGTGTGTGTTACTTCAGCCGTGTGTGTGTTACTTCAGCCCGTGTGTGTGTTACTTCAGCCCGCGTGTGTGTTACTTCAGCCTGTGTGTGTTACTTCAGCCTGTGTGTTACTTCAGCCTGTGTGTGTTACTTCAGCCCGTGTGTGTGTTACTTCACCCGTGTGTGTGTTACTTCAGCCCGTGTGTGTTACTTCAGCCCGTGTGTGTTTACTTCAGCCGTGTGTGTATACTTCAGCCCATGTGTGTTACTTCAACCGTGTGTGGTTACTTCAGCCCGTGTGTGTTACTTCACCCGTGTGTGTTACTTCAGCCTGTGTGTGTTACTTCAGCCCGTGTGGTGTTACTTCAGCCCGTGTGTGTTACTTCAGCCCGTGTGTGTTACTTCAGCCCGTGTGTGTTACTTCAGCCTGTGTGTGTGTTACTTCAGCCCGTGTGTGTTACTTCAGCCCGTGTGTGTGTTACTTCAGCCCGTGTGTGTTACTTCAAACCCGTGTGTGTGTTATTTCAGCGTGTGTGTGTTACTTCAGCCTG
>WNGS01004242.1:0-12277 GCA_020271785.1 Procambarus virginalis
CACTCAACTGTCCCAAATTAATATTAAACCTAATTTACTGGTAATTCTTTCATTCAGGACAATGAGACTCATACACTGAGCATAGGACACTTCGAAGAGATGGTAAAGGAGGAGGAGTCGGAAGAGGTGGAGCTAAGGCTGACGAGTGCTCGCTCCATGGCCTGGACGGTGGGCTGTGACCCCAGGACCCATGGCTCAACCTGGAACCTGTACAAACGTATGCACCCGTACTCACCTAGTTGTGCTTGCGGGGGTTAAAGTCTGACTCTTTGGGCTTGCCTCTCAACTGTCAATCAATCAACTGTTTTCTGGAGGGAAGCCCAGAAAACAGCTCCTGGAGCTGTCCAGGCTGATATGTATATCTTTAGAATTTGGTATCAGTCAGTGTGGGTGGAGTTCTAGGCCTACTGGGGACCACAAGCCAGAACTTGGCCCCGTCAGAGAGGCACTAGGAGCAATGGCCTATAGAAATGCACATGTGATTTGGAGCAGTCTATATCTGCCATCGACCGAGAAAGGCAGCCAGAAAGGTAAGTGCCCCAAAACAAACCCCTATTCTGGGTAAAACAACAAAAATAGACAAACAAGTGAACAGAACTCCCCAAATGGAAACGAGCAAATGAGCATGACGTCACATGAACCACACCGCATGTCTGCGCAGCTCCCACCTTCCTGGGAGGGAAAAGGGGAAGCCCCAGACCCCCAGACTGGCGATCCACCCTGCAGTTCTTTGGCTGATGTGATTGTGGCAAGGTCGTGTGGCTCCAGCTCTGGTTCTCTCTGTGTGCTACATTGTGTCCAGTACTGCTCTTACGGTGGCATACAAGCTGGGAGTATTATTCCAAGGTACTCGGGCTGCATGTGCTTAGGCCCTCTGTAAGTACCGATCTTGGGGCTTGGGGTTCTCTTCCCTTGGAGTTCTCTTCTCTTGAGGATGGTTGCTTGTGCAGATGCCCCGTGGCTGCCCCGCTTTGCTTATTTGCTTTTGCTTTGCCAGACTTGGGGGTATTGGTCACTTCAGCCTTGGTTCAGTCCGCATTCCCTCGTTCTTACCCTGCTCATACCCTGTAGTTCATTCTGTCCCCCCCCCCCTTCTCTGCTTCTGGCTCCTAAGTGACTGAAGACTTCAGGGTTGGGGCAGGGTTTAGAGGTTTATGAGACTCGGGCAGTTGCGGGGTCTGCCCCTTCCGGGGGGAAAGGGAGGGGGTGACGGAGGCATTCGAGTTGGTTCATTCAGCCAGTGCCAGGGTCTGACCAGTGGACCCCCTCTCTCTCTGATTCTTTGGCCACCCTGGCTTTTTCTTGCGAGGCTGGGGCTTTGGAGGATGACTTTCTCACCCCCGAGGCCTGACGTGGAGGTTTCCATGGTTGGGGAGGAGCTGACTTGGGGGCCTTGGGCCCCGTTGGACCCCGCCTGGGTTTTCCGACCCTCTGAGGGGAGCTTACTGTTACAAGGAGTGAGATTTTCTTTTCTCCCCTCTGCGTACGAGTTGGATTTGGGTTCAGCTCCTCCCTAGGTTTAGTTCAGTATCCCTGCGGGTCCTTTGGTTCCGTCTTTCCAGAGGTTTTTGCCTTCCTGCGTCTTTCCTGCTGAGATGCAGGCAGCCATTATGGCTTACCTCCTGCGCGACCCGGAATATGCCTCTATAATGGATCAGTCTTCCCTCAGGTTTGGGTCTTTGTCTCCATACTGAGTTTGTTACGAGGTTTTGGAGTCATCCTGGCTAGCAGACTGCCCGTTGTTGTCGTTGAACGCTTGGGGTGCTTTTTGTCATTCCCGCATTCTTGGGTGCCGCGAGGCGTTGACTGTGGTCCAGGTTTACCTGGGGGGGTGAGTTTGAGCACTAAAATGAGAGCTTGCTCGTTCATGTCCTTCTGCGGGATGTGGGCACGACTCGGCTTCACGTGCAGGTTCCTTCCCTGTCGGTTGCATTTGTGGCTGAGGACTTGCGTGCTCCTGGCTTGCTGGCTTCGGCCTTCGTTTCTTTTCCCTCCTGGAGCTGTCTTCGGATTTACTTGCGGAAGATGTAGAGGCAGTTGGGGCCGTTCCTGGGTGTGGTGCCTTAGTCTCGGCTGCTCGAGCGTCATCTGCGCTGTTGAAGCTGTTTGCACTGATCCTTCGGGAGGCGGTGTTGCCTTTTTTTCACTGCGCATCTCACATGTCGGCAAGTTGTTCTTGCTTCCTCCTTGGAATCTGCTTGGGCCCTGGCTCTTAGGTTGTCTTCGCCCTTTTGTCCCTTGCTGTTTGCAGACTCTACGGTCGAGCAGTATATGCAGCCGGCTTCTTCCAGAAGTTGTCCGATGTCCGACTTGTTGGTTCTCCCAGGGTCCGGGTGGGTTCCTTCCGATGGCGTCGTGCCAGAGTCCCGGGGTTCCGCTCGTCGAAGGGGGGGGTAGGCCACAGGTGCCAGTTTCTAAGCCGACACCGTCTTCGGAGCCATCTGCGTCTGGTCGGCGATGTGATCGCTCTGTGTGCAGGGGCGTCGGCACTTTCGCGGTTCGCCCC
Source organism: Procambarus virginalis (assembly GCA_020271785.1). Classification (NCBI taxonomy): domain Eukaryota; kingdom Metazoa; phylum Arthropoda; class Malacostraca; order Decapoda; family Cambaridae; genus Procambarus; species Procambarus virginalis. The sequence goes on from WNGS01004242.1 coordinate 2,507, forward strand.
ATTAAAGGAGCGATAGGGAAGAGGCTTGCTCTGTTTTCTCATGCCTGGTCTCACAATTTGTGGGCTTTTCGGGTCGTTTCTCGCGGCCTGCAGTGACGTTGGGTGGCTCCTCCTCCTCGGGTTCAGGTCTCTTCTCCTGAGCTTTTGGGTCGTCTTGAAGTGGATGCACATGGGGTGTGGTCAAAATGATGACGTCTCTCAAGTGGGTCTCTCGCCTGTTTCCAGTTCCGAAATGGGACTGCAAACTTGCGGTTCATTCTGGACTTGTCCCATCTGAACCCCTGTGTTTCTTGCCCCTCCTTTCGGATGACCACTCTGTCCTGGGTCCGGCTTCTGTTGGAGCCGAGCGCTTGGATGGTGTCTCTGGACCTCAAGGATGTGTATTGGCATGTTCTGATTCATCCGGGGTTCAGGGACTGGCTCACTTTTTTTGTGGGGCATCAAAGTTACCGCTTTCGTTGTCTCCCTTTCGGGTTGAGCCTGGCTTCTTGTGTGTTCACACGCCTTAACCGGGTCGTTGTGGCCCGTCTGCATTTCTTAGGTGTTTCGGGTGTTGGCCTGTCTTGACGACTGGCTGGTCTGGGCTCCCAGTCAATCCGCATGTCTGCTCGCCAGGGGATTGGTGCTTTCCCAGCTCACCGGTTCAGGTTCCTGGTGAACTGACGGAAGTCCCATCTGGTTCCCTCCAGGTTCGGACTTGGCTGGTTTTGTGTGGGACCGCTTCCCTTGTCTCTCCCTCCAGAGTCTCTCCTTCAGCTGTAGTCCGTGTGTGGCTTGTTTCTGGAGGGGCCCCAAGTCACCCAGCGTTTGCTTGAGGGCCTGAGCGGGAGCCGAACTTTGTGATGATGGTCTACCGCTGGTAGACCATCGGTCGATGCCGACTCATTCAGTTGGCTCTGCCAGAAGTTCGGGCGCCCAGAGGTTGACTTCTTCACGTCAGCGTGGTCGAGGCGTCTTCCGGTATATGCAGAATTATATATTATATTATATAATATTATTCTTATATTACTCAATATTATATATGTTTAATATACTATTTAATATATATGATATTAATATATATATTTAATATATATAATGTAATAGTATATATAATATATATATATATATATATATAATATATATATATATATTATATATTATATAATATAGATATATATATAGGGTATACGCCCCGTAACTCTGTGCGTCTCATAGTCGCCCAGATGGTTATCACAACAGTGAACCCCTTGGAAGAAATGCAAGTCATTTAGTGGTATGGGATATACAGCTGCGTATCAACACCCTGGCTAACACCTATACAATTGACCCTCAGTTGTTGTCACAACGCCAGGTGGCGCTTCCCACCCACAGGGAAGACAGCCAAATCCCGAAGTATAGAGAACTGGATCACCACTACACAATTTTGTCCCACATGCTTCTGAGACACTCCGCCTGGGGTATAAAAGTGCTAGCCAGTTTTTTTGAAGGAACTGGGTTCTAGGCCCATTGAAACAACAAGGGACCCTATGAGCTGCCAGCTTTCTTTTCCAGCGCCTCAGTCGTGCGATACAGAGGGGAAAATGCGCACTGCATCCCAGGGTTCCTCCTGCCCGCCATCTTGAGGACTGGAGGAGCTCGACAACTTATGATAACCATCTTTGTAACCTATATGTAACTCCTTTTTTGTAACAAAGTTTCAAATAAAGCAAATATATATGGGTGTACATACAAAAGTAATTGGGGGTAGGGTAGGGAGAAGAAACATTATTAGTGTTCACGTGAGAAACTACAAGTCTCCTCTGAATACTTTTTTTTCTTCTCCGAGGTATGGGTACCCACATTGGCACAGAGGTTGTACCCTCACAAATTTTATATATATATATATATATATATATATAGATATATATATAATATATCATATATAGTATAGTATAGTATATATATATATATTATATATAATACATACATAACTACGATACATACATTGGGGTACCGTCATTTAAGATGTTAATTCGGTACCTGAGACGGCTCGTATCTCCCAAAAGCTAATTTCCCCATAAGAAATAATGGGAAATGAATTACATCCTTTCCTGACTACCCCAAAAACCCCACACAAACTAAATTTTTATTACCTAATTCATCTAAATAAACCTAAACAATAATGTTCAAGTTATTTTACTTACCCTTGCTGTTGAATGCTGTTAGCGTATGGAGATGGTGAGAGGGGAGGAGGACGAGGAGTTATGTTTGGAAGGGGGAGTCCCCCTTCCATTATCACATCAGTCAGTGAGGACCTTCTGGTGTGCACTCCCTGGGATGTTGTTATCTGAGTGCTACTAGTCCTTGGTTGAGGTTCCCTGCTCGATTTTCTCACCACAAAGTCTGTCCATGAAGCTTGCTTTTCCCTTCTTCGCAAGCGTCGTCATGTAAGTAAAGCATCACATTGTCATTGAAAAAAAGAGTAAGGGCAACGGCCTACTACAGCTTTTCTCTGGGTGAGTCTTTTGAACAATTGTTTGAATCTCTTCCCACATCTGACACACCTTCTTAATGTCTGCAGAGGGACATTCGCTACTGCCTCAATCGCTCCTCCCATAGTAGAATCATCCACTGCGTTGTCTTGCTGTTCCTTTTGAAGGCTTGGAGTTCTTCGGTGTCAGTTCTTCGTTGTTTTCTTACCACCAACGCCTCCACATCATCACTATCCAAGTCCAAGCCCATTTGCTGGCCTTGAGTAACAATTTCCTCAACAATAGGCTCATCATTTATAGGCTCAAACTCCTCAAAGTCTCGTTCTGCATCACATTCAGGCCACAGTTTTACTCCAGCCAGAGATCAGGGTTCTTTGAGTCAGTTCTTTCCAGGCTTTGTCAACGGTTTTAAAGCACTACAAATGTTACAATGGTGTTTCCCGAACTCTTGATGGTGAGGTTTTTGCTTCAGTTCGTCACTTCAAAACATTTTCGGAAAGGGCCCTGGTCATAATTTTCTTAAATTTCGCTTGATTTTCGGACTAATCGGGGATAGGGCTGAATTAGAGGAGTGGTTTTAGGAGGAAGGAATTTAACTGTAGGAATTTTATTGTATCTGGGCAACCAATCATCTTCCAAGCCTGGAGGATGAGCAGGTGCATTGTCGAGAAGAAGCAGGTTGTGAGTGGGGCAAATATTTTCCTGCGATATTTTTAATGGCCGGGCACAGCACTTCATTCACCGACTCCGTAAAAAAATGCCTAGTCACCCATGCCTTTTTATTAGCCTTCCACATCAACATAATTTTAGTTTTCCCTGCACCTTGATACTGCGTTTGAAAACCCTTGGTTTTCAGAATGATACACTAGCAGGGGTTTAATTTTCAAATTGCCACTCACATTTGAACACAGCACGAAGCGTCAACCTATCTTTCATAGGCTTGTGTCCGGGCAAGAGATCTTTTCCTCCCTGGTAATGTATGTCCTCTTAGGCATTCTTGTCCAAAACAGTCCTGTTTTGTCACAATTACACTTTTGCAAGGTAGGGTCCCTCAGCCTCTGCAAAGTCTTTAAATTCCTCAATAAATTGTCCAGCGGCTGTTTTGTCTGAGCTGGCTGCCTCCCCGTGCCTTGTAACACTATGGATACCGCATCTTTTTCTAAATTTTCAAACCAGCCCCTGCTTGCCTTTAACCCTTAACATGCTGGGGGTATAAAATAGCTGCTATCCCTCGACAGGCGCATGTCATTTTGAAAAAAAAAAAAAATTTGTTTTTTTTTTTGCTAATCTGTTAAGTTGTGTTCACTGATCAGGGAAAAATAAAAAAAAAAATTCTGATTGTTTACTTTACGTTTGTTGCCATAGAGGCCTAAAGTTGCGTGGTGACGTCAAACTCTGCATGTTCGCTCAACGAGTCACGGCCACCGGAGGCGTTGCGGCGTGCGTCCTCGCAACAGCCAGAGTTGGCCAACAAATTATTTTCGCGCGCTATTTATTTACGAGTGTCGTAGCGATCATGTTTGGTTCTCCATTATTTTTGGCACTAAGTAGGCTGTTTGCACATACTTTTTGAGTCCATATTTGTGATATCAAGTGAATGGTTGCATATTGTGGAGTCATACACAATGTCGCAGCAGAGAGGGAGGAGCGGGCGCACACATCTGTTTCAACTGTACGTCAATAATTGTCATTTTACGAGTCTAATTAGTACTTGTATGTTCTGCTTATAAGTTTCTATATATTTACACACACCACACGGTACATGCGTGTGTATGTTTACATATTTACAAACACTCGCAGCAAAACGGGGCGTACACCACTGTTGCAAGCCACTTAAATTTTTCTAGAACTGTGGTTAGTCATTGAAGCACTTGACAGCCATAATGGATACGCACCCGTTTCACACATTTTGTAAAGCTTCCTGTTTCGTGTCTGGATACGGGTCGTTGTTTTACACACCATCAATCCCGTTGCCTATTGGACCGATCTTAGCTTGGGTGGCAAATACTCGAGTCTGTGAGCTAGGATGCCTTCAGTGTGAGCGAGGCATAGAGTACCAGCATGCTGCAACATTGGGTTCATGATGGGGCCGCTTAAGCCCGGTGGGACAGAGGCTTGGTCGCAAACTGGGGTCCTAAGTGATGTATTGCAGCATCAAGTACAAAGTCACGGAAAGTGGGCATACGTCCAGTCCTCACAAGGAACATGTTGAAACGTTCATGCTCTCGGTCCACCAAGATGGAAAGAACCCCTGTTTTTCTGTCCACAGCTACATGTCTTCCGCACGGGCTCTCTGGGCATATCGTTCCAAGTCATTCAGTCTGATTTATCAATCAACCGGCATGTGATATTATAGTTCTAAAACACAGTCGGGCTTATATAGTGGTGCGTTTGTTTTATCGCTCACTTTCCCACTGTTCACCACTGTTCCATCATGACATTGTTGTCAACAAGTACACCTCTCGTTTGTCTTTCCACCGAACTGACAGAATTTGGAGCAAATTTCCTTCTCTGACACTCCAAACTTGTCAATGCTCTGTGTCAAACCAGTGATTTCCCTTCGTGGGCTTTACTGTCCACAAATCTGTTCTAATTTTCTACAGAACCGAGCTAGCAGGAATTGATAGGTAATTATCCGTTTAGGAATGTTGGGTCCCTTTTCATGACGCAGGAGCAATATGCTCACTACACTACCCGAGAATCATTTTCGTCTTTACGGGAAGGAAGTCACATCACTAGCCGGTACAAAATCATGGTGTAACCGTATCCTGTCTCCCAATCACAAAGAACAAAAAATTTCGAGGCCCAAATCGGTTTCGGTTTTGCAGGGGGAGATGTACGTGTTTGAATGGGGAAGCACGATGCCCCGTTGGAAAGTACAAGAGATTCATCAACAACCAGCTTCTGAGCTGGTAAATAGAAATTTCTGAACTTTCCAATAACATACCGTTCATGTAGGAGGTGCACGGTCCACATCCGGCCACCAGTCTAGCAGCAGTGTTCGGGTACCTGAACACTTTCCAAAAGTGGAGACCCCTGAGGAGGGTATCTGAAACCTGGGTCTCGTGCAGTATTAGTTAACCGAATAAAAGGTGGTGGTATTGTATGGTCCTTGCTCCAATAGTCACCTATTGCATGTTTGTGACAGTGATTCATCAACAAACAGAGTCCCAAAAACACGTACATTTACGCAACTGTGGTATTTTTCCAACACTGCAGTCGTGAAAATTCAGTGATTTGCCTCTCAAGCCAATCAGGTTAAGACAGCATGCAGTGGTTCGTTTGGTGGCGAATGGTATTCCATGAGGCTGGTTGCATTCATAGAATGCTGCGTAAACATATTCCATCTTCAGCCCATGTCCTCGAGACGCTTTGAGTTCAGGAAAAAGGGTTTTGACACGATCACCATAAGAATCTGGCAGCGTCAAAGAGAGGAATATTTGGAATAAAAACTTCACCATCACTCCACTCGAGTCCAGGCCCAGGCGTCCTGCGATATGCAGATGAAAGACGGCGATCCGAGGGGAGCCTGAAATACCGTCCTGCGAGAAGCCCGTGGGCGGGTTCTACGTGCACGGTGAGGCTGGGGTCGTAACGTGCTACCTAGGTGGGGTTCTGGGGTGGGTGGATGCAGGCGTGAGGTGGATGCATGGGTGAGTTGCACGTGCACGGTGAACCTGGTGGGTGCACGTGTGGTGGGTGCACGTGTGGTGGGTGCACGTAAGGTGGGTGCACGTGAGGTGGATGCACGTGAGGTGGGAGCACGTAAGGTGGATGCACGTGAGGTGGGTTCACGTGAGGTGGATGCACGTCAACACGAGGGTCTTGGTCCCTCCTGTAGTGACATCACGGTAGCGCTTGGCTAGGCGAGATGCTGCTGACGCGACATTTTCTCGCCCAGTTACACCACTGTTACCAGCCACAGGCTCAATAAAACTGAGATCATCTGAGTCACTAAACCCAGTAAAGGAGTCACCTCCCTCTGACTCGTCAGCCTCAAACAGATAATATCCACAAGGAACTGGAGGTCGTGTGGTAGAAGCTGGGGTAGAAACTTGGGCGGAGGGAGGCAAGTGAGGGTAGGGTAGGAGGCGCCTCGTCTTGGCATGGCGAGAATTCTTACTCTCACTGCTGCTGCTACGATCACCCGACAACTGTGTATGATCCTCGTCGTTGTCAGAATCAATCAACATACAACTTTCACTCACCTTCAGAAAATACTTCGTGAGCTATTTGCTCTGCGGTGAGGGATTGAGTGGTGCGCGCCCGTGAGGCGTTTGACCGCGCGCTCGCCATGGTGACCGCTAGGTAACTGAGGCCTCCCAGGCCTTGGGAGCGTGAGCGGGAAGGTTTTTTTCAAAGGGCCGTGCTTTACTATAGCCCGTGGGGCAGCCGTATGGGACACCCCTAGGATACCCGCGCGGGACATTCAAACTCGTGCGCGGTACCCATACACTCTGTACTAGAAGCTGAAGCGCAGGTTACTGGTAAAACGCCTAGCACTTCATAGTAAGTGAAGCGCACTTTAAGGGTTAACTCTTTCGTCTCTGCATCACTCGGCTGCAGGGGTTTTCTTTAGAAGGTCTTAGTGCAATACCCTGGCTTTCTGACAAATAATGGCCTCCGAAATACTATCACCCCTTAATTCCTTTCGTGTATCCAAATTAATACACAACTCTTCACACTTCTCAAGTATTTTGTGGTCTTTGTTTTCCGGTCAATTGTTCTTACTCCTTTTTGCACTTTAGGCACTCATAATCTCCATTTTTCTTCTGAAGTATAGTGCAGTATTTGTTGATGTGGCTTTTGTTGCTGGCTACAAAGTTCAACAAAACATGTGTACCATTTTCATGCATCCGAATGATCTCTTGTTTCTCCTCTCTATTGTCAGCCTCACATGGGCTTTCTTGCCTTGCTCCTTGACCACTGGCTTCTTGGGACCCATGGTGAGATATATAACAACAAATTTTATAAGTCAATATGACCAATAAATCGCAACCAAAACACTGAAAACTCCGGGTGAAGAAATTGACTGTGGGATAGTCACTGGTGGGTTACGGACTAATGGTAAACTGAGGGGCCGGAGGGGCGACAATATCGCCGAACCACCCACCCGCGGTAGCTCAGACCCTGAACGACGTATCCACAAACTCGCGTGGCCGAGGTACCCCTCGCCTTCTGAGACATAGTTTTCTGAGGAAATCATGCTCGTATTCTGAAAAACTCGTATACAGGGACACACTAGGCGTTCCGAAGGGGTACACACTGTATTATATAATATACATGTTATATTTTGTGGTATGCACGTCTTATCACTGTATGACCAGATATGATTAAATAGTGACCGAAAAAGTAAGATCCAATACTATCCTCCTAACCACACGAATTTTCTCAACTATTTCTTATTGTTCTTTTCACTGTTGATGGTAATTAAAGAATCAATTCTCCACTAATTCATTCTTTACCTTTTCTAGTCGAAGCTGGACATCTTCGACAGCTGGTTTCCGTAATAACTTATTGTATCCTTTCAAAGCCACTGTTAGCCCTCTTACACGCAACAATCTCACGCTCCCCAAACCTACTCACCTACTGCGTAAACTCCCCCACTCTCAAACCCCTACTAGTTCTACTATGCTATGCATGTAAAACGCTTTCATATTTTCATATCCCGCACGTTTCAGAGGGTACCGAGGAACTCTTGGGACCCCCAGCATATGTTACCCCTCAAACCTAGTTTTCGGTCATGATCGGTAAATCACACACATACTACCCTTCTCTACACAGGATCTCCAGACACAACAAACAGTGGGTATATATCAGTGCAGGTATAATTAAAGGTGAGAGTGGAAGTAACTGCAGAGGCCGTATTGGCCCATATGTTCTTGATCTGCTTCTATATTGGTGCAAGTCTTGAAGTGTGTGTTAGAATATAGTTTTGTGCATTAATGGCTGAGCCTTGGAATATTTGAATTTGCCCCCGACATTGGCCCAAACCTCAGTTTAGGCAGAGGAGTCTAAAAGACCCTTATCACTACTCAGATGGAGTGTAAGCCGTCCCAGGGAGCAGCCTCTTTTGCGGGATCTGAATACACCTTGAAGCCCAGGCCCGAGGAAAGTAACCTTGTCAGGGCAGATGGCACCACCATGCGTGCCCTAGGAGCAGTGTGCAGCTCTATGTCACAGATGCAACTCATAGGTGAACTCAATTTCCTCAACATCCACGACAGCTTTGTGATCCGGTTTTGCTAAACCACTGTACGTGGAAGAATACTTAAGAATAAATAACTATCACAAAGTCACAAATGGGGCTGCTTACAGGACGAGAGTGCCAAAGGACGGCCAACATCGTTTTTAAGAAATCCAAGACCAGGAGAATTGGCAATTAGTGGAGCTGTTAGAAATGTCTGACATCAGGCAAAGGACTTAGGGTTGTTGACAGGAAAAACCTGAAGTTCCCCTAGGGTGCTGCCACCTGGTGTGGTGCTGCCACCTGACTATGGGGATGGGATGCGTGGGTGTACTGACCTACCAAAACTCGTCATTTGCATTCACTTGTTTGTTTACTTTCTGTGAACCTTTGCAGCTATCTGCTCTTACTATTGCTTACTCGTAGCTGGGGGATTTGAGTCACCTCGGTGCAGGAAGTGAGTCATGAATCCCCTGCTCTCATGCAAACCACGTAAAGGGGACGCCGGCAGGTATTTTTACATCTGCGTGGAACTCTGGCTATGCTTTAATGACTCACAAGAGCTGATGTGGCTTATAGGTGTGGAACTATCTGAGTGCACCCACGAGGGCTGAGCATGGGAAGGCCTCAGAAGACTTCGCCGAGAACAAACAGAGTATTCCTTAGCACATTGCAAGTGCGAGGTTTCCTCTGGTAAACCTCTAAAGAGTTGATCAGTCATTAAAAGAAATCACCATATTGATTATTTTACAGGGGTCCATAAACCAAAAGATGAGTGATAACAGTTCATCGAAAAGCATCTGGTGGATCCTTCTTATATTCTTCAGTGGGTTGTCAGGATCTTCCGTGGGACTCTCATATACCCTCCTCAGGAGAGGTAATGTGAGAAAACAGCGCACGAGTCTGGGGGCAAGAACCTCAGGTCTCCTTACAGTGCCTTAACACCAGCGGAACACATCACCCTACACAGAGAATACCATCCTCCAGTCTCGGATGTTCACCAGTCATCAGGAGGTTCCCGAGAGGACCGGCCCCGGACTTGTCCCATCACCCACCGGATGGTTCCTCCCCACAGCCTGAGGTCCCACAGAGACGGCCCCAGCCTGCCATCACCCACCTGGACTGTTCACC
>WNGS01004243.1:0-12502 GCA_020271785.1 Procambarus virginalis
TGAAGCTGTCAATCTCACGTGTGGTATTAACGTACAGGTGTTATTAAAATATTAATTGAGCTTTCCTCACAACGAGGATAAGATGGTTCTCTCTATCAAAGCTTCTGTCTTGTCCATTCTGAATCTTTTACCTTGTGATGATCGTAGCTTTTACTAAAGCATAGAACTTCCTAGTTTATGGAAGGAGGCTAAGTACCCCTTATTGCTTCCATTCTCAAAAGTGCATTTTATCGTTCCTTGCAGTGTCTAGGTTTTTAGTCTTATTAGCGTGACGCAGCTGAACAAGCAAGAGACAGCACACTGACGCAGAGGAATAACATCGCTGTAAGTGATGATGGCCTCCTGAAGCAGGCAACAACGCCGCCAACACCACAGTCGTTGAGTAACTTTGTCACTCATCTGGTTAGTGCTTCTCATCTTCTAAATGATCCTCCTTAACTTCACTCCGGTGGGGGAATCCGCTCAAGAAACCTTCTCACTTGTGGCGCAGTGAGTGATCAGCGCGTCGCTCTGTCGGTCCATTAACAAACTTTTGGTGTGTTGAGTAATTGGCTAGGCGGCAAGGTAGAGAGGTTAGGCCTTGGCTAGGAGGACCATAATGTAACCTTCATGTATATGAGAATGGAATAGCCAAAGGGTTCCCCCTCCCCCTCCGAACAGGATGTACCAGCACACAGTACACTCTCCACCCGTCACCATCCAACACATCCCAGCACCCTAAACATGTGCACACCACTGCACAAGGTGTGTACATCCAAAAAATAAGAAACCAAACACAAGTGAACTAAGCGAGACCTTCGCTCCGCCGTCCCAGCCCATCTTCATAAACAAAGGCCAAAGTCCATTCCATGCACACACCAAACCCCCTGTTTAAGACTCCTGGTTCAACCTTGACAACGAGCGGACGTCTAGACACTTCCTCCGCCTGGGTAACGCCGGATCCCTTTCTATTTCGCGATTTTGGATTGTGATACTTTCGTTTGGCGTTCCTATACAACGGTCCGGATTGTTGCGACGTCTGGCGCATATATCACCTTGGGTCACAGGATAGTTGGTGGACTTTGAACGTTTTCTGGCTGGTTCTTCAGGCGGGGAGACGATGTCCGTCGCCGGCTTGGCCGTAAGGTGCCGGGAGTTGGTGGGTCTTAGTGGGCTCCTGGTGTGCCTCAGCCGTGATGGGTCTTGGTGGGCTCCTGGCATGCCCTCAGCCATGGTGGGTCTTCGTGGTCTCCTGCTGTGCCCTCAGCTGTGGTGGGTCTTGTTGGACTCCTGATGTGTCCTCAGCTGCGGTGGGTCTTCGTGGGCTCCTGCTGTGCCCTCAGCTGTGGTGGGTCTTGGTGGGCTCCTGGTGTGTTCTCAGCTGTGGTGGGTCTTGGTGGGCTCCCGATGTGCCTTCAGCTGTGGTGGGTCTTGGTGGGCTCCTGGTGTGTCCTCAGCTGTGGTGAGTCTTGTTGGACTCCTGATGTGTCCTCAGCTGTGGTGAGTCTCGGTGGGCTCCTGATGTGCCCTCAGCTGTGGTGGGTCTTGGTGGGCTCCTGGCGTGCCATCAGCCGTGGTGGGCGGCTGGCGTCTGCTCTGCCGTAGGACACTGGATGAATTTTTCGTTTTAGTTGGGGGCCGAGTTTTTGGTTTTGCTTCCCAGTGTGTGGGGCGGGGCAGGTGCTTGTCACCCCCGAGGGACTCCTGGGGCTCCCCGATCATCTGCCTGCCTAAGCGTTTATTTGCATCAAGGAACATTAGTTTCCGGCGAAAAGCGACTTCATTTCGCCATTAGGATTTGCGATTAACCCTTCACGGGGGCGCATCCGATCCCACGATCGTCGTCGCTTCTAAATCAATAACAACCCTTACCTTGAGGTTACCTTGAGGTGCTTCCGGGGCTTAGCGTCCCCGCGGCCCGGTCGTCGACCAGGCCTCCTGGTTGCTGGACTGATCAAACAGGCTGTTTGACGCGGCTGCTCGCAGCCTGACGTATGAGTCACAGCCTGGTTGATCAGGTATCCTTTGGAGGTGCTTATCCAGTTCTCTCTTGAACACTGTGAGGGGGTTTGCCAGTTATGCCCCTTATGTGTAGCGGAAGCGTGTTGAACAGTCTCGGGCCTCTGATGTTGATGAGTTCTCTCTCAGAGTACCTGTTGCACCTCTGCTTTTCAACGGGGGTATTCTGCACATCCTGCCATGTCTTCTGGTCTCATGTGATATTATTTCTGTGTGCAGGTTTGGGACCAGCCCCTCTAAAATTTTCCAAGTGTAAATGATTATGTATCTCTCCCGCCTGCGCTCAAAGGGAGTACAGATTTAGGCTGTTGTTTATGAATAAAAAACTGTTTACATGCAACTCATAATTGATGACGTCCGAACACTTCTCGACAAGTGCATCGCTGACGTTTGTTCGAACCACAACGCTGTAAATTTTCACCCACGTACTACATATACAAATATCGCCAACAGAACCTAAACACCTAACCTAACCTACGCCTATGGACAATATGGTAATATAAAATAACATTAACTTTTATTTGAGAAAATTTCATTTTTTGAATGAACATGTTAAAATTGTTGAATACGTCTTTGGGGTCGACCGCTGGATGGAATGGACTTGGTCTGAGGACGGGTTGGTCGCTGTTGACAACGTCGGTGTAGCCAGTAACTTTCTGGTCCACTCCACTCTTAACACATGTGGGAAATCCTAGCAGACATTTAATTGTTTTTATTCTATTTTTTTGTTACTTAAATATTGTATTATTATTATGCTAAGTGGACTATATAATTCAGCCTGCCAGAATCTTACTTACACACAGTTGGAGGGACAATTGCTTCTTATACCCCCTTGAAGTGGATATGGTACAAGAGGCATTTATTTACCTTATTATTAATATAAATTATGCCACATGTGGTGGCCGAACTACATATATTATGAATAATACTACTCTTCCTACAGTTTCATAAAAATAAAGGCCTTAGCTGAGTGGTAGGTTTGGCCTAATCAGGTTGGTTATTGTACCAACATCTGTTTAGGGTGTGGCAACATGAGCCTCATAGTGCCACGTAATGGCGGCTATCTGGACGCACTTGTGTACAGCAGGGTGGCAAGAAATTCAGTTATGTTGACCAGCTTATTCTTGTAACTTCAAATCACAAGCTTACCTGCTGAATTAAAGGAATTAGTAGTGGTTCCGTAAACATATAAAGTACAGGTATGACATGGAATAAGGGGGATGTATAGTACTGAGTAAACTCACTTGGTGTGAGCTTTAAGCGCTCAATATAACCGCCAGACCTAATCTATCCAAACAGTAAATAGCCAAAAACATGTTATTGATACTTTGTAAGACGGATACTCAGATACTCCTGTTGTTGACGTCACAGTGGCAATTTTCTCCGTTGGTCGGATCGTTATGGATCCTTTGAAGAGTTGTGCTTGAGGTGAGGAGCCCTCTCTGTTTCTCTGTTTGGTTTACAAGTTCCAGTGTGTATGTGACGCCGCTCCTCTCTCTGAGCTAGCATCCAATGTTTGCTGGTTCTATTTATGTGTTAAGGACACGGGAGTTAAGCTACATTTCTGGTGTATTTATTTATATTCAGTCCTAGCGAATACTATTTAATTAAGTTTAAACACTAAACTGTGGTTTAAAAGAAATGAGATTTAATATAATTTCCGGGATGTGTAATGACGTCACGGAAGACCCATTCTCTTTTTCTTTAAGGGTAACTGTATTATGTTAACGTGTTTGTCAGATTTCCGACATCATACACTGATAACGATCCTTCTAAACAATGTGTAAATTATTCAGTATATAACTGAGGTTATAACACCATAAAAACAGTCCACAGAGTAGTTCAACAGCTCTATGTGGGAGCTTGTACTCTGTGGTGTGTGGTCTAAGGATTGGTTGTGTTACTTCTGGCCTAGTGCGCCCCCCCCACGCCACCCAGATGGTATGGTGCACCCCCCACGCCACCCAGATGGTATGGTGCACCCCCCATGCCACCCAGATGGTATGGTGCACCCCCCACGCCACCCAGATGGTATGGTGCACCCCCCACGCCACCTAGATGGTATGGTGCACCCCCCACGCCACCCAGATGGTCTGATGCCCCCCCCCCCCCCACGCCACCCAGATGGCCTAGTGCGCCACGTCACCCAGATGGCTTAGTGCGCCACCTCCCCCCCACGCCACGTCACCCAGATGGCCTAGTGCGCCCCCCCCCCACGTCACCCAGATGGCCTAGTGCGACACCTCCCCCCCACGCAACGTCACCCAGATGGCCTAGTGCCCCCCCCCCCCACGCCACCCAGATGGTCTGGTGCTGTGGGAAATCCTAGCAACTTTAATTTCTTTTAATTCTGTGAATATTCAAATATTATTTATTTTTTAATTGACTTTAATATGATATTTATTTTATTTTATATTTTTATTAGTTCTTAGTAGTAAGTTAGTAAGTTAATAAGTTAGATAGTAGTAAGTGGAATGTATGTTCTGATTCAGCTGCTAAAACTTCTCACACAATGGTAGAGACAATTTGTAGCTTAAACCACTTTGAGATGGCTCCTTCATAAACCACAAATTGTTTACCTAGTCTTTGATATATAAATTATAAATCATACCACATATGGTGGTCTAATCTACTATTATACCACAGTAAATTAAATTTATAACTACTAATACTATGTCTACAGTATTGAACAAAAAGGGCCTTAGCTGTTCCTGTTGATGAGGCCTGCTAAGGCTTAGTAATTGTAGCATCAAAATTGGGTGTGGCTCTGTGCCTCTGAGTGCCACGTAATGGCGGCTGGCTGGAGGCCTACAAAGCTTGATGTACAGCTAGTGGAAGCAATTTCTATAAATATGTTGGAAGCCAGCTCCTGGTTCATTAACTTCCTCACAATTACCTGTTTGGGATATAAGGAATTAATAATGGTTCCCTAAACATATCATTACAGATATGACATGGAATATGTGTGTGTAGAGCTGAGTACGTACTTGTTAGTGGGTTTTCACCCACAGTATAATCACCTACCTATTTATGTTATATAAAATGGCCAGAATATATACAAAATACTTTGTAAGACGGATATTGGTGTTACTGTGGTTGTTGAGAGGCTGTTGTGCTGGTTGCTCGCTTGTTGACACGTAGTCTGAGTGTCTGACGAGTTATACCAGCTCTTCTTCTTCTTCCCGAGAATAGGTGCAGTTTGCATGAAGGGTTTACCCTCCCGATGACTGCACCAGGACAAATGTAGGGAGACACGTTGAAGTTGAGGAGGAGAAAAAAGCAAAAGTGTTAGATGTGTTGGGCCGTAGAGAGAGGAGTAAGTAAGTAATTATCAAAAGAAGGTACCAAACCGGGAAGGCTATGTAGCACCATCAAATGTGCGGAATAATCAGAGGGTGCTAAATATCACCAAGGATGTCAATACGAGAACAAAAACGCATAAGGCGAACGATATCAAAAGTATCTGAGTCACCAAGAATTCTATTGAGGGACAGGTGACCTCAAGGGGTGGTCGGAAAGCAAGACACACGCTCGTCCTGGAAGTCAGGACATTCAAGAAAGACATGCACGACCGTAAAAGGGACAATGCAATTAGGACAATAAGGAGCAGGGCGGCGCTGCATCAAATGACCATGGGTTAAGCGAGTATGGCCAATACGCAACCTCGCCAGAGCAGTTTCCCATCGCTGGTTACGGTGGTAGGAGGACGGCCACGAGGAAACACAACATTTAAGAGTACGGAGTTTGTTATCAGTAACAGACGACCAAGAAGCCTGTCAACGGGTAAGGATGGAAGAATGGATAACCGGGTAAAAGTCAAAATATGGAATACCTTTACGAGAGATGGGACAAGAGCGGACAGCTTCCTTGGCGGCAGCATCCGCACGCTCATTTAAACACACACCAATATGGCTAGGAACCCAACAAAACTCAATCGACTTAAATTTACTGTGAACAAGAAACAGCCAATGCTGTATTTCGAGAACTACTGGATGAATGGGATTAAAGGACCCGAGAGCCATGGGGGCACTATGAGAGTCAACAACAGCTACAAAGGAAGACTGACAACGAGAAAGCAGAAGACGAAGAGCATAGAGAATAGCATAAAGCTCCGCTGTGAAGATGCTAGTCTCCGAAGGTAAGCGACACATATAAGTGCGATCAGGAAAAACAACGGAGTAGCCAACACCGTCCGCAGACTTAGACCCATCGGTGAAGACAGAAACGGAGCGGGAGTGAGAAGAAAAGTGCTCAAGGAAAAGGCGTTTTAGAACCGTAGGAGGGGTAAAAGCTTTAGTGATGCGGGTCAAGGATGTACAAAAATGCGGAAGGGGGACTCTCCACTGGGGCAAAGATGAAACAACATGAGGAGAAACATTAGAAATACGAACCGAAAAAGAATCCTGTAAGTGAGATAATCGGACAGAAGGAGGGAGGTGGTGAAGAGAAACAGGAACGGCAGGAGGGGTAAATGTTAAAGCACAACAGACGCGAGAGGAAGGATGTTGTAAGGACCACGCAAAATAGCGAAGACAGTAGCAATCACTGCGGTCCTTGAGAGATAGGAAGCCAGTGTCAACATACAAGCTAAGACGGGAGTCGAAGAAAGGCACCAGAATTGAGGCACAACCCAGTATGGTGCAAAGCATCAAGTTGGCGAAAAGTAGAAGGAGAAGCAGACGAGTAAGCACGGCAACCATAATCGAGCTTAGACAGAACGAGAGAGGAATGTAAAGCAAGGAGAGTGCGCCTATCCGCTCCCAAAGAAGTATGGGACAATACCCGAAGGAGGGTAAGGGCCTTAGAGCACTCAACACGGAGGTAAGAGATATGGGGAGACCAAGACAAACGAGTGTCAGGAATAACCCCAAAGCTTCGCGGAATCTTTGTACTCAAGGGATGACCATTAAATGACAAAGAGGGACGAAGAACAACCCGTTTCCGAGTAAAAGACATGGCACAAGTCCTTAGTAGTAGAGAACTTGAAGCCATGATCGGTGGCCCAAGACGACACGGCATCAATCGCAAGTTGAAGCCGGCATTGAAGGAGAGTGAATCATCACCCTGACAGCAGAGGGTAAGCTCATAGAGAGCGGAAAAGACGCCTGAAGGAAGAGAGGAAAGAAGACCATTGAGGGCAACCAGAAAAAGATAGCGCTCAGAACACTACCCTGGGGCACACCTTCGTATTGCTGAAAAGAGGCAGAGAGAGCAGTACTAAGCCTCACCCGAAAAGAACGACGAGAGAGAAAGCTGCGGAGAAGAGAGGGAGATGACCACGAAGGCCAAAGAATGAAACTGGGATAGAATATGTTCGCCAAGTGGTGTCGTAAGCCTTTTCTAGGTAAAAAAAGAACGACAACAACGGAGGTCTTCGCAGCAAAAGCAGTACGAATATAGACCTCCAAGTTCACAGGACATCTGTCGTGCTGCAGCACTTGTGGAAACCAATTGAGAAGGGGAGGGAGGTGATGGTGTTCCAGGAACCACATCAGACGAACGTTAACCATATGTTCAAAGAGTTTTGCAGACACAACTTGTGAGGGCAAAGGGTGAAAGTCCTTATGGATGTTCCCAGAGACCCTGGTTTGCGAACAGGGAGGACAACACATCGAGCCAGTCCTCAGGAACTAACGACGACTCCTAGATCCGATTATACAGACTCAGTAAATACTGAGACGTGCACAGAGTGAGATGGCGAAGCATCTCATAATGAATACCACTGGAGCCCGCCGCCATAGAATCGCAGAGGGCCAGGGCAGAACGAATTTCAGAGAGAGAGAAGGGATCGTACAGTACAGCACTTGGCTGCTTCCCGGTGATTGGCAGCTCATCCTGCTTGTGTAGCACTGAAGTCAACATAGGTATTGGCTAAAGTTGAAACGCAAGTGTAGTCCCACACCTACTGTCTACCATTCTTCCAGGGGTTCACCGTGATTCCGTCTGGGCGACCGACAGGCTCATCAGAGTTGCGGGACATTAGGTAACGGGGCTCTCTCTGCTGGACAACCGGCTGTGGTAAGGCTTATCTTAATATTGTCATTGACCTCGCCATGTCTTGGATGCCATCCTCATGTCCTTTGGCAGAGAAGGCCATGCCGTCCGTACCTGTCGGCCTTTGCCTCTCCGCAAATACACTTGTATTCGGTGTGGATTGGGGCAGCGAGACGGAGAGCCACGGCAATTTGAAGGGCCTGCGGTGTGAGACGAGTGCCGGTTGCCGACATTGGGGTTGCTAATAGGAAATCACCTGCATGGGGAGCTGCTACAGCTCTAAGTTGGGCAGTATCATGTGGTGTTGTCGCAGCTTCTAGCAAAGTCGCAGCTTCTTGGTCGGCAATGGGGCGATCCCAGCTGGATTGCTTATGGGCTTCAGAAGGCGGTGGTTCAGGTGCTGGTTCGGCGAGAGAGACCCATTTAGTTGTGCAGTCTGTGAAGCTGGGATCATGTACCCCTGCCTGTTGAACTAGGTGCTCAGGTAGGATTTCCTTCATCAAGTTGTCAGACTCCACTGAAGAGGACAGGAACGCTGGTACAGCAATTTGTGTTGCTGTGCGCATGCCAAGGCCCCCGAGTCTGACAGGAAGGGAGGCCTGTTTCCACTGTGAGTCACTGAGGGAAATATTGAGGGCTTTTTCTAGTGTTGATTTCAGCAAGCGTTCGTACTCTTCTAATTTAACATTGTTGAAAGATGGCGAACATCTTAGAAAGTAGGTCAGCCTGGGGAGGGACAAGCATCTGGTGATGAGGTAAAGTGCATCATGAGCATCGATGTCTTCAATCCTCTCGTTCATCCTCTTCAGGTCAGTGATCTTCTTACCAAGGGCCTCGTCGATGGCATTCATTCCAAGAGGAGCACCTAGGAGTGTGCTGTCCTCAGGGTTGGTTGTATGAATGTCAGGCAAAACAACCTTTATTTGCTCTATTATGTGCTGGTTGGTGGAGGTTATTTCGCACTTGGAAGGGTTCAGGGTGAGGCCTAGACTTGCTCCTTGCTCCTGAATTATTCTTATGTCGTCCAAGAGTGAGGCTGGGGAGCCGGCTAGAGTACCATCGTCCAAAAACCAAATGTTGAGCTCACAGGGGTCACCCTGTAGGACACCTTCTTGTGATTCAACTTCATGTTCCCCAAAAAACAGAGTTAGATTCTTGCTGTAGCATTAGTTTACAAACAATTACAATGAGTTTATATATATATATATATATATATATATATATATATATAGATATATATATATATGTATATATATATATATATATATATATATATATATATATATATATATATA
Source organism: Procambarus virginalis (assembly GCA_020271785.1). Classification (NCBI taxonomy): domain Eukaryota; kingdom Metazoa; phylum Arthropoda; class Malacostraca; order Decapoda; family Cambaridae; genus Procambarus; species Procambarus virginalis. The sequence continues at coordinate 9,288 of WNGS01004243.1, forward strand.
TAATATATATATATATATATATATATATAGGGGGGTACCACCTCTGGTGCAATTATAGGGACCCACAGCCTCAGAGAAGGGAACACAGAGCATTCAGGGAAAAACTTGCCATTTAACTCTGAATACATGAGTGTGTTCACTTCTCCTACCACCCCCCTTTTTTATGGTGTACACTTTATTAAGCAAGGTTATACAGTTACATATCTGATTGTATACAAAAAATGAGCATTAAGAGGACACAAAAATAGTTCGCTTCCTAGAGGCTGTAGATTTCCTCGAACTCCTCCGACGTTGGGCAGGAACCGAGGATGCAGCGAGCATTCCCCCCTCGGATCGCGACATGAGGCGCTGAAAGAGAAAACTTGCCGCTCTAGGGTCTCTTGTGGTGTCAATGAGCTTGGAACCAAGATCCTTAGAAACCTTCTTGCACTCTCTCCCCATGGGCCTAGGGTCTCAGACCCTATTGGAACGAAGTTGTACCGATGATCTAATTGCCTATACTTGGCTGACTTGTCTATATATATATATATATATATATATATATATAATATATATAATATATATATATATATATATATATATATATATATATGTATTATATATATAATATATATATATATATATATATATATATATATATATATATATAATATATATATATATATATATATGTCGTACCTAGTAGCCAGAACGCACTTCTCAGCCTACTATGCAAGGCCCGATTTGCCTAATAAGCCAAGTTTTCATGAATTAATATATTTTCTCAAATTTTTTTCTTATGAAATGATAAAGCTACCCATTTCATTATGTATGAGGTCAATTTTTTTATTGGAGTTAAAATTAACGTAGTTATATGAGCGAACCTAACCAACCCTACCTAACCTAACTTAACCTATCTTTATAGGTTAGGTTAGGTTAGGTAGCCGAAGAAGTTAGGTTAGGTTAGATTAGGTAGGTTAGGTAGTCGAAAAACAATTAATTCATGAAAACTTGGCTTATTAGGCAAAACGGGCCTTGCATAGTAGGCTGAGAAGTGCGTTCTGGCTACTAGGTACGACATTGTGATGGTAAAGTGTTGGAGTATGGTGTTCGGCAGTCTTCCAATGGCAGATGTCAATGCCTGGTCACATACACAGAGAAAAAAAAGAGACTGCTTGCCTGATAGTCTGTGGTAAGGTAGGGGAAGACACACAAAACACAAAGTATAAACAATGAAATTTTAATTACTCTAGAAAACAAAGTTAAATAAAGACAATTCCTTGGCTAGGCAAAGTGCAAGTATAACAAGTGAAAAACTGTAACATAAAAATGAATATGAGATGGTTTACGTTAACCATAGTACAAAAATATAATACAAGTAATATAAATGGTGCTGGGAATATTAGTGCAAGCTAAGAACCGCTACTTGATACATGAGGTATATCAATTAGATGTTCACAGCCAAGAGCACAAGATATTCTGAGGAAGGTCTCTTGGTGTGACCTAGACGTTGACTTGGGTAGATGGCGTCCGTGGTGCGAAGCAGGAGTGGTGTGATCTTGACCAACCAATCGAAATGAAGGCAAGTGAAGACTGGTCGTTAGCTCGTTGAAGTGTCGCGCTGAGCCGGTGAGGAGTGTGTGGGGGGGGGGGCATGCAGGTGCGTGTGGCTGCCTTGACAAACGTTTTGCTACTGCTGAACGTATCTTGAATGTAGCTTTAAACGTGACGATTGAAGGGAAGAGCAGGCTCAATCTCTCTTGAAAGAGATTATCGTCACAACTCTCCCCCGAAGCCTGCGGTTACGGAAGAAGTCACGTTTTCAGGAGGTAGAGTGGTAGGTGGAGCTGCCTCTACCTCATGAACTCTGGAGAGGGCGTCGGCGATGATGTTATCAGGCCCCTTGATGTAACAGATCTTCAGATTGAAGTCTTGTAGATATAAAGCCCATCGCAGCAGACGTTGGTTATTGAATTGGGCTTGATGTAACAAGCGTAGAGGATTGTGGTCCGAGTAGATGGTGGTGGATCGAGCACCTTGCAGGTATGGTGCAAAGTGCTGCAAATTCAGGACGATGGAGAGGAGTTCCTTCTCTATAGTGCTGTAGTTTTTCTGGTGAGGCTTCAACTTGTAGCTGTAGTAGCTGACAGGTAGAACCTCCTCGCCTCGTTGCTGCATTAGGACACCTCCGATGCTGGTACCACTGTACCACTGGCGTCGACATGGAAGATGAAAGGCTTCGTGATATCTGGCGAGGCGAGAATAGGATTAGAACAGAGCAGGAATTTGAGTTGTTCGAAAGTAACGGTTTGTTGCATGGTCCAATTATACCGTTGCTTGGGACTGGTTAAGGTGATTAAGGGTGTTGCTACCGTACTAAAGTTCCTCACAAACCTACGGTAATAAGAGGCAAGACCAAGGAAGCGCAGGAGCAGCTTCCTGGTAGTAGGCTGTGGATACTGTTTGATGGCTTGAGTGTGGATATTTAACGGAGCCAGGCTGCCACTCCTTATTACATGACGCAGATAACGCACTTTACCTTTGGCAAAGGTGGACTTGCCCAGATTGATGGTGAGGCCAGCTTTCAGGAGCTTGGCGAACAATCGTTGCAGCTGGAACAGATGTTCGCTTCAGGTGTTGGATGCTACAACGATATCATCCAAATAGGCGTAGGTGTTTTCCAAGCCCTGGATGACGCAGTTGACAGATCTCTGAAAGGTGGCCGGGGCATTGCATAGTCCAAAGGGAAGGCGTTCATATCTGAAAAGTCCGAATGGGGTGATAAAGGCAGATATTTCTTTAGCTCGCTCCGTTAAGCATACCTGATAATAGCCCTTGAGCATGTCCACCTGGGACAGGTAGCAGGCATTACCAATAGCGTCAAGGATGTCATCAATCCTAGGTAATGGGTACGCATCTTTGATCGTCACACTATTTAGTTTTCGGTAGTCAGTACAGAACCGGGTCTTACCTTGGGGTTTTGGCACCAAGATACATGGTGAGGCCCAGGGGGACTCACAAGGGGTAGCCAGTCCATGGTCCAGGAGGTACTGTACCTCAGCACGCATGACTTCCTTCTTGCTAGGGCTGATTCGGTAGAATGGTTGGCGAATCGGCCGGGTGTCAGGGAGCAGTTGGATGTCGTGCCGAGTCACAGTACACTCTTGTGGATCATCTCGAAACAACTCCTGATGTTCTCTGATGATTTTGATGAGTGAAGCACTATTATCGTCCTG
>WNGS01004245.1:21046-38007 GCA_020271785.1 Procambarus virginalis
CCCTGACAGGAGGGAGCCAGCTTAGCTTAGCTGCCAACACCCACACATCGTGTCAGCAAGGCGGACAGCCCGCCTGGTGTCAGCAAGGCGGACAGCCCGCCTGGTGTCAGCAAGTGGACAGCCCGCCTGGTGTCAGCAAGGCGGACAGCCCGCCTGGTGTCAGCAGGCGGACAGCCCGCCTGGTGTCAGCAAGGCGGACAGCCCGCCTGGTGTCAGCAAGGTGGACAGCCCGCCTGGTGTCAGCAAGGCGGACAGCCGCCTGGTGTCAACAAGGTGTACATCCCGCCTGGTGTCAGCAGGTGGACAGCCCGCCTGGGTCAGCAAGGTGGACAGCCCGCCTGGTGTCAGCAAGGCGGACAGCCCGCCTGGTGTCAGCAAGGCGGACAGCCCGCCTGGTGTCAGCAAGGTGGACAGCCCGCCTGGTGTCAGCAAGGCGGACAGCCCGCCTGGTGTCAGCAAGGCGGACAGCCCGCCTGGTGTCAGCAAGGCGGACAGCCCGCCTGGTGTCAGCAAGCGGACAGCCCGCCTGGTGTCAGCAAGGCGGACAGCCCGCCTGGTGTCAGCAAGGTGGACAGCCCGCCTGGTGTCAGCAAGGCGGACCCCGCCTGTGTCAGCAAGGCGACAGCCCGCCTGTGTCAGCAAGGCGGACAGCCCGCCTGGTGTCAGCAAGGCGACAGCCCGCCTGGTGTCAGCAAGGCGGACAGCCCGCCTGGTGTCAGCAAGGCGGACAGCCCGCCTGGTGTCAGCAAGGCGGACAGCCCGCCTGGTGTCAGCAAGGCGACAGCCCGCCTGGTGTCAGCAAGGCGGACAGCCCGCCTGGTGTCAGCAATCGGACAGCCCGCCTGGTGTCAGCAGGCGGACAGCCCGCCTGGTGTCAGCAAGGCGGACAGCCCGCCTGGTGTCAGCAAGGCGGACAGCCCGCCTGGTGTCAGCAAGGCGGACAGCCCGCCTGGTGTCAGCAAGGCGAACAGCCCGCCTGGTGTCAGCAAGGCGGACAGCCCGCCTGGTGTCAGCAAGGCGGACAGCCCGCCTGGTGTCAGCAAGGCGGACAGCCCGCCTGGTGTCAGCAAGGCGGACAGCCCGCCTGGTGTCAGCAAGGCGGACAGCCCGCCTGTGTCAGCAAGGTGGACAGCCCGCCTGGTGTCAGCAAGGCGGACAGCCCGCCTGGTGTCAGCAAGGCGGACAGCCCGCCTAGTGTCAGCAAGGTGGACAGCCCGCCTGGTGTCAGCAAGGCGGACAGCCCGCCTGGTGTCAGCAAGGCGGACAGCCCGCCTGGTGTCAGCAAGGTGTACAGCCCGCCTGGTGTCAGCAAGGTGGACAGCCCGCCTAGTGTCAGCAAGGTGGACAGCCCGCCTGGTGTCAGCAAGGTGTACAGCCCGCCTGGTGTCAGCAAGGCGGACAGCCCGCCTGGTGTCAGCAAGGCGGACAGCCCGCCTGGTGTCAGCAAGGCGGTCAGCCCGCCTAGTGTCAGCAAGGCGGACAGCCCGCCTAGTGTCAGCAAGGCGGACAGCCCGCCTAGTGTCAGCAAGGCGGACAGCCCGCCTGGTGTCAGCAAGGCGGACAGCCCGCCTGGTGTCAGCAAGGCGGACAGCCCGCCTGGTGTCAGCAAGGCGGACAGCCCGCCTGGTGTCAGCAAGGCGGACAGCCCGCCTGGTGTCAGCAAGGCGGACAGCCCGCCTGGTGTCAGCAAGGCGGACAGCCCGCCTGGTGTCAGCAAGGCGGACAGCCCGCCTGGTGTCAGCAAGGCGGACAGCCCGCCTGGTGTCAGCAAGGCGGACAGCCCGCCTGGTGTCAGCAAGGCGGACAGCCCGCCTGGTGTCAGCAAGGCGGACAGCCCGCCTAGTGTCAGGAAGGCGGACAGCCCGCCTAGTGTCAGCAAGGCGGACAGCCCGCCTGGTGTCAGCAAGGCGGACAGCCCGCCTGGTGTCAGCAAGGCGGACAGCCCGCCTGGTGTCAGCAAGGCGGACAGCCCGCCTGCTATCATAACTCATAATAAATTTCTCATTTCTAAATTTATTCATTCTCTTGTGCCTCTCCATCTTATCTTTATCATCCCCCCCCCCCTTCACCCCCAATTCCAAAAACTCCTCACCCGAGGAGAGAGGTGTGAGAGGTGTGAGAGAGGTGTGTGAGAGGTGTGAGAGGTGTGTGAGAGGTGTGTGAGAGGTGTGAGAGAGGTGTGAGAGAGGTGTGAGAGAGGTGTGAGAGGTGTGAGAGAGGTGTGAGAGAGGTGTGAGAGAGGTGTGAGAGAGGTGTGAGAGTGTGAGAGGTGTGAGAGGTGTGTGAGAGGTGTGAGGTGTGTGAGGTGTGAGAGGTGTGAGAGAGGTGTGAGAGAGGTGTGAGAGAGAGGTGTGAGAGAGGTGTGAGAGAGGTGTGAGAGAGGGTGTGAGAGAGGTGTGAGAGAGGTGTGAGAGAGGTGTGAGAGAGGTGTGAGAGAGGTGTGAGAGAGGTGTGAGAGAGGTGTGAGAGAGGTGTGAGAGAGAGGTGTGAGAGAGGTGTGAGAGAGGTGTGAGAGAGGTGTGAGAGAGGTGTGAGAGAGGTGTGAGAGAGGTGTGAGAGGTGTGAGAGAGGTGTGAGAGAGAGGTGTGAGAGAGGTGTGAGAGAGGTGTGAGAGAGGTGTGAGAGAGGTGTGAGAGAGGTGTGAGAGAGGTGTGAGAGAGGTGTGAGAGAGAGGTGTGAGAGAGGTGTGAGAGAGGTGAGAGAGAGGTGTGAGAGAGGTGTGAGAGAGGTGTGAGAGGTGTGAGAGAGGTGTGAGAGAGGTGTGAGAGAGGTGTGAGAGGTGTGAGAGAGGTGTGAGAGAGAGGTGTGAGAGAGAGGTGTGAGAGAGAGGTGTGAGAGAGGTGTGAGAGAGGTGTGAGAGAGAGGTGTGAGAGAGGTGTGAGAGAGGTGTGAGAGAGGTGTGAGAGAGGTGTGAGAGAGGTGTGAGAGAGGTGTGAGAGAGAGGTGTGAAAGAGGTGTGAGAGAGGTGTGAGAGAGAGGTGTGAGAGAGGTGTGAGAGAGGTGTGAGAGAGGTGTGAGAGAGGTGTGAGAGAGGTGTGAGAGAGAGGTGTGAGAGAGGTGTGAGAGAGGTGTGAGAGAGGTGTGAGAGAGGTGTGAGAGAGGTGTGAGAGAGGTGTGAGAGGTGTGAGAGAGAGGTGTGAAAGAGGTGTGTGAGATGTGAGAGAGAGGTGTGAGAGAGGTGTGAGAGAGGTGTGAGAGGTGTGAGAGAGAGGTGTGAAAGAGGTGTGAGAGAGGTGTGAGAGAGAGGTGTGAGAGAGGTGTGAGAGAGGTGTGAGAGAGGTGTGAGAGAGGTGTGAGAGAGGTGTGAGAGGTGTGAGAGAGGTGTGAGAGAGAGGTGTGAGAGAGGTGTGAGAGAGGTGTGAGAGAGGTGTGAGAGAGGTGTGAGAGAGGTGTGAGAGAGGTGTGAGAGAGAGGTGTGAGAGAGGTGTGAGAGAGGTGAGAGAGAGGTGTGAGAGAGGTGTGAGAGAGGTGTGAGAGGTGTGAGAGAGGTGTGAGAGAGGTGTGAGAGGTGTGAGAGAGGTGTGAGAGAGAGGTGTGAGAGAGGTGTGAGAGAGAGGTGTGAGAGAGGTGTGAGAGAGGTGTGAGAGAGAGGTGTGAGAGAGTGTGAGAGAGGTGTGAGAGAGGTGTGAGAGAGGTGTGAGAGAGGTGTGAGAGAGGTGTGAGAGAGGTGTGAGAGAGGTGTGAGAGAGAGGTGTGAAAGAGGTGTGAGAGAGGTGTGAGAGAGAGGTGTGAGAGAGGTGTGAGAGAGGTGTGAGAGAGGTGTGAGAGAGGTGTGAGAGAGAGGTGTGAGAGAGGTGTGAGAGAGGTGTGAGAGAGGTGTGAGAGAGGTGTGAGAGAGGTGTGAGAGAGGTGTGAGAGGTGTGAGAGAGAGTGTGAAAGAGGTGTGTGAGATGTGAGAGAGAGGTGTGAGAGAGGTGTGAGAGAGGTGTGAGAGGTGTGAGAGAGAGGTGTGAAAGAGGTGTGAGAGAGGTGTGAGAGAGAGGTGTGAGAGAGGTGTGAGAGAGGTGTGAGAGAGGTGTGAGAGAGGTGTGAGACATTTCAATATATATATTCCGAGAATGTTGAGCAAGACCTATTGTTTCTGCTGCTGTTATTGTTAATGGCATTCCAAGAAATATGGACCTCGCTTCCTGTCAAATTAACTTTTTCGCTTCCCAGAATTATTGGAATGGCGCGTACACACACACATTCACACACACTCCTGTGTGTGTGTGTGTGTGTGTGTGTGTGTGTGTGTGTGTGGTGTGTGGTGTGGTGTGTGTGTGTGTGTGTGTGTTACATGGGCCTCGAGGCTGGGTGGACAGCACATGGAGGTCTCAGCACTAATGGCCCGGGTTCGATTCCTGGCGGAGGCAGAAAGAAACGGGCAGAGTTTCTTTCACCAGCTGCGCCTGTTTACCTAGCAGTAAATAGATACCTGGAAGATAGACGGCTGCTTCCTGGAGATGTGTCTGTGTGTGTTCAAGAGAAATATATGTAGTAGATATAATGGAGGAAAAATAGATTGGTTAGAAAGGTGGGGTCCAAGAGCTAACAGCTCGATTCTGCAGATACAAATAGTAAATACACCCACACACACCAGACCATCATTATGAGGCAAAGTATGGGAATAGTTCTGCTGACAGAGTTTACATTTAGTCAAGTCTACATCAGCAGGTGGTGTAAACTGCCAGAGGTACTTGTTGCCGAGCCTAAGCCTAGCAGTGGTAACATCTAGAAGTCTGCTAACATTATTGGATGACCCATAGACGTTGTTGTTGTTGTTTAAGATTCGCTACCAGGAACAAGAAGTTCCAAGTAGCACAGGCTATGGTGAGCCCGTAGTGGATGTTGTATGACCCATAGACGTGCGGTACTTCCTGCATAATAGAATGATGATAGATGAAGCAACTGGTGTGAATGTCACCTTGCCTCAAGTCTACGAGATTGTGTTCATGTTCCTGGAATATTGCTGCCCTCAGGCTGCTTAAAGGCAGTCCAAGATGGTCATCAACTCCCTCTTCAACCCGTCCTCGCAAATTCGTATAGTCAATATTGACTTATTAGTTACGTGCATAGGTGACATACTAAACATAATAGTTTCCCTTGAAAAGCTTCATAGAAAACACCGACCTTACCTAACCTACTTAGTATGTTAAAATAAGCATCTTATTGCTTCGTAATTACAATTATTACCTAACCTATACCTATAATAGGTTAAGTAACAATTGTAATTACGAAGCTATAACATGCTTATTTTAACATACTAAGTAGGTTAGGTAAGGTCGGTGTTTTCTATGAAGCTTTTCAAGGAAAACTATAATGTTTAGTATGTCACCTATGCACGTAACTAATAAGTCAATATTGACTATACGAATTTGCGAGGACGGGTTGCCCTCTTTACCAGCACAAGTCTTGGCCAACTCATCAGTTCTATCATGCATTCGGAGACCAATATGGGAAGGAATCCACAGGAGACAGACTCTGACTCCATCATACTAACTGTATATATATATATATATATATATATATATATATATATATATATATATATATATATATATATATATGAAAACTCACACCCCAGAAGTGACTCGAACCCATACTCCCAGGAGCAACGCAACTGGTATGTACAGGGATGCCTTAAACCACTTGACCATCACGACCGGACATAAGGAAGTGATAGCCGAGGCTATATGAACCACTTCCCCGCCGGCACTCGGATGGTAATCTTGGGCATAGCATTTTATCAAATCACCTCATTTTTTGGGGCAACACGTGAGGAACACAAATGCAAACAAGTTTGCATTTGTGTTCCTCACGTGTTGCCCCAAAAAATGAGGTGATTTGATAAAATGCTATGCCCAAGATTACCATCCGAGTGCCGGCGGGGAAGTGGTTCATATAGCCTCGGCTATCACTTCCTTATGTCCGGTCGTGATGGTCAAGTGGTTTAAGGCGTCCCTGTACATACCAGTTGCATTGCTCCTGGGAGTATGGGTTCGAGTCACTTCTGGGGTGTGAGCTTTCATTTGTATCTAGTCCTGGGGACCATTCAGGCTTGTTTGCATATATATATATATATATATATATATATATATATATATATATATATATATATATATATACATATTGCAATGCTACAGTTTACAGAGAACACACACATATATACAACAATGTAACAATCAGCGTTCGAAGACCTCGTCCAGCTCCTCGGAGGTTGGGTGCGTACCCAGGATACAGCACGCATTTCCCCTCTGAACCACGACACTGAGGCGCTAGAACAGGAAACTGGCCGCTCGTGGGTCTCTAGTTTTCTCAATCAGTTCCTCACCAACCTCCTTTAAAAACTTAAGTGCACTATATATATAATATACAGCAGTTAGTATGATGGAGTCAGAGTCTGTCTCCTGTGGGAGGGAGTACCACCTCTGGCTGGAAGAAGGGGGGGACCCATAGCCTCGGAGAAACCCATGCATAACGCATTAGAGGGAATGTTTAGGTCCCCTCCTAAAAATAATACAAAAAGCGCTTAAAGGTTATGGATCTCTTGAAAAACCCTACATATATATATATATTTTCCCAGTCAAAGTACCCTTAGCACAGATTATTGCTAACAGGAAGAGAATATAGTTTGTAAATGATGATGCTACGTGTGATGATGTCAACGCCATCTGTTGAGCGCACCTGACCCTAATTTGTGTGGGGTCAGGGACGTGTGACGATGTCAACGCCATCTGTTGAGCACACCTGACCCCATATTTTGTCCCCGGTGGATGGCTGTGATCTTACTGACTCCTGTGTAGTCTTTTTCTTATTAATCAAATTTCACTCCTCAGAAGTATTGTGGGTGGTATTATGGTCGACAGGAAGCAGTTGACCCAGGGCAGTCCTGAACTTAAGACGTGTTTTTATACCCTGAATGTTGGCAAATAAAAATGTTATGTTTGTGTAAGTGGTGGATGCTTTACTTGATGTTAATATCTGAGGCTCTGGTAAGGAGGCCGCTGTGTTTGCGTCCTCTCCAGCATTTGACCGAGTTGGTGGTAGAGTTTGGACATTTTTAGCCGTTCTTCTCCTCCTCCTCTTGCTAAAAACTCATCCTGGTAAGTAGTGTTGTGGCTGCTTTCCTCGAAGCGGTTTGTCGGTCTTATTCGCCTGGTGCCCCTTATAGGGAAAGCTGGACAGTCCATATTGAAGTACTCTTTCCTATCTAAGGAGTTCTTGCAAAGTTCTGGGTGAAAAAATTCACAGCTTTCGGTGCATTTACCTGTACTGAGGAGGATTCCTCTGTATTTTCTAGGGTGATTGTACTTACATATTCCATTTGGTATATGTGACGGTAGAGGTAGGGGGCCTCTGGTTGCAGGGTCTTGGGATATGAAGACTGGATTCTTCCTCTCATATCCCATCTTCTTGTCCTCTTATCCCAATACTTTGTCCTCATATCCCAACGCCTTATTCTCATATCCCTTCCATGTGCAAGATGGCCGCAGGGGAGCAGAGGTTTGTCTTGTTAACTGCTCTACTTGCTTGTGAATACCGACCAGTGGAATGTTCAGCTGGTGCAGAGCCAGTAACCCGGGCTGGCCTGGCACGCGCGGCACTGTTAACCCAGACTGGCACTGTGACGGGCTGGCACTGTGACGTCAGTCACTAAACACAGCCGGGGCTCCTATATGTGGGCTTCCATGCTCGGCTCAGCTCCTTGTCAACACACACGGATCAAGCACCACTTTTCAAGAAAATATTTTTGCCTCAATACTTTCCTCCGTCGACCCAATTCTGGAGCAGGAGGATGACCTGAGCGCTGAGCCCAGCACTTCATACCGGCGGCTGTGTTGGGTGGGGGGGTGTGGGCCGACGCTTGCTTCTGTCCGCTTCTGGCCTCATCACATCCTTGACCGCAACAATTCAAAAGGGTGGGCAGACTGCATTTTCTTGGACTGTCAGTGAGCCTTTGACACAGTACCCACAAAAGGCTGTAACAGACGTTGGAGCAACAGGCCGGAGTATAAGGTAAGGTGCTCCAGTGGATAAGGGAGTACCTAAGCAACAGGAAACAGCGAGTAACTGTGAGGGGGGAGACATCAGAGTGGCGAGATGTCACCAGCGGTGTCTCACAGGGCTTTGTACTTGGACCCATCCTGTTTCTGATGTATCTGATGTATGATGTATAGAAGTATGTATGATGAATGTATGTATACCTTCCAGAGGGTATATACTCATTCCTCTCAATGTTTGCTGATGATGCAAAAATTATAAGAAGACTCGAGACAGATGAAGATAGACAGAGACTACAGAACGACCTGGATAAACTGGAGGAATGGTCTAGAAAACGGCTACTAAAGTTCAACTCAGGAAAGTGTAAAGTAATGAAATTAGGCGAAGGGAGCAGAAGGCTGAACACAAGGTACCATCTGGGAGGTGAAATCCTGCAAGAGTTAAATAGAGAGAAAGATCTGAGGATTGATATCACACCAAACATGTCTCCAGAGGCCCACATCAAAAGGATATCATCAGCGGCATAAGCTAGGTTGGCCAATATAAGAACACTTCAAACACTTGAGTAAGGAATCGTTCAAGACCTTGTAAACCATTTATGTCACACCAATCCTGGAGTATGCAGCTCCAGCCTGGCGACCATACCTAGTTAAACACAAGACAAAGTTAGAGAAGATTCAGAGGTATGTCACCAGACTGGTCCTAAAACCGAGAGGTCCGAGCTACGATAAAAGGTTAAGGGAGCTGAACCTCACATCCTGGAAAACAGAAGAGTAAGGGGAGACATGATAACCACCTACAAAATTCTCAGGGGAATTGACAGGATGGACAAAGACAAACTCTTCAGCACGGGTGGGACACGAACAAGGGGACTCAGATGGAAACTTAGTACCCAGATGAGCCACAGAGACGTTACAAAGAACTTGTTCAGTGTCAGAGAAGTTAATAAATGAAATGCATTAGGCAGTGATGTGGTGGAGGCTGACTCCATACACAGTTTCAAGTGTAGATATAATAGAGCCCAATAGGCTCAGGAACCTGTACACCTGTTGATTGACAGTTGAGAGGCGGGACCAAAGAGCCAAAGCTCAACCCCGGCAAACACAACTAGGTGAGTACAGCAGCTTTGTGTTCTTGCGTCTCATGCTTGAAAAACATTCCGAATCAATAGAGGGTTTTCTGAGCCACTTTTCTTATTATTTTTAATGATGCACAATTATGCACTGTCACTTTTGTTCTCCAGAGTCATAAATAAAATTATTTTACTGAATATGAACCATAGCATGAGGCCAACATCCCTGGGGGAGGCCAACATCCCTGGGGGAGGCCAACATCCCTGGGGGAGGCCAACATCCCTGGGGAGGCCAACATCCCTGGGGGAGGTCAACATCCCTGGGGGAGGCCAACATCCCTGGGGGAGGCCAACATCCCTGGGGAGGCCAACATCCCTGGGTGAGGCCAACATCCCTGGGGGAGGCCAACATCCCTGGGGGAGGCCAACATCCCTGGGGGAGGCCAACATCCCTGGGGAGGCCAACATCCCTGGGGAGGCCAACATCCCTGGGGAGGCCAACATCCCTGGGGAGGCCAACATCCCTGGGGGAGGCCAACATCCCTGGGGAGGCCAACATCCCTGGGGGAGGCCAACATCCCTGGGGAGGCCAACATCCCTGGGGGAGGCCAACATCCCTGGGTGAGGCCAACATCCCTGGGGGAGGCCAACATCCCTGGGGGAGGCCAACATCCCTGGGTGAGGCCAACATCCCTGGGTGAGGCCAACATCCCTGGGTGAGGCCAACATCCCTGGGTGAGGCCAACATCCCTGGGTGAGGCCAACATCCCTGGGTGAGGCCAACATCCCTGGGGGAGGCCAACATCCCTGGGTGAGGCCAACATCCCTGGGGAGGCCAACATCCCTGGGGAGGCCAACATCCCTGGGGGAGGCCAACATCCCTGGGTGAGGCCAACATCCCTGGGTGAGGCCAACATCCCTGGGGGAGGCCAACATCCCTGGGGGAGGCCAACATCCCTGGGTGAGGCCAACATCCCTGGGTGAGGCCAACATCCCTGGGGGAGGCCAACATCCCTGGGTGAGGCCAACATCCCTGGGTGAGGCCAACATCCCTGGGTGAGGCCAACATCCCTGGGGGAGGCCAACATCCCTGGGTGAGGCCAACATCCCTGGGTGAGGCCAACATCCCTGGGTGAGGCCAACATCCCTGGGAGAGGCCAACATCCCTGGGGGAGGCCAACATCCCTGGGGGAGGCCAACATCCCTGGGAGAGGCCAACATCCCTGGGGGAGGCCAACATCCCTGGGGGAGGCCAACATCCCTGGGGGAGGCCAACATCCCTGGGGGAGGCCAACATCCCTGGGTGAGGCCAACATCCCTGGGTGAGGCCAACATCCCTGGGTGAGGCCAACATCCCTGGGGGAGGCCAGCATCCCTGGGGGAGGCCAACATCCCTGGGCGAGGCCAACATCCCTGGGGGAGGCCAACATCCCTTGGGGAGGCCAACATCCCTGGGGAGGCCAACATCCCTGGGGGAGGCCAACATCCCTGGGGAGGCCAACATCCCTGGGGGAGGCCAACATCCCTGGGGGAGGCCAACATCCCTGGGGGAGGCCAACATCCCTGGGGGAGGCCAACATCCCTGGGGGAGGCCAACATCCCTGGGGGAGGCCAACATCCCTGGGGGAGGCCAACATCCCTGGGTGAGGCCAACATCCCTGGGTGAGGCCAACATCCCTGGGGAGGCCAACATCCCTGGGTGAGGCCAACATCCCTGGGTGAGGCCAACATCCCTGGGTGAGGCCAACATCCCTGGGTGAGGCCAACATCCCTGGGTGAGGCCAACATCCCTGGGGGAGGCCAACATCCCTGGGTGAGGCCAACATCCCTGGGTGAGGCCAACATCCCTGGGTGAGGCCAACATCCCTGGGTGAGGCCAACATCCCTGGGTGAGGCCAACATCCCTGGGGGAGGCCAACATCCCTGGGTGAGGCCAACATCCCTGGGTGAGGCCAACATCCCTGGGTGAGGCCAACATCCCTGGGTGAGGCCAACATCCCTGGGTGAGGCCAACATCCCTGGGGGAGGCCAACATCCCTGGGGGAGGCCAACATCCCTGGGGAGGCCAACATCCCTGGGGGAGGCCAACATCCCTGGGGGAGGCCAACATCCCTGGGGGAGGCCAACATCCCTGGGGGAGGCCAACATCCCTGGGGGAGGCCAACATCCCTGGGTGAGGCCAACATCCCTGGGTGAGGCCAACATCCCTGGGGGAGGACAGCATCCCTGGGGGAGGCCAACATCCCTGGGGGAGGCCAACATCCCTTGGGGAGGCCAACATCCCTGGGGGAGGCCAACATCCCTGGGGGAGGCCAACATCCCTGGGGGAGGCCAACATCCCTGGGGGAGGCCAACATCCCTGGGGGAGGCCAACATCCCTGGGTGAGGCCAACATCCCTGGGGGAGGCCAACATCCCTGGGGGAGGCCAACATCCCTGGGGAGGCCAACATCCCTGGGGGAGGCCAACATCCCTGGGGGAGGCCAACATCCCTGGGGAGGCCAACATCCCTGGGGAGGCCAACATCCCTGGGGGAGGCCAACATCCCTGGGTGAGGCCAACATCCCTGGGTGAGGCCAACATCCCTGGGTGAGGCCAACATCCCTGGGTGAGGCCAACATCCCTGGGTGAGGCCAACATCCCTGGGTGAGGCCAACATCCCTGGGGAGGCCAACATCCCTGGGTGAGGCCAACATCCCTGGGGGAGGCCAACATCCCTGGGGAGGCCAACATCCCTGGGGAGGCCAACATCCCTGGGGGAGGCCAACATCCCTGGGGGAGGCCAACATCCCTGGGTGAGGCCAACATCCCTGGGGAGGCCAGCATCCCTGGGGGAGGCCAACATCCCTGGGGAGGCCAACATCCCTGGGGAGGCCAACATCCCTGGGGGAGGCCAACATCCCTGGGGAGGCCACATCCCTGGGGAGGCCAACATCCCTGGGGAGGCCAACATCCCTGGGGAGGCCAACATCCCTGGGGAGGCCAACATCCCTGGGGGAGGCCAACATCCCTGGGGAGGCCAACATCCCTGGGGGAGGCCAACATCCCTGGGGGAGGCCAACATCCCTGTGGGAGGCCAACATCCCTGGGGGAGGCCAACATCCCTGGGGGAGGCCAACATCCCTGGGGGAGGCCAACATCCCTGGGGGAGGCCAACATCCCTGGGGGAGGCCAACATCCCTGGGGAGGCCAACATCCCTGGGGGAGGCCAACATCCCTGGGGGAGGCCAACATCCCTGGGGGAGGCCAACATCCCTGGGGGAGGCCAACATCCTGGGTGAGGCCAACATCTCTGGGGAGGCCAACATCCCTGGGTGAGGCCAGCATCCCTGGGGGAGGCCAACATCCCTGGGGAGGCCAACATCCCTGGGGAGGCCACATCCCTGGGGAGGCCACATCCCTGGGGAGGCCAGCATCCCTGGGGGAGGCCAACATCCCTGGGGGAGGCCAACATCCCTGGGGGAGGCCAGCATCCCTGGGGAGGCCAGCATCCCTGGGGGAGGCCAGCATCCCTGGGGGAGGCCAACATCCCTGGGGAGGCCAACATCCCTGGGGGAGGCCACATCCCTGGGGGAGGCCACATCCCTGGGGGAGGCCAACATCCCTGGGGGAGGCCAACATCCCTGGGGGAGGCCAGCATCCCTGGGGGAGGCCAGCATCCCTGGGGAGGCCAACATCCCTGGGGGAGGCCAGCATCCCTGGGGGAGGCCAACATCCCTGGGGGAGGCCAACATCCCTGGGGGAGGCCAGCATCCCTGGGGGAGGCCAGCATCCCTGGGGAGGCCAGCATCCCTGGGGGAGGCCAGCATCCCTGGGGGAGGCCAGCATCCCTGGGTGAGGCCAGCATCCCTGGGGGAGGCCACATCCCTGGGGGAGGCCAACATCCCTGGGGGAGGCCAACATCCCTGGGGGAGGCCAGCATCCCTGGGGGAGGCCAGCATCCCTGGGGGAGGCCAGCATCCCTGGGGGAGGCCAGCATCCCTGGGGGAGGCCAGCATCCCTGGGGGAGGCCAGCATCCCTGGGGGAGGCCAGCATCCCTGGGGGAGGCCAGCATCCCTGGGGGAGGCCAGCATCCCTGGGGGAGGCCAATATCCCTGGGGAGGCCAATATCCCTGGGGGAGGCCAGCATCCCTGGGGGAGGCCAGCATCCCTCTCCTCTCTACTGGACAGCCATTCACACCGTTTCATCTCCCTTTGCGCCGGTTCATCGCAATTTCCGACACACCACACTAGTACGGGTTCCTTCATCATGCGTGGTGGTGGGTGTTACCTGTCACTGTCTACCAGGCAGTGTCTACGGGGCAGTGTCTATGAGGCAGTGTCTACGGTGTAACAACCAGGAAAATCCTCCTCTCTCTCTCTCTCTCTCTCTTTCTCTCTCTTTCCCCTGTTCTCCCAGTTCCTAACTCTCCCTTCTCTCCTTGATATGAGTAAGAGGTCGAGAGTTGACCTCTCCTTCCATTAGTCAACAGACATATCAAACAACTTTTAATAGAACAATTCCTGTCCTACCTCAAGATGGAGGTAGTTGACCTCCTACCTCAAGATGGAGGTAGTTGACCTCCTGCCTCAAGATGGAGGTAGTTGACCTCCCACCTCAAGATGGAGGTAGTTGACCTCCTTCCTCAAGATGGAGGTAGTTGACCTCCTGCCTCAAGATGGAGGTAGTTGACCTCTTGCCTCAAGATGGAGGTAGTTGACCTCCTGCCTCAAGATGGAGGTAGTTGACCTCCTACCTCAAGATGGAGGTAGTTGACCTCCTGCCTCAAGATGGAGGTAGTTGACCTCCTGCCTCAAGATGGAGGTAGTTGACCTCCTGCCTCAAGATGGAGGTAGTTGACCTCCTACCTCAAGATGGAGGTAATTGACCTCCTACCTCAAGATGGAGGTAGTTGACCTCCTGCCTCAAGATGGAGGTAGTTGACCTCCCACCTCAAGATGGAGGTAGTTGACCTCCTACCTCAAGATGGAGGTAGTTGACCTCCCACCTCAAGATGGAGGTAGTTGACCTCCTACCTCAAGATGGAGGTAGTTGACCTCCTACCTCAAGATGGAGGTAGTTGACCTCCTACCATAAGGACGTGGTAGTTGTCCTCCCATTAGTTACCACATCAGTCTGGGATAACTCTTGTCAGTTTTTAATTACAATTCTTAGAGAACGCCGAGTGTGAGGTTTTCAAGAAGCACACTGGTGAACAAATACAAATTATCCCGTTATTAATTTTTAAATTTAAATTTTGCCCCGAGGGGCGAGTTTATTGGGCAGCGCCACTCATCCTGTGAGTGGACACACCGCCATAGTGACAGTATTGGGCAGCGCCACTCATCCTGTAAGTGGACACACCGCCATAGTGACAGTATTGGGCAGCGCCACTCATCCTGTGAGTGGACACACCGCCATAGTGACAGTATTGGGCAGCGCCACTCATCCTGTGAGTGGACACACCGCCATAGTGACAGTATTGGGCAGCGCCACTCATCCTGTGAGTGGACACACCGCCATAGTGACAGTATTGGGCAGCGTCACTCATCCTGTGAGTGGACACACCGCCATAGTGACAGTATTGGGCAGCACACTCATCCTGTGAGTGGACACACCGCCATAGTGACAGTATTGGGCAGCGCCACTCATCCTGTGAGTGGACACACCGCCATAGTGACAGTATTGGGCAGCGTCACTCATCCTGTGAGTGGACACACCGCCATAGTGACAGTATTGGGCAGCACCACTCATCCTGTGAGTGGACACACCGCCATAGTGACAGTATTGGGCAGCGTCACTCATCCTGTGAGTGGACACACCGCCATAGTGACAGTATTGGGCAGCGTCACTCATCCTGTGAGTGGACACACCGCCATAGTGACAGTATTGGGCAGCGCCACTCATCCTGTGAGTGGACACACCGCCATAGTGACAGTATTGGGCAGCGCCACTCATCCTGTGAGTGGACACACCGCCATAGTGACAGTATTGGGCAGCGTCACTCATCCTGTGAGTGGACACACCGCCATAGTGACAGTATTGGGCAGCGTCACTCATCCTGTGAGTGGACACACCGCCATAGTGACAGTATTGGGCAGCGCCACTCATCCTGTGAGTGGACACACCGCCATAGTGACAGTATTGGGCAGCGCCACTCATCCTGTGAGTGGACACACCGCCATAGTGACAGTATTGGGCAGCGCCACTCATCCTGTGAGTGGACACACCGCCATAGTGACAGTATTGGGCAGCGCCACTCATCCTGTGAGTGGACACACCGCCATAGTGACAGTATTGGGCAGCGCCACTCATCCTGTGAGTGGACACACCGCCATAGTGACAGTATTGGGCAGCGCCACTCATCCTGTGAGTGGACACACCGCCATAGTGACAGTATTGGGCAGCGCCACTCATCCTGTGAGTGGACACACCGCCATAGTGACAGTATTGGGCAGCGTCACTCATCCTGTGAGTGGACACACCGCCATAGTGACAGTATTGGGCAGCGCCACTCATCCTGTGAGTGGACACACCGCCATAGTGACAGTATTGGGCAGCGTCACTCATCCTGTGAGTGGACACACCGCCATAGTGACAGTATTGGGCAGCGCCACTCATCCTGTGAGTGGACACACCGCCATAGTGACAGTATTGGGCAGCGCCACTCATCCTGTGAGTGGACACACCGCCATAGTGACAGTATTGGGCAGCGCCACTCATCCTGTGAGTGGACACACCGCCATAGTGACAGTATTGGGCAGCGTCACTCATCCTGTGAGTGGACACACCGCCATAGTGACAGTATTGGGCAGCGCCACTCATCCTGTGAGTGGACACACCGCCATAGTGACAGTATTGGGCAGCGTCACTCATCCTGTGAGTGGACACACCGCCATAGTGACAGTATTGGGCAGCGCCACTCATCCTGTGAGTGGACACACCACCATAGTGACAGTATTGGGCAGCGTCACTCATCCTGTGAGTGGACACACCGCCATAGTGACAGTATTGGGCAGCGTCACTCATCCTGTGAGTGGACACACCACCATAGTGACAGTATTGGGCAGCGCCACTCATCCTGTGAGTGGACACACCGCCATAGTGACAGTATTGGGCAGCGTCACTCATCCTGTGAGTGGACACACCGCCATAGTGACAGTATTGGGCAGCGCCACTCATCCTGTGAGTGGACACACCGCCATAGTGACAGTATTGGGCAGCGCCACTCATCCTGTGAGTGGACACACCGCCATAGTGACAGTATTGGGCAGCGCCACTCATCCTGTGAGTGGACACACCGCCATAGTGACAGTATTGGGCAGCGCCACTCATCCTGTGAGTGGACACACCGCCATAGTGACAGTATTGGGCAGCGCCACTCATCCTGTGAGTGGACACACCGCCATAGTGACAGTATTGGGCAGCGCCACTCATCCTGTGAGTGGACACACCGCCATAGTGACAGTATTGGGCAGCGCCACTCATCCTGTGAGTGGACACACCGCCATAGTGACAGTATTGGGCAGCGCCACTCATCCTGTGAGTGGACACACCGCCATAGTGACAGTATTGGGCAGCGCCACTCATCCTGTGAGTGGACACACCGCCATAGTGACAGTATTGGGCAGCGCCACTCATCTGTGAGTGGACACACCGCCATAGTGACAGTATTGGGCAGCGTCACTCATCCTGTGAGTGGACACACCGCCATAGTGACAGTATTGGGCAGCGCCACTCATCCTGTGAGTGACACACCGCCATAGTGACAGTATTGGGCAGCGTCACTCATCCTGTGAGTGGACACACCGCCATAGCATCATGTACAACACTCCCCAATAGGAAGAAACCCGCTGGGTTGTTCATCCTATCACTTGTACCACAGACACAGCTGGGACTTGCTTAACTGTCTCAAGTGAACAGTCA
>WNGS01004245.1:64959-75033 GCA_020271785.1 Procambarus virginalis
CAATGTTGACACACTCACCCGTTGCTGTTCCTGGAGTCCCCACAGTGGATCCAGAACCAATGCTGGTTCCCGGGTACCGCTTACATAAACGTCTGTCCAGCCAAGAACTCTCAGTGTATATAGAATGTATACAACTGTATATGCAATGTATATATAGTGCATATATAAAGTCTCAGTGTATCTACACTGCACTGGATTCCTCCACCGGCAATTATCTATCGGCCAATTAGCTTACCGTTATTAGTTGCAAAATTACTTGAAGCCAAAGGCACTCATTTAAACAAACTAATTCATCAAAGGCTTGCAACATGGCTTTACGGAGTGCCGGTCCTGGTTGACCGGGTCGGCCGAGCGGACAGCACACTGGACTTGTGATCCTGTGGTCCCGGGTTCGATCCCGGGCGCCGACGAGAAACAATGGGCAGAGTTTCTTTCACCCTATGCCCCTGTTACCTAGCAGTAAAAATAGGTACCTGGGTGTTAGTCAGCTGTCACGGGCTGCTTCCTGGGGGTGGAGGCCTGGTCGAGGACCGGGCTGCGGGGACACTAAAGCCCCCGAAATCATCTCAGATAACCTCTAGATAGATAACCTGACCCAGCTGGCCTCACACTGGTAAAGCGTGTTGGATGTCAGATAACCATGAGCTCTACTTCTGGTAGAGAGCAGCACGGGGGACTGGCAAGGAAGGCGGAGGGCCTCATACCGGTGAGAAAGCCAGCCACGGGACCACGACACACTCACACACACACACACACACACACACACACACACACACACACACACACACACACACACACACACACACACACACACACACACACACTCGCAAGTGGAACAGGAACAAGTGGAGTACCCGAAGGCTCTTGAATGTTCAGCAAGGACATCACTGTTCACATTCATGAGTGAACATTTCCTGCAATATGTTACCCAGATGGCAACTGCAACAGCGCGGGTAATGACCTCGGACGACGACACAACAATGTTGCAGAACTTTAATCACCTTTTAACAACGGACAGCTAATTGAGAGATTAAGTTCAATGTTGACAATTGAATGGATCCCAGGACACGGCGACAGGTGTGTCACACACCAGCTTAAACAGGTGTGCCACACACCAGCTTAAACAGGTGTGAAATTACCAAATCACGCTGTCAGAATTATCTCATTTATTTATATTAACGACCAGAAGGTATCTAGAACCAAGATACGAAATACGCAAATGATTCATGTTACAAGAATCTATGAACAGAACTGTTATTACCGTTACATCAGAAACAGAAATACAAAACATCAGCCTTCAGCTTTCTCGTGACTCTGCTGAGGCTCCCAGTTGCTGTAACGCAACTCAGCTTACACCACTGTACTGTGGAATACATAAACATTGCCTTGTCTACACAAGGTGCCTCTAACGAAGTGATTCAGCCATTTAGGACGTGTTCCCAAGGACATACTATACAAGATCCATCCACGAGAGGGGCTCAGAACTGAGGGTTCAGTTTCAACAGGTTCAGAGTTATGGAATATGCAATTAAAGTCTGGTTCGGTAATTGGGGTTTTAGACCAATGGGGGAAAAGTTACCGGTATCGCCAGAGAGGCAGACTCATGGGTCAGAGTTTCATGTATCAGTTGGTTACCTACTTGAGCATGTGCTCAAGTAGGTACTCGGCCCGCCCAGCAACAGCCTGGTGGAGCAAACTCTCACAAGTCAAGCCTGGCCTCGGGCCGGCCTTAGGGAGTAGAAAAACTCCCAGAACCCCATCAAGCAGGTATCAACCTGGGGCCTGATTCATGAAAGTACTTACGCAAGCACTTACGAACGTGTACATCTTTCCTCGATCTTTGACGGCTTTGGTTACATTTATTAAACAGTTTACAAGCATGAAAACTTGACAATCAACTGTTGTTATTGTTATAAACAGCCTCCTGGTGCTTCGGAGCTCATTAACTGTTTAATAATTGGAACAAAGATCGAGAAAAGATGTACAGGTTCGTAAGTGCTTGCGTAACTGCTTTCGTGAATCTGGCCCCAGGTACTCACATAGTTGTACTTACCTAGTTGTGCTTCCGAGGGTTGAGCTCTAGCTCTTTGGTCCCGCATCTCAACTGTCAATCAACTAATATACAGGTTTCTCAGCCTATTGGGCTCTATCATATCTACACTTGAAGCTGTGTATGGAGTCAGCCTCCACCACATTACTTCCTAATGCATTCCATTTGTCTACTACTCTGACAGTGAAAAAAATTCTTTCTAATATCTCTATGGCTCATTTGGGTACTCAATTTCCACCTGTGTCCCCTAGCGCGTGTGCCCCTTGTGTTAAATAGTCTGTCTTTATCTACCCTATCAATTCCTCTGAGAATCTTGTATGTGGTGATCATGTCCCCCTCTAACTCTTCTGTCTCCCAGTGACGTGAGGTTTAATTCCCGAAGTCTCTCCTCATAGCTCATACCCCTCAGTTCGGGTACTAGTCTGGTGGCAAACCTTTGAACCTTTGCCTTTTGATCTTCGGATCCCGCCTTTCGAGCCATCGGTTGTTTACAGCCATGACCCAGGTGTAACACCACCATAAAGTACCACTAATAATTAACACTATTAAAGTTATACACTAACTTATTATTGTATCCTAGACTATATTTGATGGTGAGAAGTACAGCAGAGGAAGGGAGGGAGGATAAAGGAAGGAAGGAGGGATGATCCACTACGGGCTCACCATAGCCCGTGCTACTTGGAACTTCTTGTTCCAGGTAGCGAATCTTTAACAACAACAACAACAGGAGGGATGAGGATGGGTGGATAGGTGGGAATGTTTAGAAAACGGGGACGGGGAACTCGTCTGTGGGGCAACAGAAAACGAGGGGCGCACGGGACGCGTGGAGGTAGGAGGGGAGGAGGAGAAAGGGAATAGTGAGAAGGGGTAGGAAGGAGCAGGAGGAGAGAGTAAGCGGGAGTAGAGAGTAGCCTGAGGAATACTAATATATATATACTGAGTAACACTTCCTATCGGTTGCACTTGGTAACACTTTGTTACTGAACACTGTGTATTTATATTTAACGTAATATGAATTGACAATGATGGTTACACTGGCACCAAAGGTACACTTCCAAGGATATGCTACACAGGATTAACTACGCTGCCACCATCAGCGTTGACCATTAACTATATCAAGCAACGAGGCAAGAAACATTGCTTGACTTGGAGAGTTCTTTTTCTTTAACTGTCATTAATTATAAACGGTTGTTAGCAAACTATATCCAGAGGCTAAGAGGATCCAACAATTGACACACATGGAAAGTTTAACATGAGTTTATTGAGAACAAAATTATGCTAATCACCACTATAAATCCTACTCTAACACTGGCCAATAGTTAAGAAATTTAGACATGGAACAAAACCCTCAGAGATCACACATTACCTTAAGACCTCTGTCTCTCCCTCCGGTGGATTCACTCTGTCCCTCCCTGGCTGTGTGATGTTCTTCACAGACCCACTCTAGACCCTGGCGCCGGCACTCTCCTCGCTACCTCTTCTACAGGACCGTATATACACCCTAAAAAGGGGGAGATTTGCTGTTGCTACCGACACCGAAGATGCAAGAGGTCGGGCCACACGTGCACAAACACTTAAGAATTTTTCCATTGAGTTTGTGTGACATTCACTATACACTCTTCAAGAGAGGAATTATTAATTACGTGTGTGACTGACCCCTGACCTGGCTAAATAGGGGAAATCCATGGATGTTTACACATAAGAATCTGGGGTCTAATTCCATTACAATGTTTGACAAGAGTATCATGAAACATTACATACTTGAAACTAGCTGACTAAGACTAACCCAGGAATTTTTAATCACTTGCAAGACAATCCAGAGGTCATCTGGGCTGACCTCTTGGAGAAGGCTTCCCTGGATGTGAACTCTAGTGGGTGGGGGGGGTCATAACCCCGGTCCCATTTCCCTATCATAACTATCATAAAATTATGAATAGAATTTGCTTCCACAACCTGCTCCTTAAATGCATTCCATTTTCCATTACTCTCACGCTAAAAGAAAACTTTCTAACATCTCTATGACACATCTGCGTCTCAAGCTTCCGTCTGTGTCTCCTTGTTTCATCTGTACTCACCTAGTAGTACTCTCCTGGTTGTGCTTGCAGGGGTTGAGCTTCGGCTCTTTGGTCCCGCCTCTCAACCGTCAATCAACAGGTGTACAGGGTTCTGAACCTACTGGGCTCTATCATGTCTACACTTGAAACTGTGTATGGAGTCAGCCTCCACCACATCACTGCCTAATACATTCCATTTATTAACTACTCTGACACTAAAAAAAATCTTTCTATTGTCTTTATGGCTCATTTGGGCACTCAGTTTCCACCTGTGACCCCTAGTGCGTGTGCCCCTTGTGTTAAATAAACTGTCTTTGTCTACCCTATCAATTCCCTTGAAAATCTTGTATGCGGTGACCATGTCCTCCCCAAATCTCCTGTCTTCCAGCGATGTGAGGTTTAATTCCCGTAATCTCCCCTCATAGCTCATGCCCCTCAGTTCGAGTACTAGTCTGGTGGCAAACCTCTGAGCCTTCTCCAGTTTAGTCATATGCTTGACTAGATATGGACTGCATCCTGGAGCTGCATACTCCAGAATTGGTCTGACATATGTGGTATACAAAGTTCTGAATGATTCCTTACACAAGTTTCTAAAGGCTGTTCTTATGTTGGCCAACCTGGCATATGCCGCTGATGTTATCCTCTTGATGGGGGGACAGGTCTGGCGTGATATCAACCCCAGGTCTTTCTCTCTCTCTGATTCAAAAAGAATTTCGTTATCAAATGATAACTTGTATCTGGACTCCTGCTCCCTACACCTATCTTCATTACATTACATTTGTTCGAGTTAAACTAACAACCATTTAACTTAAGTAATGTTTGTTAAAATTAACAACCATTTGTTGGACCATTCCTTCAGTTTGTCCAGGTCTTCTTGAAGCCTCAAGCTGTCCTCCTCTGTCTTAATCCTTCTCATAATTTTGGCGTCGTCAGCAAACATTGAGAGGAATGAGTCTATACCCTCTGGGAGATCATTTACGTATATCAGAAACAGGATAGGTCCAAGTACAGAGCCCTGTGGGACTCCACTGGTGACTTCACGCCAGTCTGAGGTCTCACCCCTCACTGTAACTCTCTGCTTCCTATTGCTTAGGTACTCCCTTATCCACTGGAGCGCCCTACCTGTTACTCCTGCCTGTTTCTCCAGCTTATGCATCAGCCTCTTATGGGGTACTGTGTCAAAGGCTTTCCGACAGCTCAAGAAGATGCCGTCTGCCCAACCTTCTCTTTCTTGCTTAATCTTTGTCACCGGTACACACTTTGTCATAGACACACTTTGTGTGTGTGTGTGTGTGTGTGTGTGTGTGTGTGTGTGTGTGTGTGTGTGTGTGTGTGTGTGTGTGTGTGTGTGTGTGTGTGTGTGCACTCACCTAATTGTGCTTGCGGGGGTTGAGCTCTGGCTCTTTGGTCCTGCTTTTCAACTGTCAATCAACTGGTGTACAGATTCCTGAGCCTACTGGGCTCTATCATATCTACATATGAAACTGTGTATGGAGTCAGCCTCCACCACATCACTGCCTAATGCATTCCATCCGTTAACTACTCTGACACTGAAAAAGTTCTTCTAACGTCCCTGTGGCTCATTTGGGTACTCAGTTTCCACCTGCGTCCCCTTGTTCGCGTACCACCAGTGTTGAATAGTTTATCCTTGTTTACCCGCTCGATTCCCCTGAGGATTTTGTAGCTTGTGATCATGTCTCCCCTTACTCTTCTGTCTTCCAGTGTCGTAAGGTACATTTCCCGCAGCCTTTCCTCGTAACTCATGCCTCTTAGTTCTGGGGCTAGTGTAGTGGCATACCTTTGGACTTTTTCCAGCTTCGTTTTGTGCTTGACAAGGTACGGGCTCCATGCTGGGGCCGCATACTCCAGGATTGGTCTTACATATGTGGTATACAAGGTTCTGAATGATTCCTTACACAGGTTCCTGAAGGCTGTTCTGATGTTAGCCAGCCTCGCATATGCCGCAGACGTTATTCTTTTTATGTGGGCTTCAGGAGACAGGTTTGGTGTGATATCAACTCCTAGATCTTTCTCTCTGTCCGTTTCATTAAGTTCTTCATCTCCTATTCTGTATCCTGTGCCTGGCCTCCTGTTTCCACTGCCTAGTTTCATTACTTTGCATTTACTCGGATTGTATTTCAACAGCCATTTGTTGGACCATTCACTCAGAATGGTAGCCTCCTACTATCATCCTCCGTTTCAATCCTCCTCATAATTTTTGCATCATCGGCAAACATTGAGGGAAACGATTCTATACCCTCTGGGAGATCGTTTACATGTATCAGAAACAGTATTGGTCCAAGGACTGACCCCTGCGGGACTCCACTTGTAACGTCTCGCCAATCTGAGACCTCACCCCTCACAGTGACTCGTTGTCTCCTGTTACTTAGGTACTCCTTTGTCCAATGGAGTACCTTCCCTTTCACTCCAGCCTGCATCTCCAGCTTTTTCGCGAGCCTCTTGTGTGGCACTGTATCAAATCCTGCAGTCTGCCCACCCTTCTCTTTCTTGCCTGATTTTTGCGCGCGCGTGTGTGTGTATGAGAGAGAGAAAGAGACAGCGAGAGAGCGTGCGAGTATGAGTATATTCACGTATACGCTAAGACACACATTCATACATAATACACAAAATATACAAGCCAAGATCAGCAACTCCCAAGATAAAATATTCTCGTATTATACAAACACTAAAAGTTGCAAATGCAATACGTCTCCTGAGACACTCCATCAGTACCCCACAGTGTAGCAGGAGTCACAGTGCAGCAGGATTCACAGTGTAGCAGGAGCCTCAGTGTAGCAGGAGCCACAGTGTAGCAGGAGCCACAGTGTAGCAGGATTCACAGTGTAGCAGGAGCCACAGTGTAGCAGGAGCCTCAGTGTAGCAGGAGTCACAGTGTAGCAGGAGCCACAGTGTAGCAGGAGTCACAGTGTAGCAGGAGCCACAGTGTAGCAGGAGCCACAGTGTATCAGGAGCCACAGTGTAGCAGGATCACAGTGTAGCAGGAGCACAGTGTAGCAGAGCCACAGTGTAGCAGGAGCCACAGTGTAGCAGGAGCCACAGTGTAGCAGGAGCCCAGTGTAGCAGGAGCCTCAGTGTAGCAGGAGCCACAGTGTAGCAGGAGCCCAGTGTAGCAGGAGCCACAGTGTAGCAGAGCCACAGTGTAGCAGGAGTCCACAGTGTAGCAGGAGCCACAGTGTAGCAGGAGTCACAGTGTAGCAGGAGCCACAGTGTAGCAGGAGCCACAGTGTAGCAGGAGTCACAGTGTAGCAGGAGTCACGTGTAGCAGGACCCACAGTGTAGCAGGAGCCACAGTGTAGCAGGAGCCACAGTGTACAGAGCCACAGTGTAGCAGGAGCACAGTGTAGCAGGAGCCACAGTGTAGCAGGAGCCACAGTGTAGCAGGAGCCACAGTGTAGCAGGAGCCACAGTGTAGCAGGAGCCACAGTGTAGCAGAGCCACAGTGTAGCAGGAGCCACAGTGTAGCAGGAGCACAGTGTAGCAGGACCACAGTGTAGCAGGAGCCACAGTGTAGCAGGAGCCACAGTGTAGCAGGAGCCACAGTGTAGCAGGAGCCACAGTGTAGCAGGAGTCACAGTGTAGCAGAGCCACAGTGTAGCAGGAGTCACAGTGTAGCAGGAGCCACAGTGTAGCAGGAGTCCACAGTGTAGCAGGAGCCACGTGTAGCAGGAGCCACAGTGTAGGCAGGAGTCACAGTGTAGCAGGAGTCACAGTGTAGCAGGATCACAGTGTAGCAGGAGCCACTTGTAGCAGGAGCCACAGTGTAGCAGGAGCCACAGTGTAGCAGGAGCCACAGTGTAGCGGAGTCACAGTGTAGCAGGAGCACAGTGTAGCAGGAGCCACAGTGTAGCAGGATTCACAGTGTAGCAGGAGCCACAGTGTAGCAGGAGCCACAGTGTAGCAGGAGCCCAGTGTAGCAGGAGCCACAGTGTAGCAGGAGTCCACAGTTTAGCAGGAGCAACTGTGTGTTGTGGCCGCAACAGTACACTGGGAGGGTGCAGGCAGCAACAGTACACCTGGGAGGGTGCAGGCAGCAACAGTACACCTGGGGAGGGTGCAGGCAGCACCAGTACCCTGGGGAGGGTGCAGGCAGCAACAGTACCCTGGGGAGGTGCGGCAGCAACAGTACACCTGGGGAGGGTGCAGGCAGCAACAGTACACCTGGGGAGGGTGCAGGCAGCAACAGTACACCTGGGGAGGGTGCAGGCAGCAACAGTACACCTGGGGAGGGTGCAGGCAGTGAATAGTGTTTTGGAAAAAGTTAAATAAACGGGGATCGTG
The DNA here is from genome assembly GCA_020271785.1 of Procambarus virginalis. Classification (NCBI taxonomy): domain Eukaryota; kingdom Metazoa; phylum Arthropoda; class Malacostraca; order Decapoda; family Cambaridae; genus Procambarus; species Procambarus virginalis. The sequence goes on from WNGS01004245.1 coordinate 73,363, forward strand.
ACAGAATTATAAAACAAGTACTAGTCTGTTCCCACGATCGCGAGGGTCCCGGTCAGCTGAGTCTGACAGGTGACGCGTGGCGCGGCCGATGTTACCATATCGGTGCGCTCTAGAATATTATGCTATGAATGGAGCAACTGTCATATATTATTCCTGATACATTGATGCATATATATTTCTCGTTGTCTTTTAAGTAAAATACCAAAACTCTTTGGTGTTTGATATCATCCCCTCCATTTATCTTGAGACCGTGTAACGAAGTAAAGCTGAGTGACCTGCCTGATACCATATTATTGGAATTTGCTTTTGTCACAATTACACCTGACCACTGCAGTGTTACTGGACACCTGAAAACCAGTTGGCGACCTTGAAGGCTGTGTAAGAGCTCGGTGTCGGGGCGGGCCACAGATTGAGGGAACGATCTGTGCCCTCACTCATCTTACAATTTAAAGGCCGGTTGTGAGACCGGCTGGGGTTACTCTCCGAGGCCAGCAGTTGAGCCTAGAGGATCGAGGGAAGACCCGCCGAACGACGGTGAGTAAGGGTTATTGTTGGAGCAACCATCTGGAAAGGAGATCCAGTCTAATGTTGCTTTAACCCTTCACTAATGAGAACACCGTGAAACCCCGACAACACACACACACACACACACACACACACACACACACACACATATATATATATATATATCAACACCAGCAATCAACAGCCAAAACGTACAACTATATTCTACCCACTTCAAGACTCCGCTCCAATATAGAAACATCAAGAAATATGGGCCAATAGGCCTTCTGCAGTTCTATTGGGACCCGACTTCTACTTCTACAAATCTATACCCCGCTTTCCATGTTCTGTGTTTCACCCCACTAATGTATTACATCACCTCACCCAAATGCAGGTATAAGAGCCAATGTTTGTTTCATAAAAGCATAAGTTGTGTAGATAAACTAAAAGTCTTTGAAAATGTAATAAGTTTTACGAAACGCGCTCAAGTGTCGCGTCAGACTAGAAATAAAGAATGAATTTTGGAGAATTGATTTTTAATTTACCGTCATCAGTAAAAAGAAACATAAGGAAAATTGAGAAAATTCGTGTTAGAATTATTAATCTTACTTTTTCGGTCATATTTAATAACATATATATATATATATATATATATATATATATATATATATATATATATATATATATATATATATATATATATATATATATATATATATGCATATAAATAAAAAAATATGTAAATAATTTTACCTTGTACCTAGATCCACCAAGCCTGTATGGTGTGCGTTTCAGTACTTCGGAAATCTGGAACGATCTGGAATCTCTTATCTGCAATGAAACAATACATATTATTGCACTTACCAAAACATGGATGAATGTAGAAAATAGAGAACTATTAGCTGAATATCAAATAAATGGACATAAACCCTTTCACACAGATAGATATATTAGACCGTGTATGTTAGGTAATATTTGAAATGTAGTTTCAAAAAGACTACATTTCAACAGAAACATGCCACACACCAGTCATAAGACTGAACCACGTCGAGGCCAAACGTCTAAATGAGAGCATGAACGAGTAAGAAATAATATTTTAACACCAGGCATCATACACACACTGAATGCACCTGCAGACACACAACAGGCACTATCAACATAGCAAAA
>WNGS01004246.1:0-17165 GCA_020271785.1 Procambarus virginalis
CCTTACTCATGCCCACACTCCTTACTCATGCCCACACACTCTTACTCATGACACACCCACTTACTCATGCCCACACTCCTTACTCATGCCACACTCCTTACTCATGCCCACACTCCTTACTCATGCCCACACACCTTACTCATGCCCACACACCTTACTCATGCCCACACACCTTACTCATGCCACACACCTTACTCATGCACACACACCTTACTCATGCCCACACTCCTTAGTCCTATACCTGGTCTTAAACTTGCTCACCCTCCTCACTTCTGCTCTTAGCACAATACATAAAAAAAAAAAAATTTTCTAAACATTTATGTTTTGGTGGGAAAATTGAGTTATAGAAACCTTAAATGTTTTATTTCCCTCTAATAGGTAATACGGCTTCCAGTCTCTGCTCGGCTACCAAGGACGATAGCAAACACAACTTCTGCCCATTAATGATGGTAAGGACAATTTGATTCTTACTGTACAACAAGTGAGTGAGTGTATCATGTTGATGTTATTAACCAGTTATGGTGAGCATATTAATCATGATGTTTACAGTAACTAGTGATAGTGAGTGTATTTATTATGTTTTCAATAACTAGTGATGGTGAGTGTATTTATTATAGTGTTATTAACTAATGATGGTGAGTGTATTAATCTTGATGTCATTAACCAGTAATGGTGAATGTATTAATCATGGTGTTGTCATTAACCAGTGATGGCGAGTGTATTAATCATATTGTCATTACCCAGTAATGGTGATGGAGTGTGTGTGTATCTGTGTATAGCTGAGATAGTCTTGGTAGTAAGGTTGATGTAAAGTCATTCCTGGTTACTGACTTTAATACTTAAACTGATTACATGATAGAGTAGCTCCCAAGCTGGTAGCGTCCTGTGCTTTGTTTACCTTCTCTAGTGGCGTCCAGCCGCCGCACAAAAAACGGATGGTACCATTTTCTGTGAACATGACATCCCTCCTTTTCTTTAAAAAGAATGAATACAGGATGTCTACCATGCTTGTAGCACAAAGCAAAGTTATTGACACAAAGTAAGTTATTAACATATCAAGAGATATTGCATACATTTAACATTAATTAAGCACACAAAGAATTTAAACAATCTTTACCACAAAGGATTTCAATGTTAAAATACATATGCAATGTTAAACATGAAAGAAACTGTAATACAAAGTTACAAAATATTGAATGAGAGATCTGCATTATTCAAACAATATTAAATTTAGTTTAGCATAACAAGTAAATACTTTGCATTACATAGGAACACAATTAATCATCATATCGTGTAGGGCGTTTAACATGACGTTTTGGACGAGAGTCCTTAAATACAAGAATATCCCTCGATGAATTGTTTATCGAGTTATAACTCATTTTTTCTTTTTCTTTTGCACGACTTTGCACTTCATCATTTTCTACACTAGTTGGAATCACTTTGAAATAAGCCATATTACGTGTTATACTATGATCTCTATTACTCGCTGTTACCATAGTTCCTTTTACACTAATCACTTTATATGGTTTTGTATCATACGGCATATCCAACTTTCCCTCTTTTTTTCTTTTTAACGAGAACAGTATCTCCAACCTTTATGAATTGTTCCTTTGCACGTTGATCATGAGCAATTTTCATTTTGCCCTTGGCTAGTGCATCCTTCTGAGCGAGACGTTTATCTGTTACCTTGGCTGGCATGACAGGCAGTGCGATTCTCATAGGACGTCCAAATAAAAGTTCGCCAGGTGACTTGCCCAGTGTTCCATGCGGTGTTGCACGGTAGTTCCTGAGAAAAGCATACATAGCTTGTTTCCAGGATCGTCCTTCGGCATGAGCACAGCGTACAGCTTTCATGAGAGGTTGCATGAATCTCTCTACTTCTCCATTTGCTTGAGGATGTAGTGGCATCACACGGCGGTGTTTGAATCCAATATGCTCAGCAAAGTTGACGAAGTCTTGTCCATTAAATGGCGGTCCATTGTTCGTCTTGACAACTTCAGGAATGCCAAAGTTTGAAAAGATCTTGTCGAGTTTCGGGATGACAGCCTTTGCAGATGTGGAAGTGATGATTTCTACTTCTGGATAACGTGAGTGATCATCAATGACTACCATCAAGTACTCTCCAGTTGGTAGCGGTCCACAGAAATCCATCGATACTTCCATCCATGGTGCAGCAGGTAGTGGTGAAGGTTGTAGAGGTGTTGGTCTTGAAGTATCCACTGCAGCTTGGCAAGGGACACAGGCATCATGCATGTCCTTAGCTTGACGATCAATGCCAGGAAACCACACCTTTTCTCGTAGCAGCTGTTTGGTCCTTACAAGACCTTGGTGTCCTTGATGTGCAAGCTTCAGAGCACGTTGCTGGAGAACAGCTGGAATGACGATACGAGTACCTCGCAGCACGGTGTCGCGTTGTTGCGTAACACTTAATTCTGTCTGGATGCGTTCAAGTGCTTTGAATGCATCTTGGTCAACTCCTGAGGGTGGGATGCGTGGAAACTTTTTCTTAGTCAATGCATCCACTGTTGCTTGCAGAGTTGGGTCCTCTAGGGTTGCAGTACGGATTTCATCAAGAGTGAGAGCCTTAGGGACTGCATCACAGGTTACAGAGTGTACATATTCCTCGGCAACTTGCTGATGCTTGGTGATGGTGAAACTGTTGGCAGGATGTCGACTGATGTAATCAGCGGGATTGCCTGCACCGGCTTGTATTTCACCGTAAAGTTGTATGGTTGCAGACGAAGAGCCCATCTCTCAATGCGAGCTGGTGGTTTGGACTTTGGATTATTGAAGATGGTCTCCAACGGTTTGTGGTCAGTGACTATCGTGGTAAAGGGTGCACCAAGCAGATACACATTGAAGTGTTCACAGCCCCATACAAGAGCAAGAGCTTCCTTCTCTGTCTGACTGTATCGTTGCTCAACATCTGTGAGAGAACGGCTGGCGTAGGCAATTACTACTCTGGAATCTGGTTGACCAGGTTTGTGTTGGGCTAACACAGCACCTAAACCAACAGGACTAGCATCCACCGTTAACTCAGTGTCCATTGATGGATCAAAGTATGCAGCAGTCGCATTTTCTACTAGTGCATCTTTCACAGCATCAAATGCATTTTGCTCGACATCGCTCCAGTACCATGATGCATTTTTCTTCAGGAGCTCACGTAGAGGCTTCGTAATGGTAGCAAAATCTGGAATGAAGCGAGAACAGTAGTTTGCCATTCCCAGAAAACTATGTACTTCAGTGGATGTTGAAGGAGGTGCAGCATTCTTGATATCTGCAACTTTCTTAGGATCTGGAGACAGACCTTTGTCACTAAGTACATGTCCAAAGAATTCAATTTTATGTTGATTGAACTCACACTTTGCTCGGCTTAGCGTCAAATTCTTTTCTCGTAAGCGTTGCAATGTTGCACGAAGAGCTTTGTCGTGTTCAGCTTGGGTACGGCCATAAACAATGATGTCATCAGACATGTTGTCAGCATTAGGTATATCTTGCAATACCTGGCTGATGATGTGCTGGAATACTTCAGCAGCACTGTTAATACCAAAACTCAGGCGCTTGTACCTATACAGACCTCGATGTGTCGTAAACGTTGTGATGAATCGACTCTCATCATCAAGTTCAAGCTGATGATAGCCCTTGTTTAAATCTAACTTGCTGAATACAGTTGCACCATTCAAGCGGTATATCATATCATCTACAGTGGGTGTAGGATGGCGTTCACGCATTATTGCCTTGTTGGGAACACGCATGTCTACACAAATGCGTATCTCATCTGGATTCTTCGGCTTTGGTGGAGTGACAATTGGGCTTACCCATGGTGTTGGGCCTGTTACCGGTTCAATGATATCTAGTTCTATCAGCCTATCCAGTTCGGCATCGACTTTCTTGCGAGTATGGAATGGTTGTCGGCGATGTGGTTGGGCAACTGGAATTACATCTGGGTTGATATGCAGATGTACCTTGCTATCAGTATAACAACCTATGGATTTAAACCGATCAGAAAATTCAGCAACAATAGCATCAACATTGTTTGCAGATTCCACTGCTACAGCATTAGAAAGCTGAAGTAGCCCCAATTTGGTTGAAGTCTTGTAACTGAGTAAAGACTCCTTTGCATTCCTAACAACATGGAATGTAGTAATGAGCATTGCATTCTTTGACTTAATCTCTGCAGTGAAAGTTCCAATCACTGGTAAGGCTACCTTTGAAGCATAGGCAGTGGCTTTGCCATTGTAGTTTTCAAGCTTTGGGAACTGTTTTTTAAATTTTTCATAGTGGCACTCAGCAATGGTGTCAATGTTTGATCCAGTGTCAATGAGAATTTTGAGACAAATGCCAGCAATGTATACTATAGTCTCTGGGTTGTTTGGAAGATCATTCCATTTTGTGATTGATTGTACTCCATAAATATAATCACATTCACTGTCATCTGAGACTGGTTGTAATGAAATGTTGTCTTGTATATTATTAACATTCTTGATTTGAGGTGCAATATTGTGTTTGCCACCTCGACTCCTATGACTTGATCCTCGTACATTGCTTTTATTTATTGATTGTGGTTTCTTTAGTGCGGAACGACACATAGCACCAAAATGACCTAGTTTTCTACACTCATAGCACTTCTTACCTTGTGCAGGACAAATATTATCTTGGTGTGGGTAATCTCCTCCACAATTGTAACATTTATTGTTGACACCCTCTGATGTGAGTCGTTGTGACTGCTTGAGTCTTATTCCATGACTCCAGTTGTGATGTGGTTCTCGGCTCAATTTAATGTTAGGTTTGGCATGATATCTTCTATGATCATGGTGTCCTCCCTGAACCTTACATACCTCATCACTGTTAGTAACAGTGGCAGAGCTGTTGTTGGCACTGCACTCCATGACACGAGCATCACGTGCAGCATCTTCCATTCGACAAGCCATATCCAGTATCTTGGTAAGAGAACTTTCATCATCAACAAGTTCTAGAGCTCTTCGACGGAGACGTGTAGATGTACATGTTTCAATTATTTGCTGTTTGATTTCTTTGTCAACATCAGCAAACTCACAATGGGCTGCTAAACCCTGCAGACGTGTGTGGTATTGATCAACAGTTTCATTAGAGAGTTGTTTTGCTCTCCTGAAATGGATAATTTCCATAGCAGTATTTTGCCTTGGTTTGAAATGCTCAGTTAATTTGGCCTTGGCAGTGTCATAATCTTTGTCACCACCAGTGTCTTTCAGTGTATCAAAGATGTCACAATCTCGATCACCAACATAATGAAGTAGAAAGGCACGCTTTCTTTCAGCACTTTTGATATCAGAAACTATCAACAAATTTTCAAACCTTTTAAGCCATTTGGTCCACCTCTGTGACAGGTTTGTCTGGTCACAGTCAGGATCAAATGCAGGAAACTGAGGTATATTTGCCATTTTTACTGAATAAATGTAAACTTATCACTTAAAATGTTCCTCAGAATATATAACACTTACTGCACTGTATATGTTATTCAAGAATTCACTGTAATTACTTTAATTTTGCAAAGCACACAAGCATTTTAACCCTTAAACTGCGCATGGCGTATATATACGCCCTGAGTAACATGTCCGACGGTGCGCATGGCATATATATACGCCATTGGGTGCCATTCCCGATTCAAATGGCCCGCGGCTACACGGGGTTCACAGTAGCTTCCTCAGGGCTCTTGTAAACAGACGCCATTTAAAAAAAAAATCGTGGGCAATAATCTCAGGTGTGAGAGGCACAGTACTGTTGGAGCAACCAAGGCTGGCGCACGCAGCATGAGCGATCAGCATTGCTGTTCAGCTTGTGACCACAGCATCACCGAAAAATGTCAAAATAAATATATAACTGTTATTATTTAGTGATGACAATATTACAGATGACCCGTGACTGTGATATAAATAACCAGGGTTGTGATAATAGCAGGATTGTTGTAATAATTAGCGCTGTGGGAGGAGTGATGCTGAGAGACAGGGAGACAGCATCGTTTACTGACTGTGTGGCCACCTGTTATTGTTTACATTCACCATACCAGCTCAGTGGTTCTCTATGGTGAACACAAATGTAGATACTTATATATAATGTGTGTATTAGTGTAATAACAGCAAAAGGATTATGCTGGGAGCAGCCATTTGGGTGACGGAGGTGACTGTCGTCTGCACGATTTGTCAAGCTGTTTAGAGGGTGGCCACTATGCTCTTTGGGCGCACTACAAGCTTAGGTGTACAGTTACAGTGCATAAAACATGTAGATATTTATATATAATATGTGTATATAGGGTAATAACACTGAAAACAGTATTGTTGGGGGAGAAAGTTTAGTGCGTGTGACCTTGAATGAGTGAGGGAGCCGCCAGCCGCCAGCTATGTATACCGACGACTCTTAGTCCCTGAACTAACTATATCAGCTTAGCTGTACAGTTGTGGTGAACAAAATATATACATACTTATATATAACGTCTGTATATAGTGTAATAACACCACAAATGGTATTGTTGGGGGAGAAAGTTTAGTGCGTGTGTTGAGGGAGTGGCAGCGAGTGGCTGGCTGGTGTGTGGCGGTAACTCTTCGTTGCTCTTCGACTCTCAATACCAACTTAGTGGTTCGTAATGGTGACCAAAATATGCAAATACTTATATATAACCTGTGTATAGAGTGTAATAGCAGCAAACAGTATTGTTGGGGGAGAAAGTTTAGTGTGTGTGTGACCTTGAATGAGTGAGGGAGCCGCCAGCTGTGCATACCGACGACTCTTAGTGCCTGAACTAACTATATCAGCTTAGCTGTACAGTTGTGGTGAACAAAATATATACATACTTATATATAACGTCTGTATATAGTGTAATAACACCACAAATAGTATTGTTGGGGGAGAAAGTTTAGTGCGTGTGTTGAGGGAGTGGCAGCGAGTGACTGGCTGGTGTGTGGCGGTCACTCCTCGTTGCTTTTCGACTCTCAATACCAACTTAGTGGCTCGTTATGGTAACCAAAATATGCAGATACAGTACTTATATATAACCTGTGTATAGAGTGTAATAGCAGCAAAACTATTTGTTTATTGTTTTATGAACATAATAATTGAATTACTAATATGCACACCATACGTTTGAGTATAGCGATTATTCACCACTTTTATTATATAAATATATTACAATACACACTATTGAATAATATTACTGCAAAAAAACTAAGAAAAAATCAATCGGAGACATACCTTGATACCTTGAGGATACCTTGAGGTGCTTCCGGGGCTTATCGTCCCCGCGGCCCGGTCATCGACCAGGCCTCCTGGTTGCTGGACTGATCAACCAGGCTGTTGGACGCGGCTGCTCGCAGCCTGACGCGTCCAACATTGAAACAATTAGGTAATAATATCTTTGTGGCAACTCCCATCTGTCAGCGCGGGTGACGCTGACCGGCCCTGGCGACCGTTCTGTCAACGCCCACTTTTTGCCAGACTTCCTCGGTCAATTGCGCCCAAAATATGTGACCTACGATTTTTTTGCTATTTTTCCCGTGCTCAGGGGACACAAATTAACATGTTTAGAAGACGAAAAAAAATTTTGGAATTTTTTTTTCTTGCGCACAGGGGTGTAAATGTCCCCAGGACCCCTGAGCAGTGTAAGGGTTAATGCAAAAGTTCACAACAGTGCACAACACAGCAGCAACTGATTTCTTACCTAGCCCTTGTGTACATGTGTTGTTACTCCTACTCACAGCAGCACAGCAGTTGTTAGCAGTTGGTACAGCAGTTGTCAGCAGTTGGTACAGCAGTTGGCACAGCAGTCAGTTCACAGCGTGAAGAATTTTGTAGCACAAAGCGTCGTTTCGTAACCAAAACATCAGGTTTTGTACACATCAAAGCGTCGTTTTGTACACAGCGTCGCCTCGCAGATTACTCAGTATACAGCTTCAGTCAGCACAGTTTGGGTAGCACACAGCATTGGCCAGCACACAGCAACGGCCAGCACACAGCAACGGTCAGCACGAAGCATGGGGTAGCATATAGCATCGGGTATGGTGCTCACAGCTTACAGCTTCTCCTTCCTCCTCCGGGCGTGAGGCAGCATGCTCCTTCCTTGTGTTTTGTTGAACAAATACCTGCGTTCCCAGTTCATCCTCGTCGCCAATGTGGTATCTGTGTATAGCTGAGATAGTCTTGGTAATAAGGTTGATGTAAAGTCATTCCTGGTTACTGACTTTAATACTTAAACTGATTACATGACTAGAGTAGCTCCCAAGCTGGTAGCGTCCTGTATGCTTTGTTTACCTTCTCTACCGGCGTCTCAGCCGCAACACAAACAAACGGGTGGTACCGTTTTCTATGAACATGACAGAGTGTATTAATCGTGTTGTCAATACCCAGTGATGGTGAGTGTATTAATCATGGTGTTATGAACCAGTGATGGCAAGTGTATTGATCATGGTGTTATGAACCAGTGATGGCAAGTGTATTAATCATGGTGTTATGAACCAGTGATGGTGAGTGTATTAATCATGGTATCATTACCCAGTGAAGGTGAGTATATTAATTATATTGTCATCACCCAGTGATGGTGAGTGTATTAACCACTTAACTGCGCCAACCGAGATTTCTCAGTCGGCGGGAAACTGCGTCAACCGAGAAAACTCCTTTTGATTTTTCGTAACCAGTTCTAAATGTGTACGAGGTTGGTTGCATACGAAATGGACTCTTAGGACCTCCAGTGAGAGGCAGCCATCTTGGAAAAAATTCCCAGAATGCCCTAGGGCTGCTGGCTGGGTTAGTACTGAATGAGCAACCATGGGTGGCGCACACGCCTTTGGCTCCCAAACACCTGTCCGATGAGGTGTTGAAAGATAAAGTTCTGTCGGTGAAATTCAAACCTTATTGTTTGAAGAACATAAGGGTCATAATTTGGGGAAGCTAGGTGCAATAAGGACCTAACACAAAGGTCGGATGCAAGTGATACAGCGAGCGTATCCAGTTGTAGCTCTAAGCGTCACCCTTGCAATCCTATGCTATTTATTTAGATGATACTTAGATGAATCGTTTTCTGCATTCAGTGATGATGCATCTGATACAAATAGCATAGATGAACAGTGTTACCGGCTTCCATGGTGGTGTTTTCCATACATATTTTCAAGAATACCTGAATCTCTTCCCAATTGACGAACAATCTTAAGGCTAGCTGAATCTCTTCCTGACTGACGGACACTCTTAAGGTTGACGGACACTCTTAAGGTAAGCTGAATCTCTTCCTGTGTGGGACCATACAAAGCGATCTTTTCAAGACTACCTTACAAATTGATCTTTTCCTATAATCTTTTCAATACTACCTTACGCTTTACAAGCTTGGCTACATACAACCTACAAGTACTAAAGCCAAGTTTGTATGTGAGTGCATTATTTGCAAGCACACAGAATGAAGAAACAGGAAGCTAAAGTTTATCTGTACTTGGTGCACTGAGAGCGAAGTCGCGCTGTGTACCATGGGCTACTTCATTGATTGTTACTCACTTCCGAAGTACTGAGTAATTACCTAAGTGTAGTTACAGGATGAGAGCTACACTCATGGTGTCCCGTCTTCCCAGCACTCTTTGTCATATAACGCTTTGAAACTACTGACGGTCTTGGCCTCCACCACCTTCTCACCTAACTTGTTCCAACCGTCTACCATTCTGTTTGCGAAAGTGAACTATCTTATTTTTCTTCGGCATCTGTGTTTAGCTAGTTTAAATCTATGACCTCTTGTTCTTAAAGTTCCAGGTCTCAGGAAATCTTTCCTATAGATTTTATCAATTCCTGTTACTATTTTGTATGTAGTGATCATATCACCTCTTTTTCTTCTGTCTTCTAGTTTTGGCATATTTAATGCCTCTAACCTCTCCTCATAGCTCTTGCCCTTCAGTTCTGGGAGCCACTTAGTAGCATGTCTTTGCACCTTTTCCAGTTTGTTGATGTGCTTCTTAAGATATGGGCACCACACAACCGCTGCATATTCTAGCTTTGTCCTAACAAAAGTCGTGAACAATTTCTTTAGTATATCGCCATCCATGTATTTAAAAGCAATTCTGAAGTTAGAAAGCGTAACATAGGCTCCTTGCACAATATTCTTTATGTGGTCCTCAGGTGATAGTTTTCTATCTAGAACCACCCCTAGATCTCTTTCTTTATCAGAATTCTTTAAAGATGTCTCACATAATATATAGGTTGAGTGGGGTCTATGTTCTCCTATTCCACATTCCATAACATGGCATTTATTAACATTAAATTCCATTTGCCAAGTGGTGCTCAATATACTTATTTTGTCCAGGTCTTCTTGAAGGGCATGACAATCATCTAAATTTCTTATCCTTCCTGTTATCTTAGCATCATCAGCAAACATGTTCATATAATTCTGTATACCAACTGGTAGATCATTTATGTAGACAATAAACATCACTGGTGCAAGAACTGAACCCTGAGGTACTCCACTTGTGACATTTCTCCAGTCTGATACATTGCCTCTGATTACTGCCCTCATTTTTCTATCAGTCAGAAAATTTTTCATCCATGTTAGAAGCTTAACTGTCACCCCTCCAATATTTTCCAGTTTCCAGAACAACCTCTTATGTGAAACTCTGTCGAAAGCCTTTTTTAGGTCCAGATAGATGCAGTCAACCCAACTATCTCTTTCTTGTAATATCTCTGTGGCTCGATCATAGAAACTGAGTAAATTCGATACACAGGATCTTCCAGATCGAAAACCATACTGTCTGTCTGATATTATATCATTTCTCTCCAGGTGTTCTACCCATTTAGTTTTGATTAGTTTTTCCAATACTTTCACTATTACACTTGTCAATGATACAGGTCTATAATTGAGGGGTCTTACCTGCTGCCACTTTTGTAGATTGGAACTATGTTAGCCTGTTTCCACACGTCTGCTACGATTCCAGTACACAGGGATGCCTGAAAGATCAGGTGAAGTGGAATGCTGAGCTCAGATGCACATTCTCTAAGAACCCATGGTGAAACTCCATCTGGGCCTGCTGCTTTGTTCTTATTGAGCTCCTTTAGCATATTTTCCACTTCATCTCTAGACACCTCTATCCGCTCTATGTTGTTCTCTGGAATTCTTATTGTGTGTGGTTCTCTGAAGATTTCATTTTGTACAAACACACTTTGGAACTTTTCATTTAATGTTTCACACATTTCCTTTTCATTTTCCATGAATCTGTTTCCCATTTTCAACCTCTGGATATTATTCTTTACCTGCAATTTGCTGTTTATGAATTTGTAGAATAGTGCCCGGTTCTGTTTTACATTTATCCACTATCCCTTTTTCAAAATTTCTTTCTGCCTCTCTTCTTACTGCCGTATAGTTGTTTTTCGCATCTTTGTATCGCTGGTATGTTTGGGGGTTTGGCCTCTTCCTATACTGATTCCATTTTTGTGTCTTTTGGTTTCTGGCCCTCTCATAATTTCTGTTGAACCAGTCCTGTTTTCTGGCCCTGCATCTCTGTTTTGGTATGAATGTTTGTGTGCCTTCCTCGTATATTTTTAAAAATTTGGCATACATTTCATTTACTTCCCTGCCTAGCAACAAGTCTGTCCAATTACACTCATTAAAAAAATTTCAAAGTTCCCCATAGTGACCTCTCCTTAAATCGAGTTTATCAACTGTTTCAATGTCCCCATTTTCTTCTAGGTGATATCTTAAAGCATAATCAATGTCTAACAGAACGTGATCACTCTTTCCCAAGGGAGGAAGATACTGGATGTCAAATATCTCTTCTATCCTGGTGAATACTAGACCCAGTACTGACGGTACATCTCCTTCCCTCATTCTTGTGGCCTGCTTTATGTGTTGATACAAGAATGTCTCCAGAATGAGGTTCACAAATCTGCATGTCCAAAAGTCCTCTGTTCTTGCTTCATAGGCCTCCCAGTCTATTGCTTTAAAGTTGAAGTCCCCCAGTATCAACAGTCATGATTTATCTTTATCTGCTGTGTTGTTTGTCCATGTGTTGCTTGCTGGTGGGCTGTAGGCATTTAAAATTATCAGCTTATCATCCTGATTCCAGATCTGCAATGCCATTATCTCGAGGGTTTTCAAATATTAACTCTCTTACCTTCAGGTGTTTTTTCACCAGTACAGCCACTCCTCCTCCCTTCCTAGTTTTCCTGTCACGTCTCCAAACTGAATAGCCTCTTGGGAATATGACTTCATTTATTATATTTCCTTCAAGTTTCGTCTCTGATAATGCGACAATATCTATGACCCTAAGCTTGATTATATCTTGCAACTCCAAAGTTTTTGACCTCACTCCATCTATGTTGGTATATACAATTTTCAGGAACATGTTCCCTTTTCCTTTGCTCTTTACTTCCCCTTCCACTACTGATCTTGTTGCTTTGTTTTTATGTACCATTTCACAAGCTTTCCCGTCCCTGTCACTTTGTAGAAAAAAGAATTTCTGTCTTCTTCATTTCTATCCCCATTTAGACGTTTTGCCTCAATTAGGTTCATTTTCAGCTTTTCTCTGTCTTCCTTGGAGAGGTCTTGTCTTATTGACCAAAGTTTGCCAACCTCATCACTCTGCAATTTCCTGGCATTTCTAAGCACTTCCATCATGTTTTTCACTCCATTAAACGTCACCCTAAAGGGGACGGTTCTTGTCTTTCTCATATTTTCCTATTCTTCTAAAATCACTGACATTTTCCTTTGAGCCTTCTCCTAAACCTACTATTTTCTCTATGATTTTCATCTCTTCTGCTGCTCGGTCCACCCTAGATGAAATTTCCTTTTCTAAACATCCAAAAATTATTATGGACTTAGTTCTATCTGCAGTGTTTTGTACTAGTTTACTGTTGGTAACCAGTTCTTTCCTAATTGCTTGCCTAATTTCTGCTTCTTGTTGGTCATTTCTGGTTTTGACTTCCGAACACACTTCTTTGATAGTCTCTTTCTCTTTTACAACTTGAGCATATGTCGCTTTTATTTCTTCTTTATACTTTTCTAGTTCTTTATTCACCTCCTCTATGTGAGTTGTCAGTGAAGTTTCCAGTTGGAGATCCTTACCTAACTCTATTAGCTCTCAGGCTCCCTTGGAGTTGTTCACCATATGAGTCTATTTTCTTGTTTATTTCTTCAAAGTCACCACACTTCACTTACCACACCTCATTTTCTTTCACTAGTTCCTTGATTTGCTCCTCCTGATTTGTTACCTGTCTGTTAATGCAGTAATAATCTTACCTTGCTGAAGCATACTCCCTTTCAGAGTGCAAAGCTCACTCCTAAGAGTTCCAGTGTCCTCTTCCAATTTAAGCACTTTTTCTTCATACTTCTTTTGCATATCCTCAATTATCTCTAACCTGCCAAGAACACCTCCTTTCCTTATATCTTGGGGTGAGAATCCTTTGAAACAATCATCTGTTGGTGGGTCTACATTCCCAGTG
Source organism: Procambarus virginalis (assembly GCA_020271785.1). Taxonomy (NCBI): domain Eukaryota; kingdom Metazoa; phylum Arthropoda; class Malacostraca; order Decapoda; family Cambaridae; genus Procambarus; species Procambarus virginalis. Next base: position 13,435 of record WNGS01004246.1, read on the forward strand.
GTGGTGGTGCTCGCCTGGCGTTGGCAGAGCCTTCGCCAGGCGAGGTCTACTCCGCTCGAGCTGTCAGGCGGCAGTTGCCACAAATATATTATTACCTAATTATTTCAATGTCTGATTTTTTCTTAGATTTTTGCAGTAATATTATTCAATAGAGTGAATTGTGATATATTTATATAATAAAATGTGTGAACCATCACTGTACTCAAAATTATTGTGTGCATATTAGTGATTCAATTATTATGTTCATAAAACAATAGACAAATAGTTTTGCTGTTATTACACTACATACACAGGTTATATATAAGTATCTGCATGTTTTGCTCACCATAACGAACCACTAAGTTGGTATTGTGAGTCAAAATGCAACGAGGAGTGACCGCCACACACACCAGCCAGCTACTCGCTGCCACTCCCTCCCTCAACAACTCCTCACTCGCCCTCATTCTCCTCTCACAATATTGTTTTTGCATTTATTCACTATACACAGACATTATACATAAGTATTTACATGTTTTGTTCACCATAACTGTACATTTAAGCTTGTATGGTGAGTAAGGCACAAAGACGAATGTGGAATAGGAGAACATAGATCCCACACAACCTATATATTATGTGAGAAATCTTTAAAGAATTCTGATAAAGAAAGAGATCTAGGGGGTTCTAGATAGAAAACTATCACCTGAGGACCACATAAAGAATATTGTACGAGGAGCCTATGCCGCAACTAAACCTAATTATTATTCTAATATATAAACCGCCAGATACAATGGTTGAGGAATTCACAGAGCAGATGCACAAAATAGAGAACATACTTGATAACCTAGCAAACCCAGCTCCAGATATTATCTTCCTTGGAGATTTCAATTTACCGAGTCTAAGATGGAGAATGGCAAACACAATATCATAGCAGGGAATGACCCGGGAAATAACCAACCACAGGTCAGAGAACTTTTGAGATTCTGTGACAAATTCTCGCTCAGTCAACAGATTACAGAACCAACTAGGAACGAGAACACACTAGACTTGTTATTCACAAACAATGATGAACTAATCAGAGACATTACAATCTCAGATACTCTATACTCAGACCATAAGCTCATTGAAGTGCGAACTAGCATAAATAACGGTAGTAGGCCTAAGAGACCCAACAAGCGAGAAGGAATATTCAATCAATTCAATTTCAACAATAAGAGAATCGACTGGGAAAAAATAAATGTAGACCTTACAACTATTCAATGGGAGACGGTCTTAAGCTACAAAACTCCCACACAGGGAATAGCTTAACTGACAACTGAAGCTTACAAGGTCTGCCTGAAGCACGTGCCTGTGAGGAGGGGCAGAAAGAGGACCACTCTAGAAAGAGAACGCAGACAACTGTACAGGAGAAGGAAAAAATAACGGAAATGCTTCGGCAGACAAAACTATCACAAGCAAGGAAAATAAGCCTAAGCAGGGAGATCGAAGAAATAAAACAAACGTTGAAGCATTCATATGAGTCTGAGGAAATGGAATTGGAACAGAAAGTTATACAAGAGATAAAGAAAAATATTTTTCACATACGCAAAATCAAAATCAAAAACCTCAACCAGCATTGGACTGTTAATTACAAATGAAGGTATGTACACAGAGGACAACAAAGAGATTAGTGAAATTCTAAGAAGCCAGTGTGAGGCTATGTTAGCACACCAATAAATAACATGAAAGTTGATGGCCCAGACAGCTTCTTTATGAATGACATTCAAGCTGCAGATAATATAATGGATATTACCACAAACTCGGAAGACTTTGAAAGAGAAATTACAATATGCCTATGCACTCAGCTCCTGGACCTGACTCATGGAATTCAATATTCATAAAGAAATGTAAAGTACCAGTAGCGAGAGCACTCAGCGTAATATGGAGAAAGAGCCAGGATACACAGGAGATACCAGCAGCACTTAAATCTGCAGATATAGCTCCATTGCACAAGGGGGGGAGTAAAGCCTTGACAAAAAATTATAGGCCAGTTGCACTAACATCACATATAATAAAAGTGTTTGAAAGAGTGGTTAGGAATCAAATTTCTAGTTTTATGGAAAACAATGAATTACACAACCCAGGACAACATGGATTTAGAGCGGGAAGATCCTGTCTGTCACAGTTACTCAACCACTATGACAAATTACAGAAGCCCTAGAAGAAAAGCAAAATGCAGATGTTGTATACACAAGACTTTGCAAAGGCGTTCGACAAATGTGACCATGGGGTGATAACTTACAAAATGAGGTCAATGGGAATAACTGGAAAAGTAGGGCGCTGGATACTCATTTCCTGTCAAACAGAACACAAAGAGTAACAGTCAATCAAATAAAATTGAGTCCAAGCGATGTTAAAAGCTCTGTACCTCAAGGTACAGTCCTTGCACCGCTACTGTTCCTTATTCTCATATCAGATATAGACAAAAATACACGTCACAGCTTCGTGTCGTCCTTTGCAGATGACACAAAAATCAGCATGAAAATTACCTCTGCTGAAGACATTGAAAAACTACAAGCAGATGTCAACAAAGTTTTCGATTGGGCAGCAGAAAATAACATGATGTTTAACAGTAATAAATTTCAGGTATTCAGGATCAAAAATGAGGATCTGAAACATAATACAGGGTACAAAACACAATTGAATCTTCCCATAGCAGAAAAACAACATGTCAAAGATTTGGGAATAATGATGTCCGACTATCTAACGTTTAGGGAGCATAACCAAGCAAATATTGTGTCAGCCAGAAAAATGATCGGATGGATTACGAGAACTTTCAAATCCAGGGATCCCATGACAATGGTTGTACTCTTCAAGTCACTTGTGTTGTCCCGTCTCGAGTACTGCTCAGTACTCACTTCCCCCTTCAGAGCAGGAGAGATTGCTGAAATAGAGGAATACAGAGAACATATACGGCACACATAGACAAGATAAAACACCTAAATTATTGGGATCATCTCAAAGCTCTTAAAATGTACTCTCTAGAAAGGAGACGAGAGAGATACCAATAATATACACATGGAAAATACTGGAGGGCCAGGTCCCAAGTCTACACAGTAAAATAACAACGTACTAGAGTGAACGATATGGAAGAAAATGCAAGATTGAACCAGTGAAGAGCAGAGGTGCCATAGGCACAATCAGAGAGCACTGTATAAACATCAGAGGTCCGCGGTTGTTCAACGTTCTCCAGCAACTATAAGAAATATTGCCGAAACAACCGTGGACATCTTCAAGAGAAAACTGGACCGTTTTCTAAGAGAAGTTCCGGATCAGCCAGGCTGTGGTGGGTATGTGGGCCTGCGGGCCGCTCCAAGCAACAGCCTGGTGAACCAAACTCTCACAAGTCGAGCCTGGCCTCGGGCCGGGCTTGGGGAGTAGAAGAACTCCCAGAACCCCACCAAGCAGGTATCACGCTTTCTAACTTCAGAATTGCTTTTAAATACATGGATGGCGATATACTGAAGAAATTGTTCACGACTTTTGTTAGGGCAAAGCTAGAATATGCAGCGGTTGTGTGGTGCCCATATCTTAAGAAGCACATCAACAAACTGGAAAAGGTGCAAAGACATGCTACTGGTTGATACCTGGTTGATACCTGGTTGATACCTGGTGGGGTTCTGGGAGTTCTACTCCCCAAGCCCGGCCCGAGGCCAGGCTCGACTTGTGAGAGTTTGGTCCACCAGGCTATTAGTGGCTCCCAGAACTGAAAGACA
>WNGS01004246.1:21163-54966 GCA_020271785.1 Procambarus virginalis
CGCTTTGAACTACTGACGGCTTGGCCTCCACCACCTTCTCCCCTAACTTATTCAACCGTCTACCACTCTGTTTCGAAAGTGAATTTTCTTATATTTCTTCGCCATCTGTGTTTAGCTAGTTTATATCTATGACCTCTTGTTCTTAAGTTCCAGGTCTCAGGAAATCTTCCCTATCGATTTTATCAATTCCTGTTACTTTTGTATGTAGTGATCATATCACCTCTTTTTTCTTCTGTCTTCTAGTTTTGGCATATTTAATGCCTCTAACCTCTCCTCGTAGCTCTTGCCCTTCAGTTCTGGGCCCACTTAGTACATGTCTTTGCACCTTTTCCAGTTTGTTTTGTGCTTCTTAAGATATGGGCACCACACAACCGCTGCATATTCTAGCTTTGGCCTAACAAAGTTGTGAACAATTTCTTTAGTATATTGCCATCCATGTATTTAAAAGCAATTCTGAAGTTAGAAAGCATAGCATAGGCTCCTCGCACAATATTCTTTATGTGGTCCTCAGGTGATAGTTTTCTATCTAGAACCACCCCTAGATCTCTTTCTTTATCAGAATTATTTAAAGATTTCTCACATAATATATAGGTTGTGTGGGGTCTGTGTCTCCTATTCCACATTCCATAACATGGCATTTATTAACATTAAATCCATTTGCCAAGTGGTGCTCCATATACTTATTTTGTCCAGGTCATCTTGAAGGGCATGACAATCATCTAAGTTTCTTATCCTTCCTATTATCTTAGCATCATCAGCAAACGTTCATATATTCTGTATACCAACTGGTAGATCATTTATGTAGACAATAAACATCACTGGTGCAAGAACTGAACCCTGTGGTACTCCACTTGTGACTTTCTCCAGTCCGATACATTGCCTCTGATCACTGCCCTCATTTTTCTATCAGTCAGAAAATTTTTCATCCATGTTAGAAGCATACCTGTCACTCCTCCAATATTTTTCCAGTTTCCAGAACAACCTCTTATGTGGAACTCTGTCGAAAGCCTTTTTTAGGTCCAGATAGATGCAGTCAACCCAACCATCTCTTTCCTGTAATATCTCTGTTGCTCGAGTGTAGAAACTGAGAAAATTCGATACACAGGATCTTCCAGATCAAAACCATACTGTCGGTCTGATATTATATCATTTCTCTCCAGGTGTTCTACCCATTTAGTTTTAATTATTTTTCCAAATTTTGACTATTACACTTGTCAATGATACCGGTCTATAATTAAGGGGTCTTCCCTGCTTCCACTTTTGTAGATTTGAACTATGTTAGCTTTTTTCCACACATCAGCTACAACCCTGTAAACAGGATGCCTGAAAAATCAGTTGAAGAGGAATGCTGAGCTCAGGTGCACATTCTCTCAGAACCCATGGTGAAACTCCATCTGGACCAACTGCTTTGTTCTTATTTAGCTCCTTGAGCATTTTTTCCACTTCGTCTCTAGACACCTCTATGTGCTCTATGTTGTTCTCTGGAATTCTTATTGTATCTGGTTCCCTGAAGATTTCATTTTTTTTTTTTTGTACAAACACACTTTGGAACTTTTCGTTTAATGTTTCACACATTTCCTTTTCATTTTCCGTGAATCTATTTCCCATTTTCAACCTCTGAATATTATCCTTTACCTGCAATTTGTTGTTCATGAATTTATGGTGGCATTCGAGCCTGGTCCTCCTGCCAGAGCGTCTGGGTCTGACCAGTGGGCCCCCTTTATTCAAGCTTTTTCGGCTGCTCCCGCTTCTTCTTTAGGGGTGGGGGATCTGGAGGACGGCTCAGCCCTGGGTCCCCTGGGTTGGGATCCTGGGGTGGGGGAAGGGTTGACTTGGGGGCCTTGGGCCCCGTTGGACCCCCCTAGGTTTTTCTGCCCTCAGAGCGGGGCTTAGTGTTACAGGGTGAGGGGTTCTCTTTCGATCACTCCTCGTTCGAATTAGGTGTGGTGTCTACCCCTCCCCAGGCTCGGTTCTGTGATCCCGTGGATTCTTCGGTTCCGTCCTTCCGGAGGTTTTTGCCTCCCGCTTTCCGTCTAAGGAATTGTGGGCAGCCCTTGCGTCTTCCCTCCTGTGCGACCGGGATTATGCCTTCGTGATGGATCCGCGTTCCTTCATGTACGGTTCATCTTGTCCGTACTGGGTTCGATATGAAGTTCCAGAGTTTGTCCTGGTTGGCAGACTGCCCTCTCTTTTCGTTGGAAGCTTGGCGCATGTTCTATCGAGAGTGGCGGGAGGTTCCAACTGCGTTGCAGGTTTTCCTGGGGTGCGACTTCGAGCACTTCAATGCGTGTTTGTTCGCCCCTGCCCTTCCGCGCGATGTAAGTGTGATGCACCTTCAAGTGCAGGTTTCCTCCTTTCAGCTGCCTTGGTAGAGGAAGCTGTGCAGGAGTTGTCTGCTGTGCAGGCGTTGTTGAAGCTGTTCACGCCACTCCTGCAGGATGCGGTTTCGCGGTTTTATGCTTCTCGCCTAGCATGTTGGCAGGCGGTGCTTGTTTCTTCTTTGGAATCCGCTTGGGCCCTTGCACTTAGGTTGCCTTCTCCCCTTTGTCCGTTGCTGTTTGCAGAGTCTGCAGTGGTGCAGTATCTGCAGGCGGCTTTGGTTAGTTGTAGCCTATGTCGGACTTGTTGGTGCTCGGGGGGCTCGTTGGGCTCGTGGGGGGCCTTCCCGCAAAGGTCCTGCCAGGACTCGGGGTTCTTTTCATCGTGATAGGCCAGTGGTGTCAGATTCGAGGTTGGCGCAGCTTTGGGTCTGTCTGTTTCTAATAGGCACAGGGATCGCCCTTTGCACCACTAAGGTTCTCATAAGGTGCGTCATCCTTTTCACTGTTCGCCCCGTTGACAGGGCGATGGGGGAAGGCTCGCTCTGTTTGCTCATGGCTGGTCCCACGATTCGTGGGCTTTTCGGGTCGTTTCACACGGCTTGTGGTGGCGTTGAGTGGCTGCTCCCTTGGGGTTCACGGCTCACGGGGCAGGCCTCTTCTCCTGCGCTCTGTTGAATCATTTCGGAGTGGGTCGTTAGGGCGTGGTTGAAAGGACTTCGTCCCTCCGGTGGGTTTCCTCCCTGTTTACAGTCCCGAAACAGGACTGCGCGGATTTCCAGTTCATTCTGGACTTGTCCCATCTGAACACGTGGTTTTTTTGCCCCTCCTTCAGGATGACTACTCTATCCCAGGTCCGTCTTCTGTTGGAGCGGGGCGCTTGGATGGTGTCCCTAGACCTCAAGGATGCGTAGTGGCATGTCCCGGTTCATCCGAGGTTCAGGGACTGGCTCGGTTTTGTTGTGGGCGTCAGGCTTACCGCTTTCGTTGCCTTTCGTTGCTTGACTCTGACGCCTGAGGTGTTTACTTGCCTTACTCGAGTGGTGGTGGCCCGGCTTTGTCTGCTAGGTGTTGGGGTTCTGGCCTACCTCAACGACTGGCTGGTTGGGCTCCCAGTCAGTCCGTGTGTCTGCTTGCCATGGATTTGGTTCTTTTCCAGCTCGCCGGGTTCGGGTTCTTGATGAACTGGAGGAAGTCCCATCTGGTTTCCTCTCACGTTCGGTCTTGGCTGGGTCTTTGGTGGAACGCTCGTACCACTTCCTTGTCTCTTCCTTTGGTGGCTCTGCTTCGCCTGCGTTCCCGCCTGCGTCTGTTCTTGAGGGGCTCCCGGGTCACGCGGTGGTTGCTCGAGGTTTGTGCAGGAGCCTGAACTTTGCCATGATGGTCTACCCGCCAGGTCGGGTGTGATTGCTGTTCTGGTTCCTTCAGGGGTCGTCCCTTCCGTCTCTCTTGTGATCGCTAGGTTCGTCCTCCGGGGCCCTTGCGTCAGCTGCTGTGTCGCCGGCTTCCTCTGCAGGTTTTTCGGGGTTCAGTGCCTTGGTGCCTGCCCGACGCCTTCGTTAGATTGTCGCTTTGGGTGACTCGTCTGCTGAGTTCTCGGGGTTTGGCTTTCCTGGCAGTTCGTGTTTGGGGGGGGGGTCCAATGTCTTGGCAGATGTTCTGTCACAATTCATTCCCTGTCCACGAAATGGACGGTCCACGCCAGCTCCTTCAGTTGGCTCTGCCAGATGTTCAGGCCTCCGGACGTGGATCTCTTCGCGTCGGCGTGGTCGAGGCATCTTCTGGTATACGTTGCGCTGTTTCCTGACTGCAAGGCCATCGGGGTCGATGCCTTTTGGCTGGACTGGGTGAGGTGGGGTTACCTATACCTCTTCCCTCCGGTTCAGCTGTTGCTCCAAGTCCTGACTCGTTTGGAGAATTACCAGGGGGAGGGTTGTCTTTCTGGCTCCTTGGTGGCCGGCCCAGCCTTGGTTTCAGGCGCTGCTTGCTTGGTGTCCGAACCCAAGGGTCTTCCTGCAGCTCCGCCTCTTTCAGCAGATTGGTCCAGTCTGGTATGAGGCTGGTTCGGTCTTCTTCTCGAGTCTTTGTGTATGTTGTTTTTTACTCGAGTTTGTATGGTGTGCAGGTGACGTCGTTGTTGGTCTCCCAACTGCGTGCTTCGTCCCTGTGGCAGTATGAAGTTTCCTGGCGGTCCTTCCGTTTTTCCTATCACTGCATAGGTGTTCTTCGATCTCTGATAGGGTTGTTTTGTCCTTTCTTCATTGTTCCAGGGCTGTCATCTTATGCTGAATACTCTCGCCTCGTATCGTGCGGCACTGACAGAGCCACTTCAGCTTGCTTTCAGTGTTGATGTTACATCTGCTCCGTTCCACAAGTTGTCTCGTCCGTTGTTTCACCTCCGGCCTGCTCATGCTCCGCCTAAGCTGTCCTGGTCCTTGGACTGCTCTCATTTCTCTCTTCTCCTCGGTTTGTTGTGGCCCTTTCCATTCCAGATTTTTTTCCAAGGAGCTTTTCCAGTTGCATTGGCCTCTGGGAGTCGGGAAGCTTCATACTCTCCTCCGGCGCAGGGTTTTCTGTTCCTTTGGGCCTGGGGGTCGTTTTGGCAACCCTCCCTCCCTCCCTCTCGTCGTTTTTTAGCATTCAGCCTAAGAACTAGTGGTTGGGTCGCCGGCTTGAGGGTCTGGGGCTGCCCTATCCCCCCTCCCGGAGATGGAGGGGATGTGCAGACGGCAATGCGGTAACATGATGACATCATGCTCATTTGCTAATTTTCGTTTGGGAGTTCTGTCTACTCGTTCGGCTTTCGGTAGCAATAGTTTCACCAGAATAGGGGTTTGTTTTGGAGTGCCTACCTTTCTGGGTGCCTGTCCTGGTCGATGGCAGACATAGTATGCTCCCAACCACAGGGGGGGTTTCTATAGGCCATTGCTCCTCATGCGTCTCTGAGGGGGCCAGGTTCTGGCTTGTGGTCCCCGGTAGGCAAGAACTCCAAGCATATTGACTGATGCCAGAAAGTTATACATATCCATTCAGCCTGGATAACCCTGGGGAACCTCCGGGACTCAACCAGAAAATTGCATTTCATTACATTCAACGCTGGTTTTTGGAAAACACTTGGATTTTCAGAATGATACACAAGCATGGGTTTAAATTTCAAGTCGCAATAATCTGGAGGCCGTTCCATTTGTTTCTGTTCCGGTTCGGACCTGGCAGGGTCTTGATTAGGGCTCTTAGGCCGCTCCTTGTCTTTCCCTCCAGAAGCATTGCTGTGGCTGTTGTCCCGCCTTCGGCTGTTTATGAGGGGGTCCCGGGGTCGCTCAGCAGTTGCTCAAGTGGTTGTACGGGAGTCTGAACTTCGATGTGCTGGTCTGCCCGCAGGGTTGGATTTGGCTTCGTCTGTTTGGTTCCTTTGGGGACTCCCCTTCTGCCTCTCTTGCAATCGTTGGGTTCATCTTCCGGGGATCTTGTGTTGGTGCTGCTTCCTCTTTGGGGTTTTTCTCTTCCTGCTTCCTCTTTGGGGTTTTCGGGGTTCCGTGCCTTGGCACCTCTCCGAGCCTTCACTTGATGTGTTCACAGACGGGTCATCTCTCAGCTGGGGCTTTGTGACCAGTGCTCACCAGGTCGGCCAGGGATGGTTGGGTCTGTCCGTCTGTCGGGCTCACAGCACGGTTCAGAAGTTCTTGGCTGTCTCGTTTTCGCTTCGGAGGTTCGGGTCACTCGGTGCTCTACCATCCAGCTCCATTCGGACTGTTCTCCGGTGGTTCTTTGCCAGAACCACGGGGTTTCTCTTAGGTCTTTGACCTTTGGGGTTGGTCCCCTCGAGTGGCTCGTTTGCTGGATTCTCGGGTTTGGCTAGCCGTGCGGTTCATATCCCGGTGTGTCCTGTATCCTGGCGGATAGCCTGGCTCGGTTCATTCCTCTGTTTGCGGATTGGCCGACTCTTTTCGTTGGCTCTGCCAGATGTATGGACTCCTGGCCATGGACATCTTCGCGTCGGCGTGGTCTCGGCGTCTCCCATTCTATGTGGCACCCTTACCCACCTGCGAGGCATTCAACGTTGGATGCCTTTTGGCAGGGCTGGTCGAGTTGGGGGTACCTGTTCTTCTGGTCCAGCTGTTGCTTCGGGTTCTGGCTCGGTTAGAGTCCATTCCCATGGAGAGTAGTCCTCATGATTCATTGGTGGTGGCCCAGCTTTATTTTCAGACACTGCTTGATAGGTGTCTGAACCCAGGGCGTTTTCCCCGCGGCTCCGCCTCTTTTGGCAGGTCGGACCGGTCCTGTACGTGACTGGTTCGGCCTTCTCCTTGGCTCTTCACGTCTGGTATTTTGACGCGGGTGTATCACCATCTCTATGGTGAACAGGTGGCTTCGTTAATGGTGTCCCACCTGCGAGCTTCGTCTCGGCGACAGTATGACGTTCCTGGTGTTTCTATTCACCATTTTCTTGCTCTTCCTAGGTTGTCTTCTCTTTCGCATCAGGTTGTCTTGTCCTGTCTTGGGTTTTCAGGACTGTTATTTGATGCTTCTTACTGTCGCCTCATATCGTGTGGCACTGGCAGAGCCGCTCCAGTTTGCGTTTGGGGTGGACGTCACATTCGCCCCGTTCCGTATGCTTTCTTGTGTTTTGTTTCACCTCCGGCCTGCTCATGCGTTGCCTGAGCCGTCCTGGTCCTTGATCAGGGTGCTCTCTTATCTTTTCAGTTTGTGGTAGCCCCTTCAGTTCAAGATTGTTTTTCTTAGGCCATATTTTGTTGGCATGGACCCCTGCGGGTCGGGTCGGGGGGCTTCCGGCTCTCTTCCGGTGCAGGGGTTTCTGCTCTTTCGGTACTGGTGGTAGGGTTGTACGTTTGCAGCCTTTCTCCGTCCTTCTGGTAATGGTCGAGACGGCTGCTTTCCAGAGGGGTCCTTGGGTTATTGATGCTTGGTTGGTTTGGCCAGGGTGCGTCATGTGTTATCTGGTTGCGGCTCTTTGCCGTTACCTGCATACCATGACTGGGGATGGGCTTTGGGTTGATCCGGTTCCCCTCGTTCCCTGTTTCAGGGCTCGGGTCTCCCAGGTCGTCCGCAGAGTTTTTAAGTCTACCAGCCTGCGGTCTATTCTTGCGCCCGTGCCGTTTGGACGTTTGCAGCTTTCACTGCCGTGTTGGTGACGTCTTGGGTTCATTTCGGGTGCAAGGATTTGGGGTCGCACAGTTTCCTGGCCGTCCGTCTCTGTGCGCGCCTCTGCTCCTGTGCATTCTTGTGTTGCCTTGGGTCGCAGGTTGCAGCCTGTTGTCTCGGCTTTGCGGTGCGGAGTTTGTGGCCGCCGCCTCCCGTATCAGCCCTTTCTTTTCCTTCTCTTTGGGTATGAAGCTCCATGGAGCCGTAGGGGCTCCCCACAGAAAACCAGCGTTGAATGTAATGAAATGCCATTTTCTGGGTAATCCCAGGAGGCTCCCTGGCAACCCTCCCTCCCATCAGTTGGCAATTTTTTCGCGTTGGTTGAAGCTTAGCTTCTGAACTGATGCTAGGCAGCCAGCGTGGTGAGGTCCAGGGCCCCCCCCCCCCCCTCTCGAGGCGGGGAGGGCTGCGCGGACGATCGGTGCAGCAGTAAAGTGTTATGTTTGCTTGTTTCCTTGGGATTGTAGGGAATTTCTACCTCTCTGTTCGGTTTTCTGTTTTAGTTTTTTACCATGTGGGGTTTGTTTTGTTATACCTTGCCTACTTTTCTGGGTGATCCCTGAAACCTCAATGAAGAGGCCAGGTTCTGGCGCCGGTCCCTAATAGGTTTGAACTCCCTAGCTAATGTCCCGGTCTAATATAACATACATTAGCCCGATAAGCTCCAGGGAGCCTCCGGGGCTCACCCACAAAATGCCGTTTCATTACATTCAACGCTGGTTTTTAGCTCAAATAGCCAAAAATCTGAAAAAACTGTAAATCCTTGCGAAGAATTCAGGCGGGATAGTCACTAGGCGGGAGCACTGGTAAACTGAGGTGCGATCGCCATGCCACCACACGCTAGGTCGGCCGTTCGCATATTAACGGCCGAGTTAATTAATATGCGAATTAATATTCGCATATTAAATACCTCGGGATATACATATCCCGAGGTAAAGTTCATAAACTGATTCAAAATTTCCGAACACTTACGCTTTAACCCGAAAAGTTCGTAAAGAGGGGCATTCGTAGTCTGAGGTACCACTGTACTAAGTCCATGTCTGTTTGGCTTTCGCTCCCAAGAGAGTACCAACGATGCAATTATTAGTCTGCTTGATATAATCTACTCAGCCCTTGAAAAATGAGTTTCCGATTTGACTCTTCATTGAACTGAGAAAGGCCTTTGATACTGTTAACTGTAACTACCTCTTACTTAACCACTTAACTGCGCCAGTCGTGTATTCTCGGTCGGCGGGAAACTGCGCCAACCGAGAAACCTCTTTTTGATTTTTCCGTACCCATTCTAAATGTATCTGAGGTTGGTTGTGTACGAAATGACCTTAGGACCTCCAGTGTGAGGCAGCCATCTTGGAAAAAATTCCCAGAATGCCCTAGGGCTGCTGGTTGGGTTAGTTCTGAGTGAGCAACCATGGGTGGCGCACGCACCTCTGGCTCCCAACATCTGTCTGATGCAGTGTTGAAACATAATGCTCTGTTGCTGAAATTCAAACCTTATTGTTTGAAGAACATAAGGGTCATAATATTGGTGAAGCTAGGCGCAATAAGGACCTAACACAAAGGTCGGATGCAAGTGATGCAGCATCTATGAGGACAATACAGATAGCGTATCCAGTTGTAGCTATGAGCGTCACCCATGCAATCCTATGTTATCTCCAATTTATTTAGATGATACATAGATGAATTGTTTTCTGCGTTCAGTGATGATGCATCTGATACAAGTTGCATAGAAGCCGCATAACAGTGTTAGCGGCTTCCATGGTGGAGTTTTCCATAGATATTTTCAAGATTAGCTGAATCACTTCCTGACACTCTTTGAGGCTAGCTGAATCTCTTTCTGACTGATGGATACTCATTGAAGCATGCTGAATCTCTTCCTGTGTACGTGGGACCATACAAAGTGATCTTTTCAAGATGACGTTATAATTGATCTTTTCCTATAATCTTTTCAATACTACCTTATGCTTTACAAGCTTGGCTACATACAACCTACAAGTACTAAAGCCAAGGGTGTATGTGAGTGCATTATTTGCAAGCACACAGAATGAAAAACAGGAAGCTAAAATTTATCTGTACCTGGTGCACTGAGAGCGAAGTCGCGCTGTGTACCATGGATTACTTCGTTGATTATTACTCACTTCGAAGTACTGAGTGTGTAATACAGTGTGTTACTGTGTAAAGAGTGTGTGAAACTGTATATATTGTAATTTTAGTGAATTTTTAACAAGTAATATTGTGACACATTACTGACACATGTATCACAGTTCCATGGAACATTATGAACATTTGTTGTATACATATTGTAAAGGACACAAATATGCATTATATACTATAAAAACAAACAAATATAACCGCATTGGAAATACATAGAACAAATATTTGAAAATATATTTGTGGCAATACTCAGTGCTTGAATGGCCCGCGCGACTGTATCTGGGCGATTCATGCACGGGCGACCACGCCCTGATAATAAATAAATAATAAATATAAATAAATTTTTATTCAGGTAAGGTACATACAAGGTAAGATACAAAAGTTGATGGATTTATAGATAGAGCTAGTACATACAATGCATAAAGCCACTATTACCCAAAGTGTTTCGGGCAGGAAAAACACTAAGACTAAAACTTAATACTAATTGAGATTAAAGTATAAATTGTGTTGAGAAAATAAGAAAAGAATGGAAAAAGGGGGGGAAACATGGCAGAAAAAAACAAAAATACAATTTGGTTAACAAAACAGCATTGTTTAAAATAGAAGACATAGGTTGACATTTTGGAGGTGAGGTTGGTTACATGGAGTTAATTAGGTGGTACTTAGTTTTAATCTTAAACTAGTTGGGAGAGGTACAATCTTTAACATAATTGGGAAGGTCATTCCACATTCGAGGTCCCTCGATTTGTAAAACGTTTCTAGTTTGACTAAGTCGTAGTCTTGGAATATCAATAGGTATTTGTTTCTGGTGTGGTGCTCATGGGATCTGTTACAACCTTCTAGGAAGCTTTTAAGGTCAGGACTGACATTACAGTTCAGCATTTTTTATATATAAAATACACATGAGAGGATGTGCAGGGACTTAATATCTAACATATTCAGAGATTTGAGTAAGGGTACCGAGTGATGTCTGGGGCCAGAGTAAGATATTGTCCTAATAGTAGCTTTTTAGCTTTTTATTGACAAGAGCTAAGTATATTGAATTCGGCTAGATAAGAGTAAAGCTGCTTATAGATTAGTTTTTCAAATATTTTTGACAAGTTGGCAGAATTGATATAGGTCTGAAGTTGTTAACATCAGTGGGATCACCACATTTGTGTACCGGGGTTACTCTTGCTTTTTTTAGAATATCTGGAAAGGTTTGGAGTTCAAGTGACTTGTTGAAGAGCAATGCAATGGCAGGAGCTAAAAATCTGGAGGCTTTTTTGTAAATAAGAGTTGGTATCTCCTCAGGGCACTAGACTTGGTTTTAAGGAAAGGGTTATGTCAGTAACATCAGTGGAATTAGTAGGCATTAGGTACAGAGACTGTGGATAGTTTCCTGTAAGATAGTCCTGAATATTAGTACTGGACAATGGAATATCATTTGCAAGGGATGACCCAATGGAAGAGAAGAACCTATTAAGATAACCTAAGATAACGTCACAGTGCACCTTGTCCACATCCCCACAGCCAAAGTAAGTGGAATTTGGTATTTATTTTTAGATAGATATGTTCAGGGAAGGGAATTTATCATTTTACGAATAAGAATTTTTGGGAACACTATTTCATGCGCACGGGGGGGGGGGGGGGGATTTCACAATAAACTCGGCGCAGCACGGTGGTTAAACTCGACCATTATGGAATCTGAGGCTTTGCCCTGAACTATATCTGATCATATCATAGTGACGGACTCCAATATGTAGCCATCAATGATATAACCTCTCCCACTCTACCGTTAACCATAGGAGTGCCACAGAGCAGTGATCTGCCTAATGTCTCTTAACATTCTTAAACCTATATTATTTGCTGATGATACTACCCTCATCTGCTTAGACCCCAACCCACACACATTAAATAATGTTGTAAATAATGAATTAAAAAAAGTTCACTTATGGATGTCAACCAACAAACTCACACTAAACATAGAAAAGACCTACCACATCATATTTGGAAGCAAATCAACAAATGCAATTCAGCTTCAGATAGACAATGTAAACATCAGCAATAAAAATTATGGAAAGTTCCTTGGCCTAAACTTAGACAAGAGACTCAACTTCAGCACCCACATACAACACATAACCAATAAAGTCTCTAAAACAGTTGGTATACTCTCTAAAATCAGATATTATGTACCTAACTCTGCTCTCCTCTCACTATACTATGCACTAATCTATCCCTATCTTACATACAGTATCTGTGCATGGGGTTCAGCCACTGCAAACTACCTCTAGCCCTATCACCCAGCAAAAATCTGCTATCAGAACAATAACAAACTCTGCTTTCAGACAACACTCACCCCCCCCCCTGTTTAAATCCCTAAACATGCTAAACATAAGCTCACTCCACATATTGTCTTGTGGCATTTACATGTACAAAACCCTGTTCTGAAACTCTTCCTGAACAGATGTATTCGAAACCCTCATCACCACACCAGAAATAAATATCTTTTGTTATCCTCAGAGTCAAACTTGATCTTTGAAAACACTCTATGCAAATAAAGGGACTTAGTCTATGGAACTCCTCTATGAATTGAAAAGCTGTCCAACTTTTGCCTTATTCAAATACAATACCAAATGTACCTAATTTCATCTTCATAGTTTCCTACCTAGTGCTTGAAACTCGCACGGTATCTAGTGGTACCCAATCTCCCCAATATATGTTCCTAAGCCATACAACTTTACCATTGTAATCATTGCTATCATCTTATATCAGGATTGTTATGTTGAACACATATTTTATTGCATTACAACTTGAAATAATCTTCAAATTATGCTACCATATACCTGTATATAACCCTCAAATTTTACCCTAATATACCTACTAATCTTTGTCAAATTTTCTTACAATGTACCTGTTAACATTTTATTAATTTTCTAGACATTACCTACTTAAAATTATCTGTTAGATTAACGACCTGCCCAAACACTATGCGTGTTAATGGCTTTACCAGAATGTATAAACATCAATGCTATGTACTGCATAAACCCAATGTACCTTCTTGTATATACGTATAATAATAAATAAATAATAATAAATAATTAAATAAAAGTTTTGATGTATTTTATCAGTTCCTTCTTTCGTGCCTACCCTCCGTATTCATGTCCACCTTCCTTACTCATGCCCACACTCCTTACTCATGCCCACACTCCTTACTCATGCCCACACTCCTTACTCATGCCCACACTCCTTACTCATGCCCACACTCCTTACTCATGCCACACTCCTTACTCATGCCCACACTCCTTACTCATGCCCACACTCCTTACTCATGCCCACACTCCTTACTCATGCCCACACTCCTTACTCATGCCCACACACCTTACTCATGCACACACTCCTTACTCATGCCCACACTCCTTACTCATGCCCACACTCCTTACTCATGCCCACACTCCTTACTCATGCCCACACTCCTTACTCATGCCCACACTCCTTACTCATGCCCACACTCTTACTCATGCCCACACTCCTTACTCATGCCCACACTCCTTACTCATGCCCACACACCTTACTCATGCCCACACTCCTTACTCATGCCCACACACCTTACTCATGCACACACTCCTTACTCATGCCCACACACTCCTTACTCATGCACACACTCCTTACTCATGCCCACACACTCCTTACTCATGCCCACACTCCTTACTCATGCCCACACACCTTACTCATGCACACACTCCTTACTCATGCCCACACTCCTTACTCATGCACACACTCCTTACTCATGCCCACACTCCTTACTCATGCCCACACTCCTTACTCATGCCCACACTCCTTACTCATGCACACACACCTTACTCATGCACACACACCTTACTCATGCACACACTCCTTACTCATGCACACACTCCTTACTCATGCCCACACACCTTACTCATGCACACACTCCTTACTCATGCCCACACACTCCTTACTCATGCACACACTCCTTACTCATGCCCACACACTCCTTACTCATGCACACACTCCTTACTCATGCCCACACTCCTTACTCATGCACACACTCCTTACTCATGCCCACACTCCTTACTCATGCACACACTCCTTACTCATGTCCACACTCCTTACTCATGCCCACACACCTTACTCATGCACACACACCTTACTCATGCCCACACACTCCTTACTCATGCCCACACACCTTACTCATGCACACACTCCTTACTCATGCCCACACTCCTTACTCATGCCCACACTCCTTACTCATGCCCACACTCCTTACTCATGCACACACTCCTTACTCATGCCCACACTCCTTACTCATGCACACACACCTTACTCATGCACACACTCCTTACTCATGCCCACACTCCTTACTCATGCACACACACCTTACTCATGCACACACTCCTTACTCATGCACACACTCCTTACTCATGCCCACACTCCTTACTCATGCCCACACTCCTTACTCATGCACACACTCCTTACTCATGCCCACCTTCCTTACTCATGCCCACACACCTTACTCATGCACACACACCTTACTCATGCCACACACTCCTTACTCATGCCCACACACCTTACTCATGCACACACTCCTTACTCATGCCACACACTCCTTACTCATGCACACACTCCTTACTCATGCCCACACTCCTTACTCATGCACACACTCCTTACTCATGCCCACACACCTTACTCATGCCCACACTCCTTACTCATGCCCACACTCCTTACTCATGCCCACCTCCTTACTCATGCCCACACACTCCTTACTCATGCACACACTCCTTACTCATGCCCACACACTCCTTACTCATGCCCACACACTCCTTACTCATGCACACACACCTTACTCATGCCCACACACCTTACTCATGCCCACACTCCTTACTCATGCCCACACTCCTTACTCATGCCCACACTCCTTACTCATGCCCACCTTCCTTACTCATGCCCACACTCCTTACTCATGTCCACACTCCTTACTCATGCCCACACACCTTACTCATGCCCACACTCCTTACTCATGCCCACCTTCCTTACTCATGCCCACACACTCCTTACTCATGCACACACTCCTTACTCATGCCACACACTCCTTACTCATGCCCACACTCCTTACTCATGCACACACACCTTACTCATGCCCACACTCCTTACTCATGCCCACACTCCTTACTCATGCCCACACTCCTTACTCATGCCCACACTCCTTACTCATGCACACACTCCTTACTCATGCCCACACTCCTTACTCATGCCCACACACCTTACTCATGCCCACACTCCTTACTCATGCACACACTCCTTACTCATGCACACACACTCCTTACTCATGCCCACACTCCTTACTCATGCCCACACACTCCTTACTCATGCACACACTCCTTACTCATGCACACACTCCTTACTCATGCCCACACTCCTTACTCATGCCCACACTCCTTACTCATGCACTCCTTACTCACACACCTTACTCATGCCCACACACCTTACTCATGCCCACACTCCTTACTCATGCCCACACTCCTTACTCATGCCCACACACCTTACTCATGCCACACACTCCTTACTCATGCACACACTCCTTACTCATGCACACACTCCTTACTCATGCCCACACACCTTACTCATGCCACACACTCCTTACTCATGCCCACACTCCTTACTCATGCACACACACCTTACTCATGCACACACTCCTTACTCATGCCCACACACCTTACTCATGCCCACACTCCTTACTCATGCACACACTCCTTACTCATGCACACACTCCTTACTCATGCCCACACACCTTACTCATGCACACACTCCTTACTCATGCCCACACTCCTTACTCATGCACACACTCCTTACTCATGCCCACACACCTTACTCATGCACACACTCCTTACTCATGCCCACACTCCTTACTCATGCCCACACACCTTACTCATGCCCACACACCTTACTCATGCACACACTCCTTACTCATGCACACACTCCTTACTCATGCCCACCTCCTTACTCATGCCCACCTCCTTACTCATGCCCACACTCCTTACTCATGCCCACACTCCTTACTCATGCCCACACTCCTTACTCATGCACACACTCCTTACTCATGCACACACTCCTTACTCATGCCCACACACCTTACTCATGCACACACACCTTACTCATGCACACACTCCTTACTCATGCACACACACCTTACTCATGCACACACTCCTTACTCATGCCCACCTCCTTACTCATGCCCACACTCCTTACTCATGCACACACTCCTTACTCATGCCCACACACCTTACTCATGCACACACTCCTTACTCATGCCCACCTCCTTACTCATGCCCACACTCCTTACTCATGCCCACACACCTTACTCATGCACACACACCTTACTCATGCACACACTCCTTACTCATGCCCACACTCCTTACTCATGCCCACACACCTTACTCATGCCCACACACCTTACTCATGCACACACTCCTTACTCATGCCCACACTCCTTACTCATGCCCACACACCTTACTCATGCACACACTCCTTACTCATGCCCACACACCTTACTCATGCACACACACCTTACTCATGCACACACACCTTATTCATGCCCACACTCCTTAGTCCTATACCTGGTCTTAAACTTGCTCACCCTCCTCACTTCTGCTCTTAGCACAATACATAAAAAAAGAAAAATAATTTTTCTAAACATTTATGTTTTGGTGGGAAAATTGAGTTATAGAAACCTTAAATGTTTTATTTGCCTCTAATAGGTAATACGGCTTCCAGTCTCTGCTCGGCTACCAAGGACGATAGCAAACACAACTTCTGCCCATTAATGATGGTAAGGACAATTTGATTCTTACTGTACAACAAGTGAGTGAGTGTATCATGTTGATGTTATTAACCAGTTATGGTGAGCATATTAATCATGATGTTTACAGTAACTAGTGATAGTGAGTGTATTATGTTTTCAATAACTAGTGATGGTGAGTGTATTTATTATAGTGTTATTAACTAATGATGGTGAGTGTATTAATCTTGATGTCATTAACCAGTAATGGTGAATGTATTAATCATGGTGTTGTCATTAACCAGTGATGGCAAGTGTATTAATCATATTGTCATTACCCAGTGATGGTGATGGAGTGTGTGGTATCTGTGTATAGCTGAGATAGTCTTGGTAATAAGGTTGATGTAAAGTCATTCCTGGTTACTGACTTTAATACTTAAACTGATTACATGACTAGAGTAGCTCCCAAGCTGGTAGCGTCTTTTATGCTTTGTTTACCTTCTCTACCCGGTCCCAGCCGCAACACAAACAAACGGGTGGTACCGTTTTCTATGAACATGACAGAGTGTATTAATCGTGTTGTCAATACCCAATGATGGTGAGTGTATTAATCATGGTGTTATGAACCAGTGATGGCAAGTGTATTGATCATGGTGTTATGAACCAGTGATGGCAAGTGTATTAATCATGGTGTTATGAACCAGTGATGGCAAGTGTATTGATCATGGTGTTATGAACCAGTGATGGCAAGTGTATTAATCATGGTGTTATGAACCAGTGATGGTGAGTGTATTAATCATGGTATCATTACCCAGTGAAGGTGAGTATATTAATTATATTGTCATCACCCAGTGATGGTGAGTGTATTAACCACTTAACTGCGCCAACCGAGATTTCTCGGTCGGCGGGAAACTGCGTCAACCGAGAAAACTCCTTTTGATTTTTCGTAACCAGTTCTAAATGTGTACGAGGTTGGTTGCGTACGAAATGGACTCTTAGGACCTCCAGTGAGAGGCAGCCATCTTGGAAAAAATTCCCAGAATGCCCTAGGGCTGCTGGCTGGGTTAGTACTGAATGAGCAACCATGGGTGGCGCACACGCCTTTGGCTCCCAAACACCTGTCTGATGAGGTGTTGAAAGATAAAGTTCTGTCGGTGAAATTCAAACCTTATTGTTTGAAGAACATAAGGGTCATAATATTGGGGAAGCTAGGCGCAATAAGGACCTAACACAAAGGTCGGATGCAAGTGATACAGCATCTATGAGGATGATACAGCGAGCGTATCCAGTTGTAGCTCTAAGCGTCACCCTTGCAATCCTATGCTATTTATTTAGATGATACTTAGATGAATCGTTTTCTGCATTCAGTGATGATGCATCTGATACAAATAGCATAGATGAACAGTGTTACCGGCTTCCATGGTGGTGTTTTCCATACATATTTTCAAGAATACCTGAATCTCTTCCCAATTGACGGACAATCTTAAGGTTGACGGACACACTTAAGGTAAGCTGAATCTCTTCCTGTGTGGGACCATACAAAGCGATCTTTTCAAGACTACCTTACAAATTGATCTTTTCCTATAATCTTTTCAATACTACCTTATGCTTTACAAGCTTGGCTACATACCACCTACAAGTACTAAAGCCAAGGGTGTATGTGAGTGCATTATTTGCAAGCACACAGAATGAAGAAACAGGAAGCTAAAGTTTATCTGTACTTGGTGCACTGAGAGCGAAGTCGCGCTGTGTACCATGGGCTACTTCATTGATTGTTACTCACTTCCGAAGTACTGAGTAATTACCTAAGTGTAGTTACAGGATGAGAGCTACACTCATGGTGTCCCGTCTTCCCAGCACTCTTTGTCATATAACGCTTTGAAACTACTGACGGTCTTGGCCTCCACCACGTTCTCACCTAACTTGTTCCAACCGTCTATCATTCTATTTGCGAAAGTGAACTATTTTATTTTTCTTCGGCATCTGTGTTTAGCTAGTTTAAATCTATGACCTCTTGTTCTTAAAGTTCCAGGTCTCAGGAAATCTTTCCTATAGATTTTATCAATTCCTGTTACTATTTTGTATGTAGTGATCATATCACCTCTTTTTCTTCTGTCTTCTAGTTTTGGCATATTTTAATGCCTCTAACCTCTCCTCATAGCTCTTGCCCTTCAGTTCTGGGAGCCACTTAGTAGCATGTCTTTGCCCTTTTCCAGTTTGTGATGTGCTTCTTAAGATATGGGCACCACACAACCGCTGCATATTCTAGCTTTGTCCTAACAAAGTAGTGAACAATTTCTTTAGTATATCGCCATCCATGTATTTAAAAGCAATTCTGAAGTTAGAAAGCGTGGCATAGGCTCCTCGCACAATATTCTTTATGTGGTCCTCAGGTGATAGTTTTCTATCTAGAACCACCCCTAGATCTCTTTCTTTATCAGAATTCTTAAAAGATTTCTCACATAATATATAGGTTTTGTGGGTCTATGTTCTCCTATTCCACATTCCATAACATAGCATTTATTAACATTAATTCCATTTTGCCAAGTGGTGCTCATATACTTATTTTGTCCAGGTCTTCTTGAAGGGCATGACAATCATCTAAATTTCTTATCCTTCCTGTTATCTTAGCATCATCAGCAAACATGTTCATATAATTCTGTATACCAACTGGTAGATCATTTATGTAGACAATAAACATCACTGGTGCAAGAACTGAACCCTGTGGTACTCCACTTGTGACATTTCTCCAGTCTGATACATTGCCTCTGATTACTGCCCTCATTTTTCTATCAGTCAGAAAATTTTTCATCCATGTTAGAAGCTTAACTGTCACCCCTCCAATATTTTCCAGTTTCCAGAACAACCTCTTATGTGAAACTCTGTCGAAAGCCTTTTTTAGGTCCAGATAGATGCAGTCAACCCAACTATCTCTTTCTTGTAATTCTCTGTGGCTCGATCATAGAAACTGAGTAAATTCGATACACAGGATCTTCCAGATCGAAAACCATACTGTCTGTCTGATATTATATCATTTCTCTCCAGGTGTTCTACCCATTTAGTTTTGATTGATTAGTTTTTCCAATACTTTCACTATTACACTTGTCAATGATACAGGTCTATAATTGAGGGTTCTTACCTGCTGCCACTTTTGTAGATTGAACTATGTTAGCCTGTTTCACACGTCTGCTACGATTCCTGTACACAGGGATGCCTGAAAGATGAGGTGATCAGTGGAAGTGGAATGCGAGCTCAGATGCACATTCTCTCAGAACCCATGGTGAAACTCCATCTGGGCCATGCTGCTTTGTTCTTACTGAGCTCCTTTAGCATATTTTCCACTTCATCTCTAGACACCTCTATCCGCTCTATGTTGTTCTCTGAATTCTTATTGTGTCTGGTTCTCTGAAGATTTCATTTTGTACAAACACACTTTTGGAACTTTTCATTTAATGTTTCACACATTCCTTTTCATTTTCCATGAATCTGTTTCCCATTTTCAACCTCTGGATATTATCCTTTACCTGCAATTTGTTGTTTATGAATTTGTAGAATAGGCCCGTTTCTGTTTTACATTTATCCGCTATCCCTTTTTCAAAATTTCTTTCTGCCTCTCTCCTTACTGCCGTATAGTTGTTTTTCTCGCATCTTTGTATCGCTGGTATGTTTGGGGGTTTGGCCTCTTCCTATACTGATTCCATTTTTGTGTCTTTTGGTCTCTGGCCCTCTCACAATTTCTGTTGAACCAATCCTGTTTTCTGGCCCTGCATCTCTGTTTTGGTATGAATGTTTGTGTGCCTCCTCGTATATTTTTAAAATTGGCATACATTTCATTTACTTCCCTGCCTAGCAACAAGTCTGTCCAATTACACTCATTAAAAAATTTCGAAGTTCCCCATAGTGACCTCTCCTTAAATCGAGTTTATCAACTGTTTCAATGTCCCCATTTTCTTCTAGATGATATCTTAAAGCATAATCAATGTCTAACAGAACGTGATCACTCTTTCCCAGGGAGGAAGGTACTGGATGTCAAATATCTCTTCTTCTTTCCTGGTGAATACTAGATCCAGTACTGACGGTACATCTCCTTCCCTCATTCTTGTGGCCTGCTTTATGTGTTGATACAAGAATGTCTCCAGAATGAGGTTCACAAATCTGCATGTCCAAAAGTCCTCTGTTCTTGCTTCATAGGCCTCCCAGTCTATTGCTTTAAAGTTTAAAGTCCCCCAGTATCACAGTCATGATTATCTTATTTTATCTGCTGTGTTTTATTGTCCATGTGTTGCTTGCTGGTGGGCTGTAGGCATTTAAAATTATCAGCTTATCATCCTGATTCCAGATCTGCAATGCCAATATCTCGAGGGTTTTCAAATATTAACTCTCTTACCTTCAGGTGTTTTTTCACCAGTACAGCCACTCCTCCTCCCTTCCTAGTTTTCCTGTCACGTCTCCAAACTGAATAGCCTCTTGGGAATATGACTTCATTTATTATATTTCCTTCAAGTTTCGTCTCTGATAATGCGACAATATCTGGGACCCTAAGCTGATTATATCTTGCAACTCCAAAGTTTTTGACCTCACTCCATCTATGTTGGTATATACAATTTTCAGGAACATGTTCCCTTTCCTTTGCTCTTTACTTCCCCTTCCACTACTGATCTTGTTGCTTTGTTTTTATGTACCATTTCACAAGCTTTCCCGTCCCTGTCACTTTGTAGAAAAAAAATTTCTGTCTTCTTCATTTCTATCCCCATTTAGACGTTTTGCCTCAATTAGGTTCATTTTCAGCTTTTCTCTGTCTTCCTTGGAGAGGTCTTGTCTTATTGACCAAAGTTTGCCAACCTCATCACTCTGCAATTTCCTGGCATTTCTAAGCACTTCCATCATGTTTTTCACTCCATAAAATGTCACCCTTAAGGGCGGTTCTTGTCTTTCTCATATTTTCCTATTCTTCTAAAAACTGACATTTTCCTTTGAGCCTTCTCCTAAACCTACTATTTTCTCTATGATTTTCATCTCTTCTGCTGCTCGGTCCACCCTAGATGAAATTTCCTTCTCTAAACATCCAAAAATGATTATGGACTTAGTTCTATCTGCAGTGTTTTGTACTAGTTTACTGTTGGTAACCAGTTCTTTCCTAATTGCTTGCCTAATTTCTGCTTCTTGTTGGTCATTTCTGGTTTTGACTTCCGAACACACTTCTTTGATAGTCTCTTTCTCTCTTTTACAACTTGAGCATATGTCGCTTTTATTTCTTCTTTATACTTTTCTAGTTCTTTATTCACCTCCTCTATGTGAGTTGTCAGTGATTTCCAGTTGGAGATCCTACCTAACTCTATGTTAGCTCTTAGGCTCGCTTGGAGTTGTTCACCATATGAGTCTATTTTCTTGTTTATTTCTTCAAATCACCACACTTCACTTTCCACACCTCATTTTCTTTCACTAGTTCCTTGATTTGCTCCTCCTGATTTGTTACCTGTCTGTTAATGCAGTAATAATCTTACCTTGCTGAAGATACTCCTTTCAGAGTGCAAAGCTCACTCCTAAGAGCTCCATTGTCCTCTTCCAATTTAAGCACTTTTTCTTCATACTTCTTTTGCATATCCTCAATAACTCTAACCTGCCAAGAACACCTCCTTTCCTTATATCTTGGGGTGAGAATCCTTTGAAACAATCATCTGTTGATGTGTCTACATTCCAGTGGTGGTGGTGGCGGCCATCTTTGTTTTTGTTCTAGAACCAAAAAACTTTTCCACTCAGCTATTTTCACTCACTTTTACTTGTTTATTGTATTTTATTTGCTTTTACACTTCCCTGAACCTTTATGTAACCTGGGACACCACTGTAGCCCTCAACCTGTTCCCATACTTAGGTAATTCGATATTTCCAGGAGCTTGCTGCAGTGTGACTCCTGCCTCCTCAGCTCCAGTCCACTCCCCCAAGTGTNCCGGCTACGTTATTGTGTTCTTTAAAGGTAAGGTCTTCCGACATGAGTACACCCAGATCCTTTACATTGCCTTTTCGTTCTATGTTATGATTTGCCTGAGTTTTGTACGTGGTTTCCGTTTTATATTTTCATTTTTTCCATAGCGCATGAGCTGGAACTTGTCTTCGTAAACACCATATTTATTTTCTGTAGCCCATAGAAAGACTGTCTACATGACTGGAGGTTCGCCGTGTCCTCTATGTTGCCTACTCTCATGAAGATCCTAGTGTCATCTGCAAAGGATGATACAGTGCTATAGGTTGTGTTCTTGTCTATGTCCGATATGAGGATGAGAAAAAGTACTGGAGCAAGCACAGTACCCTGGGGGACTGAGCTCTTAACGGTTGATGGGTTGGATTTTATTTTGTTGACTATTACACATTGGGTTCTGTTGGTCAGGAAATTGTAGATCCATCTGCCTACTTTTCCGGAATTCCTTTTGAGCGCATTTTATGGGCAATAACACCATGGTCACATTTATCAAAAGCTTTTGCGAAATCTGTGTAAATTACATCAGCGTTTTGTTTGTCTTCCATAGCATCTAATGCCATATCATAGTGGTCCAGCAACTGCGACAGGCAAGAGCGCCCTGTCTGAAACCATGTTGTCCGGGGTTATGGAGATGCTGTGATTCCATGTATTTTGTGATCTTACTTCTTAGCACTCTCTCAAAATTTTTATGATGTGCGATGTTAGTGCTATCGGTCTGTAATTTTTTGCCTCTGCCTTATTTCCTCCTTTATGAAGTGGTGCTATCTCTGCTGTTTTTAGTATATCAGGAATAACGCCAGTATCTAGGCTTTGTCTCCACAGAATGTGAAGGGCCTGCGATAGTGGTTTTTTACAGTTCTTGATGAATATGGAGTTCCAAGAATCCGGGCCTGGTGCGGAGTGCATAGGCATACTGTTTATGGCTTCTTCAAAATCCAGTGGGGATAGGGTGACGTCTGATATATGATTTGATGTTGGTATCATATCCATGAAAAATTCATTTGGGTTATCGATCTTTAGTGCGTTTAATGGCTCGCTGAAGACAGAGTCGTATTGCTTCCTCAGTAGCTCGCTCATTTCTTTGTTGTCATCGGTGAAAGTTCCATCTTCCTTTCGCAGGGGCCCGATACTAGATGTGGTTTTTGATCTTGATTTTGCATAGGAGAAAAAATATTTCGGGTTTCTCTCTATTTCACTGATGGCCTTTTGCTCTCTTTCCCTCTCCTGCGTTTTGTATGATTCTTGTAGCTTGAGTTCAATTTTTCCTATTTCGCTACCTAACCTTCTTCGCCGTTCCTGAGATAGGGTGCGACTCTCAAGTTGTACCGCGATTCGTTTTCTTCGCCTATATAGGGAACGACGTTCTCGTTCCAATCTGCATCTCTTCCTCTTTTTTCTTAGGGGGATGCGGTTTGTACATATTTCTAGTGCTACTGAGCTTATTTTTTCCAGGCACTGGTTCAGGTTCGCATTTCCTAGCTGTTCTTCCCAGTTTATTTCTGTGAAGTCCTGGTTTATTTGCTCCCAGTTTATCTGTTTATTATTGAAGTTGAATTTGCTGAAATCTCCTCCACCGGGAATCTGGACTGGTTTTGAAGGTCTATTCCCCATGGTTGTCATAACTTCAATTAAGTTGTGATCTGAGTAACAGGTATTTGTAATCATTATGTTCCTGATCAATTCATCATTATTAGTGAAAATGAGGTCCAGCGTGTTCTCCTTCCTGGTTGGTTCTACTATTTGCTGGTTTAAGGCAAACCTGTCGCACATCCGTAGCAGGTCATTTGCATGTGCCTGTTCATTAAGGCTACTTCCTGGTATTCTTTCTGATATTACTGTATTAGCCAGGTGCTTCCATTTCAGGTGCCGTAGGTTGAAGTCCCCAAGCAGGATGATGTTCGGAGCTGGATTTGTGAGGTTTTCCAAGCAGTGTTCTATTTTCATTAGTTGGTCTTTAAACTGCTGAGGGTTTGCCTCCGGTGACTTATATACAAGGACAATAACCTATTTTGATTATCAGCACTTCCACCATATCATTTGAGGTGTTTAGCAGCTCAGTACAGATGAGTGTGTCTTTGATGTATAGGCTGACCCCACCCTGAAGCCGGTGTTTCCTATCACATCTGAAAAGATTGTACTCTGAGATCCATATTTCACCATCATGGTAGTCCTTTGTGTGGGTTTCTGTTAGGGCTGCAAACACTGCATTTGCCTCATGAAGGAGACCATCTATAAAGTGAACTTTGTTGGATTTGCGTGTTTTTATACCTTGAATGTTGGCAAATATAAATGATGTTATCGTGGTAGTGGAAGTGCTGGATGCCTTACTTGGTGTTAATATCTGAGGCTCTGGTAAGGGGCCACTGTGTTTGCGTCCAGGGTGTGTTGTTTTCGAAGTGATTCGTCCAGTTTCGGTAGTGGGGCGAGTGTTGTGTAATTACCTAAGTGTAATTACCTAAGTGTAGTTACAGGATGAGAGCTACGCTCGTGGTGTCCCGTCTTCCCAGCACTCTTTGTCATATAACGCTTTGAAACTACTGACGGTCTTGGCCTCCACCACCTTCTCACTTAACTTGTTCCAACCGTCTACCACTCTGTTTACAAAAGTGAATTTTCGTATATTTCTCCGGCAGCTTTGTTTCGTTAGTTTAAATCTATGACCTCTTGTTCTTGAAGTTCCGGGTCTCAGGAATTCTTCCCTATCAATTTTATCGATTCCTGTTACTATTTTGAATGTAGTGATCATATCACCTCTTTTTCTTCTATCTTCTAGTTTTTGCATGTTTAATGCCTTTAATCTCTCCTCGTAGCTCTTGTCCTTCAATTCTGGGAGCCACTTAGTGGCATGTCGTTGCACCTTTTCGTGTGGTGTAGTACCTGTGTGTTTGTTGGTAATGTGTATTCCAGACTTGTGGGTATCTCCCTTCCCCTCTGTAATCCTGTGGTGGTTCCATCTGACTGTTCCTCTCTCTTATATTTTCTGCTCTGTTTCTGCCTTCCTCTAAAAAATTGCCAGTAGTGTCATACTGATTTTCCCGTCTATAACGTTGTGCACCTCTCACGTGGAATTCCGGACACTGAAGATTGTAGCATTTTTTGTCCCTAATTGAAAATTGACATAATTTGGGGTGGAAGTATCTACACCCTGTTCCAAAACGGCATGTACCCCTCGCCAACATGTTCCTGCATTTTCGAGGATGCAGAAAATGGCATTTTGTTCCTAATTTTCCATATTTGCATATTCCTTTAGCGTAGAATTTGCAAATGTGTTCCGGTTTTGCGTTTTTCAAGGTATTTATATCTGTGTCTGTCTTGTCTACCTCTTTATTGGAGCCATCTCCGCTTTTCGTCCCAATTCCTTCATTTATGCACTCTGTCTCACTGTTGCTCACATCGTTTATATTACCTGACTCTGCAATATTGCTGCTATTATGTACTACAATACCCTCTTCCTCCACATTACTCATGCCCACACTCCTTACTCATGCCCACACACCTTACTCATGCCCACACTCCTTACTCATGCCCACACTCCTTACTCATGCCCACACACCTTACTCATGCCCACACTCCTTACTCATGCCCACACACCTTACTCATGCCCACACTCCTTACTCATGCCCACACTCCTTACTCATGCCCACACTCCCTACTCATGCCCACACACCTTACTCATGCCCACACTCCTTACTCATGCCCACACTCCTTACTCATGCCCACACACTCCTTACTCATGCCCACACTCCTTACTCATGCCCACACTCCTTACTCATGCCCACACTCCTTACTCATGCCCACACACCTTACTCATGCACACACTCCTTACTCATGCCCACACTCCTTACTCATGCCCACACTCCTTACTCATGCCCACACACCTTACTCATGCACACACTCCCTACTCATGCCCACACTCCTTACTCATGCACACACTCCTTACTCATGCCCACACACCTTACTCATGCCCACACACCTTACTCATGCCCACACTCCTTACTCATGCCCACACTCCTTACTCATGCCCACACTCCTTACTCATGCCCACCTTCCTTACTCATGCCCACACTCCTTACTCATGCCCACACTCCTTACTCATGCCCACACTCCTTACTCATGCACACACTCCTTACTCATGCCCACACACCTTACTCATGCACACACTCCTTACTCATGCACACACTCCTTACTCATACCCACACTCCTTACTCATGCCCACACTCCTTACTCATGCCCACACTCCTTACTCATGCCACACACCTTACTCATGCCCACACTCCTTACTCATGCACACACTCCTTACTCATGCCCACACACCTTACTCATGCCCACACTCCTTACTCATGCCCACACACCTTACTCATGCCCACACTCCTTACTCATGCCCACACACCTTACTCATGCACACACTCCTTACTCATGCCCACACACCTTACTCATGCACACACTCCTTACTCATGCCCACACTCCTTACTCATGCCCACACTCCTTACTCATGCCCACACTCCTTACTCATGCCCACACTCCTTACTCATGCCCACACTCCTTACTCATGCACACACTCCTTACTCATGCCCACACTCCTTACTCATGCACACACTCCTTACTCATGCCCACACTCCTTACTCATGCCCACACTCCCTACTCATGCCCACACTCCTTACTCATGCCCACACTCCTTACTCATGCCCACACTCCTTACTCATGCCCACACTCCTTACTCATGCCCACACTCCTTACTCATGCCCACACTCCTTACTCATGCCCACACTCCTTACTCATGCCCACACACCTTACTCATGCCCACACTCCTTACTCATGCCCACACTCCTTACTCATGCCCACACACCTTACTCATGCCCACACTCCTTACTCATGCCCACACTCCTTACTCATGCACACACTCCTTACTCATGCCCACACTCCTTACTCATGCACACACTCTTACTCATGCCCACACTCCTTACTCATGCCCACACACCTTACTCATGCCCACACTCCTTACTCATGCCCACACTCCTTACTCATGCACACACTCCTTACTCATGCCCACACTCCTTACTCATGCACACACTCCTTACTCATGCCCACACTCCTTACTCATGCCCACACTCCTTACTCATGCCCACACTCCTTACTCATGCACACACTCCTTACTCATGCCCACACTCCTTACTCATGCCCACACTCCTTACTCATGCCCACACTCCTTACTCATGCCCACACACCTTACTCATGCACACACTCCTTACTCATGCCCACACACCTTACTCATGCCCACACACACCTTACTCATGCCCACACACCTTACTCATGCCCACACACCTTACTCATGCCCACACTCCTTACTCATGCCCACACTCCTTACTCATCCCACCTTCCTTACTCATGCCCACACTCCTTACTCATGCACACACTCCTTACTCATGCCCACACTCCTTACTCATGCCCACACTCCTTACTCATGCACACACTCCTTACTCATGCCCACACACCTTACTCATGCCCACACACCTTACTCATGCCCACACACCTTACTCATGCCCACACTCCTTACTCATGCCCACACTCGTTACTCATGCCCACCTTCCTTACTCATGCCCACACTCCTTACTCATGCCCACCTTCCTTACTCATGCACACACTCCTTACTCATGCCCACACTCCTTACTCATGCCCACACTCCCTACTCATGCCCACACTCCTTACTCATGCCCACACACCTTACTCATGCCCACACTCCTTGCTCATGCACACACTCCTTACTCATGCCCACACACCTTACTCATGCCCACACACCTTACTCATGCCCACACACCTTACTCATGCCCACACTCCTTACTCATGCCCACACACCTTACTCATGCCCACACACCTTACTCATGCCCACACTCCTTACTCATGCCCACACTCCTTACTCATGCCCACACTCCTTACTCATGCCCACACTCCTTACTCATGCCCACACTCCTTAGTCCTATACCTGGTCTTAAACTTGCTCACCCTCCTCACTTCTGCTCTTAGCACAATACATAAAAAAAAATTAATTTTTCTAAACATTTATGTTTTGGTGGGAAAATTGAGTTATAGAAACCTTAAATGTTTTATTTCCCTCTAATAGGTAATACGGCTTCCAGTCTCTGCTCGGCTACCAAGGACGATAGCAAACACAACTTCTGCCCATTAATGATGGTAAGGACAATTTGATTCTTACTGTACAACAAGTGAGTGAGTGTATCATGTTGATGTTATTAACCAGTTATGGTGAGCGTATTAATCATGATGTTTACAGTAACTAGTGATAGTGAGTGTATTTATTATGTTTTCAATAACTAGTGATGGTGAGTGTATTTATTATAGTGTTATTAACTAATGATGGTGAGTGTATTAATCTTGATGTCATTAACCAGTAATGGTGAATGTATTAATCATGGTGTTGTCATTAACCAGTGATGGCGAGTGTATTAATCATATTGTCATCACCCCAGTGATGGTGAGTGTATTAATCACGGTGTTATGAACCAGTGATGGCAAGTGTATTAATCATGGTATCATTACCCAGTGAAGGTGAGTGTATTAATTACATTGTCATCACCCAGTGATGGTGAGTGTATTAACCACTTAACTGCGCCAACCGAGTTTTCTCGGTCGGCGGGAAACTGCGCCAACCGAGAAAACTCGTTTTGATTTTTCGTAACCAATTCTGAATGTGTACGAGGTTGGTTGTGTACGAAATGGACTCTTAGGACCTCCAGTGAGAGGCAGCCATCTTGGAAAAAATTCCCAGAATGCCTTAGGGCCACTGGCTGGGTTAGTACTGAATGAGCAACCATGGGTGGCTCACACGCCTCTGGCTCCCAAACACCTGTCCGACGCGGTGTTGAAAGATAATGCTCTGTCGGTGAAATTCGAACCTTATTGTTTGAAGAATATAAGGGTCATAATATTGGGAAGCTAGGCGCAATAAGGACCTAACACAAAGGTCGGATGCAAGTGATACAGCATCTATGAGGATGATACAGCGAGCGTATCCAGTTGTAACTCTGAGCGCCACCCTTGCAATCCTATGCTATTTATTTAGATGATACTTAAATGAATCGTTTTCTGCGTTCAGTGATGATGCATCTAATACAAATAGCATAGATGAACAGTGTTAGCGGCTTCCATGGTGGTGTTTTCCATAGATATTTTCAAGAATACCTGAATCTCTTCCCAATTGACGAACACTCTTGAGGCTAGCTGAATCTCTTCCTGACTGACGGACACTCTTGAGGTATGCTGAATCTCTTCCTGTGTGGGACCATACAAAGCGATCTTTTTCAATACTACCTTACAAATTGATCTTTTCCTATAATCTTTTCAATACTACCTTATGCTTTTGTTATAATAAAGGTGGCTGTACTATGGGGGATCAAGTATTAACTGGATGTAGGGGCAATAGTGAGCATTAAGAGTTATCAAATATGGGAGATCTAAAAGGCCCGGCCCCCAACAAAGTAAAAATTAAACTTGTAGTGGCTTATTACAACAATAGTCAGCCTAGAGGTTGATCATAGATCTCTTACACAGGAAAAATGGATACTCCTTTAACTAACTAACTTATTTATTAACCCTTAACAACCCCCCATATACATTCACACCAATAACAATAATAATTACTTTACCACACTATCTTACGTTAACCCTTCAATTGCGCATCGCATCATATGATGCGTTGACCGACTTGCAGAAAATTGCGCGTCGCATCATATGATGCGTTGGAGTACTACGCAAGATTTAAACGGCCCGCGGATACACGGGGTTCACCACACCTTCATCAGGGCTCTTGTAAACAGACGCCATTTTTAAAAAAAATCGTGGGCCAAACTCCCGGGTGTTAGGGGCCTCAGTATCGAGTAAGCTACCAAGCCTGACGCACGCAGCATGAGCTCACAGCACTGCTGTTCAGCTTGTGACCACAGCATCGCCTAAAAATGCCATAATATACTTGTTCATGCTATTATGTAGCGATAATATTATTACAGAAGACCCCTGACTGTGATAAAACTGACCATGGGTCTGATAATAAGAGGATTGTGATGATATTTAGCGCTGTGCTCCATGGAGGGAGGAGTAATGCTGTGGGAGGGAGGGTGGTGGCGTTGTTATCTGACTGTGTGTGGCCACCTTTTATTGACTGCACTCACCACACCAGCTTAGCGGTTCGTTATGGTGAACACAAATGTAGCTACTTATATATAACGTGTATATAGAGAGTATAAACAGCAAGAGTAGGAGGTTGGGAGCCGCCATTTTGGTGAGAGGAGCGTCGTCTGCAGGAATTATCGTGTTGTTTACTGGTGATCACGTCTTTGGGCACCATACCAGTTTACTTGTACAAGTTTGGTGAATAAAACCGGTAGATATTTATATATAATGTGTGTATATAGCGTAATAACACCACAAGCAGTATTGTTGGAGGAGAAATAGTGTGTGTGGCCTTGAGGGCGGCAGCCATCAGCTGACTGTGAGGTCCATCAGTGGCAGTGGCAGTGGCAGCCAGTGGCGGGCTGCCACTGCCACTCAGCATACCAACTTAGTGGTTCGTTATGGTGAACACGAATGTAGATACTTATATATAGCGTCTGTATATAGTGAATAAAAGCAAAAACAGTATTGTGGGAGGAGAATGTGGGCGAGTCAGATGCTTGAGGGAGGGCGTGAGTGGCTGGCTGGTACACGGCGGTCACTCCTCGTTACTTTTTTGACTCATAATAGCAACTTAGTGATTCGTTATGGTGAACAAAACATGCAGATACTTATATATAACCTGTGTATATAGTGTAACAACCGACAAAGTATTTGTTCACTGTTTGATGAACATAATTGAATCAACAATATGCACACCATATTTTTGAGTACAGCGATGATTCACCCATTTCATATATAAATATATCACACTACACACTATTGAATAATATTACAGCAAAAAAACTACGAAAAATCAATCAGAGACATTGAAATAATTAGGCAATTATCTCTTTGTGGCAACTCCGGCCTGACAGCTGGCGATCAACAGACCGCCTGGGACGCATGCTGAGTGAGCGCCTGTTTTGTGCCAGACTTCCCTGCCCTATAGCGGCCAATATATTCAACTTACGATTTTTTTACTATTTTTCCCGTGATCAGTGAACACAAATTAACAGGTTAGGAAGAAAAAATAATTTTTTTTTTTTTTTTTGTATGCGCCTGTGGGTGTCAAATGGTATATAGCTATGCGCCATTTAAGGGTTAAAAGCCTTGGTCCACATAAGCAGGATACAAGGTTTACACTGAGAACAAGCTAGGGTAAAGTACTACTGGTTAAGGACTGAAGCTTGATGCAGCTTAGGGTAGTGAAACCACGTGGTACCCTAACACAACACAACACAACATTACACTTAGGGGTACCCAAAACACTGGCAAATACTACCCCCAGGTCTCACCAATCTTTCACTACCAGAGTAGGCACACTTACAAATACAGTATAGTATATCACTTAACTTAAGGTAAGGGAAATAAGTAAAAGGAAAGGTAGAAAGGGAGAGAGGTGCAGCCACAGAGTCCAGTTGTTTACACCTCAAACGCCAACAGAGAAGGCCGTTCCTAGCGACCAGATCCGGGCTCCCCGCATTGTGTGGTGCCGGGAAGAGCCTAATTGATCGTGCAGCTATACACATTAAAATTCTTCCCCAATGCATCATATTGTTTACTTTATTCGTTCTAAGGATAGTTAATTTCATAACAATGTTATACTTAATCCACAACAAGCTCAAGAGTCTGAATGCTTTGTAACAAGATTCATCCTATGTTTGGCAAGGAAGATACGAACAAATACACGTCGGCAAGCGTGTCAAATACTACAAGGTAGTTTATTTAGCTCAATTTGACCTCTGGTTTCCAACTGAGGAATCCAGGGTCGTAACAGTTTTACAAACTTGGTTACATAAAACCTACAAGTACGAAAGCCAAAGGTGTACGTGAGTGTGTTATATGCAAGCACACAGAGTGAAGAAACAGGAAGCTAAAATTTATCTGTACCTGGTGCACTGAGAGTGAAGTCGCGCTGTGTACCATGGGCTACTTCGTTGATTATTACTCACTTCCGAATACTGAGTAATTACCTAAGTGTAGTTACAGGATGAGAGCTATGTTCGTGGTGTCCCGTCTTCCCAGCACTCTTTGTCATATAACGTTTTGAAAGTACTGACGGTCTTGGCCTCCACCACCTTCTCTCCTAACTTGTTCCAACCGTCTACCACTCTCTTTGCGAAAGTAAATTTTCTTATATTTCTTCGGCATCTGTGTTTAGCTAGTTTAAATCTGTGACCTCTCGTTCTTAAAGTTCCAGGTATCAGGAAATCTTCCCTATCGATTATATAAATTCCTGTTATTATTTTGTATGTAGTGATCATATCACCTCTTTTTCTACTGTCTTCTAGTTTTGGCATATTTAATGCCTCTAACCTCTCCTCGTAGCTCTTGCCCTTCAGTTCTGGGAGCCACTTAGTAGCATGTCTTTGCACCTTTTCCAGTTTGTTGATGTGCTTCTTAAGATATGGGCACCACACAACAGCTGCATATTCTAGCTTTAGCCAAACAAAAGTCATGAACAATTTCTTTAGTATATCGCCATCCTTGTATTTAAAAGCATTCTGAAGTTAGAAAGCGAAGCATAGGCTCCTTGCACAATATTCTTTATGTGGTCCTCAGGTGATAGTTTTCTATCTAGAACACCCCTAGATCTCTTTCTTTATCAAATTCTTTAAAGATTTCTCACATAATATGGAGGTTGAGTGGGGTCTATGTTCTCTTATTCCACATTCCATAACATGGCATTTATTAACATTAAATTCCATTTGCCAAGTGGTGCTCCATATACAGTGGTACCTCGGAATGCGAGTGTCCCTGTATGCAAGTTTTTCGGAAGACGAGCAGGATTTCCTCGGAAAATATGTCTCGGAACGCGAGGGTTACCTCGGGACGCGAGTTTGTTGATATGCGTACAGGTCGACCTAGCGCGTGGTGGTTCGGCGATCGTCGCCTTCCACCCCTCCGCCCCTCGGTTTACCATTGTCTCGCGCTCAGTGACTACCTCGCATCAATTCTTCTCGCGGATTTTCAGTGTTTTGTTGGATTTTTGGTGATTTGACTATACAATTTGTTATTATATATCTCACCATGGGTCCCAAGAAAGCCAGTGGTAAGGTTAAAGGCCAGAAAGCCCATGTGAGGATGACAATTGAGGAGAAACAAGAGATCATCGGAAGCATGAGAACGGTCACGTGTTGTTGAACTCTTTGTAGGCAGTACAACAAAGCCACATCAACAATATGCACTATACTTAAGAAGAAAAATGAGATCCCACACTCCTTACTCATGCCCACACTCCTTTTCTCATGCACAC
>WNGS01004248.1:29950-43732 GCA_020271785.1 Procambarus virginalis
ATGTCGTACCTAGTTGCCAGAACGCACTTCTCAGCCTACTATGCAAGGCCCGATTTGCCTAATAAGCCAAGTTTTCATGAATTATTGTTTTTCGACTACCTAACCTAACCTAACCTAACTTTTCGGCTACATAACCTAACCTATAAAGATAGGTTAGGTTAGGTTAGGTAGGGTTGGTTAGGTTTGGTCATATATCTACGTTAATTTTAACGCCAATAAAAAAAAATTGACCTCATACATAATGAAATGGGTAGGTTTATCATGTCATAAGAAAAAATTAGAGAAAATATATTAATTTACGAAAACTTGGCTTATTAGGCAATCGGGCCTTGCATAGTAGGCTGAGAAGCGCGTTCTGGCTACTAGGTACGACATATATATATATATATATATATATATATATATATATATATATATATATATATATATATATATATATATCTCTGGCATAAGTTATAATATTAATGTCACATGAAAGAAATCATTCACGACACAGGAATCTCTTCAATGATCACAGGTACATCCACACACCAGGTAGCCTGGTGGATAGTGTGCAGGATTCGTAATTCTGTGGCGCGGGTTCGATTCCCGCACCCGGCAGAAACAAATGGACAAAGTTTCTTTCACCCTGTATGCCCCTGTTACCTAGCAGTAAATAGGTACCTGGGAGTTAGTCAGCTGTCACGGGCTGCTTCCTGGGGTGTGTGTGTGTGTGTGGTGTGGGAAAAAAAAAAAGTAGTTAGTGTAGTTAGTAAACAGTTGATTGATAGTTGAGAGGCGGGCCGAAAGAGCAAAGCTCAACCCCGTAAAATACAACAACTAAGTGAATACACCACAAATATATATACCATGAGAGCTTTCTACAGCCTCACTTCTCACAACTGTGTCCTACCGTGACAGACATTTGTGAGCCTGGATCACGACATATAAATACTCTGGCTAAATATAGCTAACTAAAGGGAATTGGGAGGGAAACTGAATCACCTACTTCCACCTCATTGATGTGGACCCGCCCTTCGGTGAGAGTTGAATTGCAGCTCCTGGTCCCGGCTCTCGCCTCGTTGTAGGGAACGCCCCCACACACCACTGATGCTTTCTCCAGGAACCCAATCAACATCCCAAAATAATGCGTCGTCTCCGTGCTCTGTCCTCTGCAGGCCCGTGCTCCTCCACAACTTCCTGAAGGTTGGAGTTGGTCTCCTGGCCGTCGACTTCTCCTCTCAACTACGTCTGCAGACATACTCTCGGCTGCAGTCGTCCTGATTCCCAATTAGTTTCCTTCTTCCACTGTTTCCCGATGGATCGGCCCAGCCACTACGTCGTCACAAAACGGGTGAACTGTCTCAGACGTCGCATACATCACTTCACAGACTTCACTTCTCCTTGCACAGTACCTGGAGCCCTGGAGCACTTGTTGCTCAATATTCCGTCGATTCCCTCTTCGGTCCACACATGGAATGAAGGAAGACCTCACAGAGTACTTGCAGACTTCGGGTGACGCGTAAAATCCATGGGAGCGCGATACAACTGTCAAACTGACAGAACCAACTTTCGCACGTCCGACCTCCTTGACATGCTGTGTTCGACTGGTGGCGCCATAGAGGCACGATCTTCGGACCCCTTGCTCTCGTGACGTCATACTTGCCAGGGGCGTTTTTCATTGGCTCCCTGTGCCACGTCACTGTCAGTGACCAATCTGGTGCCACTGACGTCATACAGTTTTGGCGGGAGAACGGAGGGACCGGTGCCATATTGGTGTCCTAAAGGGCCTAAACAACAGGCCAAAACTTCCTTCTTTTACGAATTTCTCGCCAACACGAGACCACTACACTCTACCACACATATCAAATTGTCGCCCGCAACGTAGAGAAAGCTCGGGTAAAGTGGATATGACTCTTACAGCTGGCGTGGGAGAAATATAAGGAGGGGAACACGTCACAACTCATATACATATTGTAACTAATACTTACAGTCGAGCCACAATTTAAGAATGTTAATAAATTTAATTATTAAAACACGATAGAATTAAATTGTAAACATTTAATTAAAATCTTTAAATTATTATTATATATTAATTTAAATATTTATTAAATTAAATTAGATTAATTTAATTATAAATATAATGTTATATTATAAATTTTTAATGAATAATAAAACAGTTTGATAAATAATTAAGAACATCTTGTTTTTCATGACGGTAGAGAGAACACCGTGTTCTCCATGACGGTAGAGAGAACACCGTGTTCTCCATGACGGTAGAGAGAACACCGTGTTCTCCATGACGGTAGAGAGAACACCGTGTTCTCCATGACGGTAGAGAGAACACCGTGTTCTCCATGACGGTAGAGAGAACGCCGTGTTCTCCATGACGGTAGAGAGAACACCGTGTTCTCCATGACGGTAGAGAGAACGCCGTGTTCTCCATGACGGTAGAGAGAACACCGTGTTCTCCATGACGGTAGAGAGAACGCCGTGTTCTCCATGACGGTAGAGAGAACGCCGTGTTCTCCATGACGGTAGAGAGAACGCCGTGTTCTCCATGACGGTAGAGAGAACGCCGTGTTCTCCATGACGGTAGAGAGAACGCCGTGTTCTCCATGACGGTAGAGAGAACGCCGTGTTCTCCATGACGGTAGAGAGAACGCCGTGTTCTCCATGACGGTAGAGAGAACGCCGTGTTCTCCATGACGGTAGAGAGAACGCCGTGTTCTCCATGACGGTAGAGAGAACGCCGTGTTCTCCATGACGGTAGAGAGAACGCCGTGTTCTCCATGACGGTAGAGAGAACGCCGTGTTCTCCATGACGGTAGAGAGAACGCCGTGTTCTCCATGACGGTAGAGAGAACGCCGTGTTCTCCATGACGGTAGAGAGAACGCCGTGTTCTCCATGACGGTAGAGAGAACGCCGTGTTCTCCATGACGGTAGAGAGAACGCCGTGTTCTCCATGACGGTAGAGAGAACGCCGTGTTCTCCATGACGGTAGAGAGAACGCCGTGTTCTCCATGACGGTAGAGAGAACGCCGTGTTCTCCATGACGGTAGAGAGAACGCCGTGTTCTCCATGACGGTAGAGAGAACGCCGTGTTCTCCATGACGGTAGAGAGAACGCCGTGTTCTCCATGACGGTAGAGAGAACGCCGTGTTCTCCATGACGGTAGAGAGAACGCCGTGTTCTCCATGACGGTAGAGAGAACGCCGTGTTCTCCATGACGGTAGAGAGAACGCCGTGTTCTCCATGACGGTAGAGAGAACGCCGTGTTCTCCATGACGGTAGAGAGAACGCCGTGTTCTCCATGACGGTAGAGAGAACGCCGTGTTCTCCATGACGGTAGAGAGAACGCCGTGTTCTCCATGACGGTAGAGAGAACGCCGTGTTCTCCATGACGGTAGAGAGAACGCCGTGTTCTCCATGACGGTAGAGAGAACGCCGTGTTCTCCATGACGGTAGAGAGAACGCCGTGTTCTCCATGACGGTAGAGAGAACGCCGTGTTCTCCATGACGGTAGAGAGAACGCCGTGTTCTCCATGACGGTAGAGAGAACGCCGTGTTCTCCATGACGGTAGAGAGAACACCGTGTTCTCCATGACGGTAGAGAGAACACCGTGTTCTCCATGACGGTAGAGAGAACACCGTGTTCTCCATGACGGTAGAGAGAACACCGTGTTCTCCATGACGGTAGAGAGAACACCGTGTTCTCCATGACGGTAGAGAGAACACCGTGTTCTCCATGACGGTAGAGAGAACACCGTGTTCTCCATGACGGTAGAGAGAACACCGTGTTCTCCATGACGGTAGAGAGAACACCGTGTTCTCCATGACGGTAGAGAGAACACCGTGTTCTCCATGACGGTAGAGAGAACACCGTGTTCTCCATGACGGTAGAGAGAACACCGTGTTCTCCATGACGGTAGAGAGAACACCGTGTTCTCCATGACGGTAGAGAGAACACCGTGTTCTCCATGACGGTAGAGAGAACACCGTGTTCTCCATGACGGTAGAGAGAACACCGTGTTCTCCATGACGGTAGAGAGAACACCGTGTTCTCCATGACGGTAGAGAGAACACCGTGTTCTCCATGACGGTAGAGAGAACACCGTGTTCTCCATGACGGTAGAGAGAACACCGTGTTCTCCATGACGGTAGAGAGAACACCGTGTTCTCCATGACGGTAGAGAGAACACCGTGTTCTCCATGACGGTAGAGAGAACACCGTGTTCTCCATGACGGTAGAGAGAACACCGTGTTCTCCATGACGGTAGAGAGAACACCGTGTTCTCCATGACGGTAGAGAGAACACCGTGTTCTCCATGACGGTAGAGAGAACACCGTGTTCTCCATGACGGTAGAGAGAACACCGTGTTCTCCATGACGGTAGAGAGAACACCGTGTTCTCCATGACGGTAGAGAGAACACCGTGTTCTCCATGACGGTAGAGAGAACACCGTGTTCTCCATGACGGTAGAGAGAACACCGTGTTCTCCATGACGGTAGAGAGAACACCGTGTTCTCCATGACGGTAGAGAGAACACCGTGTTCTCCATGACGGTAGAGAGAACACCGTGTTCTCCATGACGGTAGAGAGAACACCGTGTTCTCCATGACGGTAGAGAGAACACCGTGTTCTCCATGACGGTAGAGAGAACACCGTGTTCTCCATGACGGTAGAGAGAACACCGTGTTCTCCATGACGGTAGAGAGAACACCGTGTTCTCCATGACGGTAGAGAGAACACCGTGTTCTCCATGACGGTAGAGAGAACACCGTGTTCTCCATGACGGTAGAGAGAACACCGTGTTCTCCATGACGGTAGAGAGAACACCGTGTTCTCCATGACGGTAGAGAGAACACCGTGTTCTCCATGACGGTAGAGAGAACACCGTGTTCTCCATGACGGTAGAGAGAACACCGTGTTCTCCATGACGGTAGAGAGAACACCGTGTTCTCCATGACGGTAGAGAGAACACCGTGTTCTCCATGACGGTAGAGAGAACACCGTGTTCTCCATGACGGTAGAGAGAACACCGTGTTCTCCATGACGGTAGAGAGAACACCGTGTTCTCCATGACGGTAGAGAGAACACCGTGTTCTCCATGACGGTAGAGAGAACACCGTGTTCTCCATGACGGTAGAGAGAACACCGTGTTCTCCATGACGGTAGAGAGAACACCGTGTTCTCCATGACGGTAGAGAGAACACCGTGTTCTCCATGACGGTAGAGAGAACACCGTGTTCTCCATGACGGTAGAGAGAACACCGTGTTCTCCATGACGGTAGAGAGAACACCGTGTTCTCCATGACGGTAGAGAGAACACCGTGTTCTCCATGACGGTAGAGAGAACACCGTGTTCTCCATGACGGTAGAGAGAACACCGTGTTCTCCATGACGGTAGAGAGAACACCGTGTTCTCCATGACGGTAGAGAGAACACCGTGTTCTCCATGACGGTAGAGAGAACACCGTGTTCTCCATGACGGTAGAGAGAACACCGTGTTCTCCATGACGGTAGAGAGAACACCGTGTTCTCCATGACGGTAGAGAGAACACCGTGTTCTCCATGACGGTAGAGAGAACACCGTGTTCTCCATGACGGTAGAGAGAACACCGTGTTCTCCATGACGGTAGAGAGAACACCGTGTTCTCCATGACGGTAGAGAGAACACCGTGTTCTCCATGACGGTAGAGAGAACACCGTGTTCTCCATGACGGTAGAGAGAACACCGTGTTCTCCATGACGGTAGAGAGAACACCGTGTTCTCCATGACGGTAGAGAGAACACCGTGTTCTCCATGACGGTAGAGAGAACACCAAACCATATTTATGGGAAAAGCTTCATATATATAAGCTGATGAATCGTTCGGTCTGTTTTACTTAAACTTTAATAATATCTCTACAGATTACTATATTTGTTTGATTTAATTATTTAAATTGACAGTTTTATTCCAGTTAAACCTGTCGAAGATTGATTAAACTATTTTACTTTTTGCCAATTTGTTAAGTGCATTTTCTCGTCAAATCACGTGAAATATAACAATTTTATTGCTTTACATTTGTTGAGACAATTTAAAGCACTGATATTCCGTTGTTTAAAGGTTTATATATTTTTATATGGTGTAATTATCTTCGTTAATGATATTTAATTTGATGTTTGTAATATTTAGTGATACAGCATTAATAATTTGATGTACTTGGAATTTGTTATTAAATACGATGATTCTGTAGTATGTTTTGTAATCTAAGATGCAGAGAGTTATTTTCTGGAAGACTTTTTTAATACAATATTGTGTAAATTGGTATTCCATATTGGCTTTTTTGGAGAGGGTTGTTCTGTTTATTGGGGCTGTTCTTAAGTAACTCTTTTCAATAAAAAGAACAGCTTATTTAATACTCAAGAAGAGCCACAATAAACAATACAATCCTCTCTAAAAAAAAAACAATGGTGGTATACCAATTTACATGCCCCCAATGAAGGATTTAGATTGATGAAGATAAAGCTACCCGAGAGGTGACACGGGCGTGAATAGCCCGTAAGTGGTAGATTTTTTTGGGAGTGAATAGCCCGTAAGAAGGATGTCACCTTCGATGTACTTATATTGGTATGCCACCACGAAGCTTTAGAGAAGCCTGACCTGCCATCTACAGGCTGGTGCCCCGAGAAACCATATCTAAAGTGTACATAACACAACACTCACTAGGAACCTGCTGGTAGATAATACAACACTCCTGGCGTCCACCACTGACCAGAGAACACTGTAAATACTGAGAGCTATACTCATCCAAGAATGAGCCACCCTAATATACAGAATAACGACTTCGTCACCTTGTCTACGCTCAGACCCAGACCTCACCTTGCCTACGCTCAGACCCAGACCTCACCTTGCCTGAAATTAGCAATTTTGAACAAACGAACACTTAAATATTTATTTATATAGTTATCTATATAAATAAAAATGTAAATGTTCGTTTGTTCAAAATCGTTAATCTCTGAAAGTTCTTCACTGATTGCTTTGAAATTTTAACACAAAGTTTCATTCACATACGAACATATTTTTATATACCTGCTACACATACGAACATATTTTTATATACCTGCTATATAGATGTCACGTCTGTGACAGGAAAAATCAAGCTTTTTTGAAAAACTGTGTTTTTCATGTGAGTAATCATGTAA
Source organism: Procambarus virginalis (assembly GCA_020271785.1). Classification (NCBI taxonomy): domain Eukaryota; kingdom Metazoa; phylum Arthropoda; class Malacostraca; order Decapoda; family Cambaridae; genus Procambarus; species Procambarus virginalis. Next base: position 37,120 of record WNGS01004248.1, read on the forward strand.
GGAAAATCTTCGAAAATTCTTTACCGATTGCTTTGAAATTTTACCACAACGTTGTATTTGAATACGCACATGTTTTTATATGCCTACTATATACATGTCACACCTGTCACAGGTAAAAACATGCTTTTTTGAAAAACAGCACCATCTGTCAAACATAATAGCAACACATGCTGTAATCTCTGAAAGTTCTTCACCGATTGCTTTGAGATTTTGACACAATGTTCCATTCAAATACGCACGTGTTTTTATATGCCTACTATATGGATGCCTGACGTGTGACAGGTAAAAACATGCTTTATTTGAAAAACAGCGCTATCTGTTGCACGTGAAAGCAACACACGCTCTACTAAATATGTTAAGATTCCATTTCAAGGTTTCCGATTGCAGTGGTAAATTTCATTTTCATGAATTTCAATGTATTTAAAATTTGATTTAATTATTTTGTGTGATATTATGTTCGAACTGAGCTGTGTTGTTTACAATACCATTCATTTCGTGAGTATAGTTTAGTTTGTTATTGTTTTCATTTATTTTTATACTGTTCTTATTTTTCAGTGGCTGTGCCACAGCAACGCGTGGCCAGGTACAGCTAGTAATAATATATATCAATCCCAAGGTTTCTCTTGCTAATGACGGTCAACTCATTCACCTTCCAGTAATTTTGGGAACCGCAGATCTTCTCCTCTAGAAGGTCACCTAGAGAGCATAACTAATTAGTAAAGCAAGTGAGGAGTTACTCTATCACCTGCACTCCCGTTACCTCCATCACTACACTACCGTTACCACCATCACCTACACTACCGTTACCTCCATCACTACACTACCGTTACCACCATCACTACACTACCGTTACCACCATCACTACACTACCGTTACCACCATCACTACACTACCGTTACCTCCATCACTACACTACCGTTACCACCATCACTACACTACCGTTACCACCATCACTACACTACCGTTACCACCATCACTACACTACCGTTACCACCATCACTACACTCCCGTTACCACCATCACTACACTACCGTTACCACCATCACTACACTACCGTTACCACCATCACCTACACTACCCGTTACCACCATCACTACACTACCGTTACCACCATCACTACACTACCGTTACCACCATCACTACACTACCGTTACCACCATCACCCACTACCGTTACCACCATCACTACACTACCGTTACCACCATCACCTACACTACCGTTACCACCATCACCTACACTACCGTTACCACCATCACCTACACTACCGTTACCACCATCACCTACACTACCGTTACCACCATCACCTACACTACCGTTACCACCATCACCTACACTACCGTTACCACCATCACCTACACTACCGTTACCACCATCACCTACACTCCCGTTACCACCATCACCCACACTACCGTTACCACCATCACCTACACTACCGTTACCACCATCACTACACTACCGTTACCACCATCACCCACACTACCGTTACCACCATCACTACACTACCGTTACCACCATCACCTACACTACCGTTACCACCATCACCCACACTACCGTTACCACCATCACCTACACTACCGTTACCACCATCACCTACACTACCGTTACCACCATCACCTACACTACCGTTACCACCATCACCTACACTACCGTTACCACCATCACCCACACTACCGTTACCACCATCACCCACACTACCGTTACCACCATCACCTACACTACCGTTACCACCATCACCTACACTACCGTTACCACCATCACCTACACTACCGTTACCACCATCACCTACACTACCGTTACCACCATCACTACACTACCGTTACCACCATCACCTACACTACCGTTACCACCATCACCTACACTACCGTTACCACCATCACCTACACTACCGTTACCATCATCACCTACACTACCGTTACCACCATCACTACACTACCGTTACCACCATCACTACACTACCGTTACCACCATCACCTACACTACCGTTACCACCATCACCTACACTACCGTTACCACCATCACCTACACTACCGTTACCACCATCACCTACACTACCGTTACCACCATCACTACACTACCGTTACCTCCATCACTACACTACCGTTACCACCATCACCTACACTACCGTTACCACCATCACTACACTACCGTTACCTCCATCACCTACACTACCGTTACTACCATCACCCACACTACCGTTACCACCATCACCTACACTACCGTTACCACCATCACCCACACTACCGTTACCACCATCACCCACACTACCGTTACCACCATCACCCACACTACCGTTACCACCATCACCCACACTACCGTTACCACCATCACCCACACTACCGTTACCACCATCACCTACACTACCGTTACCACCATCACCCACACTACCGTTACCACCATCACTACACTACCGTTACCACCATCACCTACACTACCGTTACCACCATCACCTACACTACCGTTACCACCATCACTACACTACCGTTACCACCATCACCTACACTACCGTTACCACCATCACCTTCACTCACGTTACCTCCATCACTACACTACCGTTACCACCATCACCTACACTACCGTTACCACCATCACCTACACCACCGTTACCACCATCACCTGCACTACCGTTACCACCATCACCCACACTACCGTTACCACCATCACTACACTACCGTTACCACCATCACCTACACTACCGTTACCACCATCACCTACACTACCGTTACCACCATCACCTACACTACCGTTACCACCATCACCTACACTACCGTTACCACCATCACCTACACTACCGTTACCACCATCACCTACACTACCGTTACCACCATCACCTACACTACCGTTACCACCATCACCTACACTACCGTTACCACCATCACCTTCACTCACGTTACCACCATCACTACACTACCGTTACCACCATCACCTTCACTCACGTTACCACCATCACCTACACTACCGTTACCACCATCACTACACTACCGTTACCACCATCACCTACACTACCGTTACCACCATCACCTACACTACCGTTACCACCATCACCTACACTACCGTTACCACCATCACCTACACTACCGTTACCACCATCACCTACACTCCCGTTACCACCATCACCTACACTACCGTTACCACCATCACCTACACTACCGTTACCACCATCACCTACACTACCGTTACCACCATCACTACCGTTACCACCGCCGTTGTCAGCCGGGCCGCACATAACGGTGAGACGCCTCATAAGGTCTGCCACTTCAGCTTCTGGATAATGGTAAGTCACATTACAACAATTTAGGTTTCTTTTTTACTTGTGATATTCTGTATATTTGTTGTCCGTCACTTACATTGTAAGTAGTGTAAGTGTGTGGGATTAGTGTGTTTACTTATAACTTATGCTTACCTTTATTTTTTTTTTAGTTTGTAGGTTCAAAATTTTCCGTGTATAATGTGTCTACCGTGCTGATGTTGAAGTTGTGTTTGACCTCTTCAAGTTCATTTAATTTTCTATCTATTCCATTCACCTGGGCTGTAGGAGACTCGAACACAGACCCCACGTGTGTGAGGCTGAAGCAGTCCGACCGAGCTATTGAGCAAGGAAAGTTCCCAGAAGCAGCATTCTGCTGCTAAACCAGAATGAGGGAAAGTAGAAAATTCCAGTGAAAAATTCCAGTAGAAAATTCCGTGAAATCTATTTCCACGGATGTATGGATGACAATTTTAATTTTTTTCTACTTAGATGCCTAATATTTCCTCACATGCTAGACCCTCACACAAGCCTAGCTTCCACTCATTCCCGTGCATAATATTATAATTCATTGTTAACATTTCCTCCTGTTTAATAATTTCCCCTCAAGGAAGTATGTTTAGATTCAGTCTTTTCTCACTCTCTTCACTTTAATTCCGTCGACAGATGCGGTTCTTCCTCTTCTTCATAGTCCCCCTCTTCACGGGGCTCTGGGGGGGGGGAGCCTGAGGTAAATTGAGCACCTTTTTTACTTTCCTTGAGAGCTTACGAGGCTGGGGCTCCACGCCTGGGCTGCTTAATGTCTCTGTATTGAGGTCAGTGGCTGAAGGGAGCTGTGGTGTGTTTGTGTGGGACTGTGTGTTTGTTTGTTTCTTACCACTTACTGGGCCGCCGTGGGATATCGTAGCCCATAATAGCCACAAGTAATTTCCTTCACACTTTCAAATGTGAATTTAAATGCACGAAACGTTTGGCTATTTTAGGATTAATGCTCCAAATTATACCTTTGAAAAAAATTGTTTGACAAATTACATATAACTCGAATTATATATATATAGTTCTGCCCGAAACGCTGCGCGTACTAGTGGCTTTACAAGATTGTAATTACCATATTATATATTCTAACATTCCCAATGTACCTTCTTGTATATGAATAAATAAAATAAATAAATAAATATATATATATATATATATATATATATATATATATATATATATATATATATATATATATATATATATTATATGTGACGGTAAAGTAGTGGAGTATGGTGGTCGGCAGTCTTCCACTGGCAGTTGTTAAGGCCAGGCCACATATATAAAAAAAAACAAGTAAAAAAAAAGGAAAAAAATGACTGCGTGTTGGATAATCTGTGGTAAGGTATGGGAAGAGACATAAAACACAATAATAAACAATGCTCTTTAATAACACTAAGAAACAAATTGAAATAAAGGCAAAATCTTGGCTTAGTGGTGCAGGACAACAAGTGGAAAAATAACTGAACATAAAACTGAATTACGTTAAAGGGAGGAGAATTGACAAGTAAAATAATATTAGTGCTGGGAATATATGCGCTAGCTATAAACCTCTATTTGATCACACGAGGTGAGTCAACCTAGGTGTTCACAGCAGGAGCACAAGATATATTCTGGCTGGTAGAGCTGCAAGGGACTCCAACATTGACTGGCGATGATTGTGATTGGCGTGGAGCGGGAGTGGTGTGTTGGTAAGCGGCCAATCAAAATGCAGGACGGCCGCAAGTCGCTAGTTTGGCTGGGAGCAGCAGTTGGCAGGTCGACCAGGTGTGCAGAAGTGGGGGGAAGGAGGGAGTTGCAGGTGCGTGTGGCTGTCTTGATATATACGTTAAGCCACTATAAAACGTATCTTGCATATTGTTGAGAACGGGATGAAGGAAGATATAGCAGGCTAAATCTCTGGGAAGAGATTATCGTCACAACTCTCCCCCGAAGCCTGCGGTTCTGGTAGAGTCACGTTGACGGGAGGTAGAGTGGGAGGTGGAGCTGCCTCTACCTCATGCACTCTGGAGAGGGCGTCAGCGATGATGTTATCAGGCCCCTTGATGATAGCAGATCTTTAAAATTGAAGCCTTGAAGATATAAAACCCATCGCAGCAGACGTTGGTTATTAAATTGGGCTTGATGTAGGAATCTCAGAGGGTTGTGGTCCGAATAGATGGTAGTGGACCTAGCACCGTGCAGATATGGTGCAAAGTGTTGTAAGCTCAGTACGATGGAGAGGAGTTCCTTCTCTATAGTACTGTAGTTTTTCTGATGAGGCTTCAACTTGCAACTGTAGTAGCTGACAGGTAGAACCTCCTCGCCTCGCTGCTGCATTAAGACACTTCCGATGCCGGTACCACTGGCGTCGACATGGAGGGTGAAAGGCTTCTTTATATCTGGTGAGGCGAGAATAGGATTAGAACAGAGGAGGAATTTGAGTTGTTCGAAGGCAACGGTTTGCTCTCTGGTCCAATTATACCGTTGCTTGGGACTGGTTAAGGTGATTAATGGGGTTGCAACAGTACTAAAATTCTTCACAAACCTACAGTAATAGAAAGCAAGACCAAGGAAGCGCAGGAGCTGCTTCCTGGTAGTAGGCTGTGGATACTGTTGGATTGCTTGAATGTGGATATTTAACGGAGCCAGGCTGCCACTCCCTATAACATGACCCAGGTACCGCACTTTACCTTTCGCGAAGGTGGACTTGCCCAGATTGATGGTGAGGCCGGCTTTCAGGAGCTTGTAGAACAATTGTTGTAGCTGGAGCAGGTGTTCGCTCCAGGTGTTGGATGCTACCACAATGTCATCCAAATAGGCGTAGGTGTTGTCCAAGCCCTGGATGACGCGGTTGACAGCTCTCTGAAAGGTGGCCGGGGCATTGCAGAGTCCAAAGGAAGGCGATTGTACCTGAAAAGCCCGAACGGGGTTATAAAGGCAGACAGTACCTTAGCTCGCTCCGTTAAACTCACCTGGTAGTAGCCCTTGAGTAAGTCTACCTGAGACAGGTAGCGGGCATTACCAATGGCATCCAGTATGTCGTCTATCATGGGTATTGGGTAGGGGTCCTTCACTGTGACCTGGTTCAACTTCCTATAATCCGTGCAAAGACGGATTTTGCCGTGTGGTTTGGGTACCAGGATGCATGGTCAGGCCCAGGGAGACTCACAGGGGGTAGCCAGTCCATGGTCCAAGAGATACTGTACCTCAGCACGCATGATTTCCGTTTTGCTAGGGCTGATTCGGTAGAACGGTTGGCGAATCGGCTGGGTGTCAGGTAGCAGTTGGATGTCGTGCCGAGTCACAGTACCAGAGGTCCGCGGTTGTTCAACGTCCTCCCAGCGACTATAA
>WNGS01004250.1:0-20000 GCA_020271785.1 Procambarus virginalis
AGGGGCCAGGTATGGTCCTCCTATACTAGGGGCCAGGTATGGTCCTATACTAGAGCCAGGTATGGTCCTCCTATACTAGGGGCCAGGTATGGTCCTCCTATACTAGGGGCCAGGTATGGTCCTCCTATACTAGGGGCCAGGTATGGTCCTCCTATACTAGGGACCAGGTATGGTCCTCCTATACTAGGGGCCAGGTATGGTCCTCCTATACTAGGGCCAGGTATGGTCCTCCTATACTAGGGGCCAGGTATGGTCCTCCTATACTAGGGGCCAGGTATGGTCCTCCTATACTAGGGGCCAGGTATGGTCCTCCTATACTAGGGGCCAGGTATGGTCCTCCTATACTAGGGGCCAGGTATGGTCCTCCTATACTAGGGGCCAGGTATGGTCCTCATATACTAGGGGCCAGGTATGGTCCTCCTATACTAGGGGCCAGGTATGGTCCTCATATACTAGGGGCCAGGTATGGTCCTCCTATACTAGGGGCCAGGTATGGTCCTATACTAGGGGCCAGGTATGGTCCTCCTATACTAGGGGCCAGGTATGGTCCTCCTATACTAGGGGCCAGGTATGGTCCTCCTATACTAGGGGCCAGGTATGGTCCTATACTAGGGGCCAGGTATGGTCCTCCTATACTAGGGGCCAGGTATGGTCCTCCTATACTAGGGGCCAGGTATGGTCCTATACTAGGGGCCAGGTATGGTCCTCCTATACTAGGGGCCAGGTATGGTCCTCCTATACTAGGGCCAGGTATGGTCCTCCTATACTAGGGCCAGGTATGGTCCTATACTAGGGGCCAGGTATGGTCCTCCTATACTAGGGGCCAGGTATGGTCCTATACTAGGGGCCAGGTATGTTCCTCCTATACTAGGGGCCAGGTATGGTCCTCCTATACTAGGGGCCAGGTATGGCCCTCCTATACTAGGGGCCAGGTATGGTCCTCCTATACTAGGGGCCAGGTATGGTCCTCCTATACTAGGGGCCAGGTATGGTCCTATACTAGGGGCCAGGTATGGTCCTCCTATACTAGGGGCCAGGTATGGTCCTCCTATACTAGGAGCCAGGTATGGTCCTATACTAGGGGCCAGGTATGGTCCTCCTATACTAGGGGCCAGGTATGGTCCTCCTATACTAGGGGCCAGGTATGGTCCTCCTATACTAGGGGCCAGGTATGGTCCTCCTATACTAGGGGCCAGGTATGGTCCTCCTATACTAGGGGCCAGGTATGGTCCTCCTATACTAGTGGCCAGGTATGGTCCTCCTATACTAGGGGCCAGGTATGGTCCTCCTATACTAGGGGCCAGGTATGGTCCTCCTATACTAGGGGCCAGGTATGGTCCTATACTAGGGGCCAGGTATGGTCCTCCTATACTAGGGGCCAGGTATGGCCCTCCTATACTAGGGCCAGGTATGGTCCTCATATACTAGGGGCCAGGTATGGTCCTCATATACTAGGGGCCAGGTATGGTCCTATACTAGGGCCAGGTATGGTCCTATACTAGGGCCAGGTATGGTCCTCCTATACTAGGGGCCAGGTATGGTCCTCCTATACTAGGGGCCAGGTATGGTCCTCCTATACTAGGGGCCAGGTATGGTCCTCCTATACTAGGGGCCAGGTATGGTCCTATACTAGGGGCCAGGTATGGTCCTCCTATACTAGGGGCCAGGTATGGTCCTCCTATACTAGGGGCCAGGTATGGTCCTCCTATACTAGGGGCCAGGTATGGTCCTATACTAGGGGCCAGGTATGGTCCTCCTATACTAGGGGCCAGGTATGGTCCTCCTATACTAGGGGCCAGGTATGTTCCTCCTATACTAGGGGCCAGGTATGGTCCTCCTATACTAGGGGCCAGGTATGGTCCTCCTATACTAGGGGCCAGGTATGGTCCTCCTATACTAGGGGCCAGGTATGGTCCTCCTATACTAGGGGCCAGGTATGGTCCTATACTAGGGGCCAGGTATGGTCCTATACTAGGGGCCAGGTATGGTCCTATACTAGGGGCCAGGTATGGTCCTATACTAGGGGCCAGGTATGGTCCTATACTAGGGGCCAGGTATGGTCCTCCTATACTAGGGGCCAGGTATGGTCCTCCTATACTAGGGGCCAGGTATGGTCCTCCTATACTAGGGGCCAGGTATGGTCCTCCTATACTAGGGGCCAGGTATGGTCCTCCTATACTAGGGGCCAGGTATGGCCCTCCTATACTAGGGGCCAGGTATGGTCCTCCTATACTAGGGGCCAGGTATGGTCCTCCTATACTAGGGGCCAGGTATGGTCCTCCTATACTAGGGGCCAGGTATGGTCCTCATACTAGGGCCAGGTATGGTCCTCCTATACTAGGGGCCAGGTATGGTCCTCATATACTAGGGGCCAGGTATGGTCCTCCTATACTAGGGGCCAGGTATGGCCCTCCTATACTAGGGGCCAGGTATGGTCCTATACTAGGAGCCAGGTATGGTCCTATACTAGGGGCCAGGTATGGTCCTCCTATACTAGGGGCCAGGTATGGTCCTATACTAGGGGCCAGGTATGGCCCTCCTATACTAGGGGCCAGGTATGGTCCTATACTAGGGGCCAGGTATGGTCCTCCTATACTAGGGGCCAGGTATGGTCCTCCTATACTAGGCCAGGTATGGTCCTCCTATACTAGGGGCCAGGTATGGTCCTCCTATACTAGGGGCCAGGTATGGTCCTCCTATACTAGGGCCAGGTATGGTCCTCCTATACTAGGGGCCAGGTATGGTCCTCCTATACTAGGGGCCAGGTATGGTCCTCCTATACTAGGGGCCAGGTATGGTCCTTCTATACTAGGGGCCAGGTATGGTCCTCCTATACTAGGGGCCAGGTATGGCCCTCCTATACTAGGGGCCAGGTATGGTCCTCCTATACTAGGGGCCAGGTATGGTCCTCCTATACTAGGCCAGGTATGGTCCTCCTATACTAGGGGCCAGGTATGGTCCTCCTATACTAGGGGCCAGGTATGGTCCTCCTATACTAGGGGCCAGGTATGGTCCTCCTATACTAGGGGCCAGGTATGGTCCTTCTATACTAGGGGCCAGGTATGGTCCTCCTATACTAGGGGCCAGGTATGGCCCTCCTATACTAGGGGCCAGGTATGGTCCTCCTATACTAGGGGCCAGGTATGGTCCTCCTATAATATGCCAGGTATGGTCCTCCTATACTAGGGGCCAGGTATGGTCCTCCTATACTAGGGGCCAGGTATGGTCCTTCTATACTAGGGGCCAGGTATGGTCCTCCTATACTAGGGGCTAGGTATGGCCCTCCTATACTAGGGGCCAGGTATGGTCCTCCTATACTAGGGGCCAGGTATGGTCCTCCTATAATATGCCAGGTATGGTCCTCCTATACTAGGGGCCAGGTATGGTCCTCCTATAATAGGGGCCAGGTATGGTCCTCCTATACTAGGGGCCAGGTATGGTCCTCCTATACTAGGGGCCAGGTATGGTCCTCCTATACTAGGGGCCAGGTATGGTCCTCCTATACTAGGGGCCAGGTATGGTCCTCCTATACTAGGGCCCAGGTATGGTCCTCCTATACTAGGGGCCAGGTATGGTCCTCCTATACTAGGGGCCAGGTATGGTCCTCCTATACTAGGGGCCAGGTATGGTCCTCCTATACTAGGGGCCAGGTATGGTCCTCCTATACTAGGGGCCAGGTATGGTCCTCCTATACTAGGGCCCAGGTATGGTCCTCCTATACTAGGGGCCAGGTATGGTCCTCCTATACTAAGGCCAGGTATGGTCCTCCTATACTAGGGGCCAGGTATGGTCCTCCTATACTAGGGGCCAGGTATGGTCCTCATATACTAGGGGCCAGGTATGGTCCTCCTATACTAGGGGCCAGGTATGGTCCTATACTAGGGGCCAGGTATGGTCCTCCTATACTAGGGGCCAGGTATGGTCCTCCTATACTAGGGGCCAGGTATGGCCCTCCTATACTAGGGGCCAGGTATGGCCCTCCTATACTAGGAGCCAGGTATGGTCCTCCTATACTAGGGGCCAGGTATGGTCCTCCTATACTAGGGGCCAGGTATGGTCCTATACTAGGGGCCAGGTATGGTCCTCCTATACTAGGGGCCAGGTATGGCCCTCCTATACTAGGGGCCAGGTATGGCCCTCCTATACTAGGGCCAGGTATGGTCCTCCTATACTAGGGGCTAGGTATGGTCCTCCTATACTAGAGCCAGGTATGGTCCTCCTATACTAGGGGCCAGGTATGGTCCTCATATACTAGAGCCAGGTATGGTCCTCCTATACTAGGGGCCAGGTATGGTCCTCCTATACTAGGGGCCAGGTATGGTCCTCCTATACTAGAGGCCAGGTATGGTCCTCATATACTAGGGGCCAGGTATGGTCCTCCTATACTAGGGGCCAGGTATGGTCCTGCTATACTAGGGGCCAGGTATGGCCCTCCTATACTAGGGGCCAGGTATGGCCCTCCTATACTAGGGGCCAGGTATGGCCCTCCTATACTAGGAGCCAGGTATGGTCCTCCTATACTAGGGCCAGGTATGGTCCTATACTAGGGGCCAGGTATGGCCCTCCTATACTAGGAGCCAGGTATGGTCCTCCTATACTAGTGGCCAGGTATGGTCCTCCTATACTAGGGGCCAGGTATGGTCCTCCTATACTAGGGGCCAGGTATGGCCCTCCTATACTAGGGGCCAGGTATGGCCCTCCTATACTAGGGGCCCGGTATGGTCCTCCTATACTAGGGGCCAGGTATGGCCCTCCTATACTAGGGGCCAGGTATGGCCCTCCTATACTAGGGGCCAGGTATGGCCCTCCTATACTAGGGGCCAGGTATGGTCCTCCTATACTAGGGGCCAGGTATGGTCCTATACTAGGGGCCAGGTATGGTTCTATACTAGGGGCCAGGTATGGTCCTCCTATACTAGGGGCCAGGTATGGCCCTCCTATACTAGGGGCCAGGTATGGTCCTCCTATACTAGGGGCCAGGTATGGTCCTCCTATACTAGGGGCCAGGTATGGTCCTCCTATACTAGGGGCCAGGTATGGTCCTCCTATACTAGGGGCCAGGTATGGTCCTCCTATACTAGGGGCCAGGTATGGTCCTCCTATACTAGGGGCCAGGTATGGTCCTCCTATACTAGGGGCCAGGTATGGTCCTCCTATACTAGGGGCCAGGTATGGTCCTCCTATACTAGGGCCAGGTATGGCCCTCCTATACTAGGGGCCAGGTATGGTCCTCCTATACTAGGGGCCAGGTATGGTCCTCCTATACTAGGGGCCAGGTATGGTCCTCCTATACTAGGGGCCAGGTATGGTCCTCCTATACTAGGGGCCAGGTATGGTCCTATACTAGGGGCCAGGTATGGTCCTCCTATACTAGGGGCCAGGTATGGTCCTCCTATACTAGGGGCCAGGTATGACCATTCCAGTGGTGGGTGCCCACCGTTACCTGTGGCAGGTGGCCACCGTTACCTGTGGCAGGTGGCTATCGTTACCTGTGGCAGGTGGCTACCGTTACCTATGGCAGGTGGCTACCGTTACCTGTGGCAGGTGGCTACCGTTACCTGTGGCAGGGGGCTACCGTTACCTGTGGCAGGTGGCTGCCGTTACCTGTGGCAGGTGGCTACCGTTACCTGTGGCAGGTGGCCACCGTTACCTGTGGCAGGTGGCTACCGTTACCTGTGGCAGGTGGCTACCGTTACCTGTGGCAGGTGGCTACCGTTACCTGTGGCAGGTGGTTACCGTTACCTGTGGCAGGTGGCTACCGTTACCTGTGGCAGGTGGCCACCGTTACCTGTGGCAGGTGGCTACCGTTACCTGTGACAGGTGGCCACCGTTACCTGTGGCAGGTGGCTACCGTTACCTGTGGAAGGTGGCCACCGTTACCTGTGACAGGTGGCTACCGTTACCTGTGACAGGTGGCTACCGTTACCTGTGACAGGTGGCTACCGTTACCTGTGACAGGTGGCTACCGTTACCTGTGACAGGTGGCTACCGTTACCTGTGGCAGGTGGCTACCGTTACCTGTGGCAGGGGGCTACCGTTACCTGTGGCAAGTGGCTACCGTTACCTATGGCAGGTGGCCACCGTTACCTGTGGCAGGTGCCCACCGTTACCTGTGGCAGGTGGCTACCGTTACCTGTGGCAGGGGGGCTACCGTTACCTGTGGCAGGTGGCTACCGTTACCTGTGGCAGGTGGCTACCGTTACCTGTGACAGGTGGCTACCGTTACCTGTGACAGGTGGCTACCGTTACCTGTGGCAGGTGGCTATCGTTACCTGTGGCAGGTGGCTACCGTTACCTGTGGCAGGTGGCTACCGTTACCTGTGGCAAGTGGCTACCGTTACCTGTGGTAGGTGGCTACCGTTACCTGTGGCAGGTGGTTACCGTTACCTGTGGCAGGTGGCTACCGTTACCTGTGACAGGTGGATACCGTTACCTGTGGCAGGTGGCTACCGTTACCTGTGACAGGTGGCCACCGTTACCTGTGGCAGGTGGCTTCCGTTACCTGTGGCAGGTGGCTACCGTTACCTGTGGCAGGTGGCTACCGTTACCTGTGGTAGAGGGCTACCGTTACCTGTGGCAGGTGGCTACCGTTACCTGTGGCAGGTGGCTACCGTTACCTGTGGCAGGTGGCTACCGTTACCTGTGGCAGGTGGTTACCGTTACCTGTGGCAGGTGGCTACCGTTACCTGTGGCAGGTGGCTACCGTTACCTGTGGCAGGTGGCTACCGTTACCTGTGGCAGGTGGTTACCGTTACCTGTGGCAGGTGGCTACCGTTACCTGTGACAGGTGGATACCGTTACCTGTGGCAGGTGGCTACCGTTACCTGTGGCAGGTGGCTACCGTTACCTGTGGCAGGTGGCTACCGTTACCTGTGGCAGGTGGCTACCGTTACCTGTGGCAGGTGGCTACCGTTACCTGTGGCAGGTGGCTACCGTTACCTGTGGCAGGTGGCTACCGTTACCTGTGGCAGGTGGCTACCGTTACCTGTGGCAGGTGGCTACCGTTACCTGTGACAGGTGGCTACCGTTACCTGTGACAGGTGGCTACCGTTACCTGTGACAGGTGGCTACCGTTACCTGTGGCAGGTGGCTATCGTTACCTGTGGCAGGTGGCTACCGTTACCTGTGGCAGGTGGCTACCGTTACCTGTGGCAAGTGGCTACCGTTACCTGTGGTAGATGGCTACCGTTACCTGTGGCAGGTGGTTACCGTTACCTGTGGCAGGTGGCTACCGTTACCTGTGACAGGTGGATACCGTTACCTGTGGCAGGTGGCTACCGTTACCTGTGACAGGTGGCCACCGTTACCTGTGGCAGGTGGCTACCGTTACCTGTGGCAGGGGGGCTACCGTTACCTGTGGCAGGTGGCTACCGTTACCTGTGGCAGGTGGCTACCGTTACCTGTGGCAGGTGGCTACCGTTACCTGTGGCAGGGGGGCTACCTTTACCTGTGGCAGGTGGCCACCGTTACCTGTGGCAGGTGGCTACCGTTACCTGTGGCAGGTGGCTACCGTTACCTGTGGCAGGTGGCTACCGTTACCTGTGGCAGGTGGCTACCGTTACCTGTGGCAGGTGGCTACCGTTACCTGTGGCAGGTGGCTACCGTTACCTGTGGCAGGTGGCTACCGTTACCTGTGGCAGGTGGCTACCGTTACCTGTGGCAGGTGGCTACCGTTACCTGTGGCAGGTGGCTACCGTTACCTGTGGCAGGTGGCTACCGTTACCTGTGGCAGGTGGCTACCGTTACCTGTGGCAGGTGGCTACCGTTACCTGTGGCAGGTGGCTACCGTTACCTGTGGCAGGTGGCTACCGTTACCTGTGGCAGGTGGCTACCGTTACCTGTGGCAGGTGGCTACCGTTACCTGTGGCAGGTGGCTACCGTTACCTGTGGCAGGTGGCTACCGTTACCTGTGGCAGGTGGCTACCGTTACCTGTGGCAGGTGGCTACCGTTACCTGTGGCAGGTGGCTACCGTTACCTGTGGCAGGTGGCTACCGTTACCTGTGGCAGGTGGCTACCTGTGGCAGGTGGCTACCGTTACCTGTGGCAGGTGGCTACCGTTACCTGTGGCAGGTGGCTACCGTTACCTGTGGCAGGTGGCTACCGTTACCTGTGGCAGGGGGCTACCGTTACCTGTGGCAGGTGGCTACCGTTACCTGTGGCAGGTGGCTACCGTTACCTGTGGCAGGTGGCTACCGTTACCTGTGACAGGTGGCTACCGTTACCTGTGGCAGGTGGCTACCGTTACCTGTGGCAGGTGGCCACCGTTACCTGTGACAGGTGGCTACCGTTACCTGTGCAGGTGGCTACCGTTACCTGTGACAGGTGGCTACCGTTACCTGTGGCAGGTGGCTACCGTTACCTGTGGCAGGTGGCTACCGTTACCTGTGGCAGGTGTCTACCGTTACCTGTGGCAGGTGGCTACCGTTACCTGTGCTAGGTGGCTACCGTTACCTGTGACAGGTGGCTACCGTTACCTGTGGCAGGTGGCTACCGTTACCTGTGGCAGGTGGCTACCGTTACCTGTGGCAGGTGGCCACCGTTACCTGTGGCAGGTGGCTACCGTTACCTGTGACAGGTGGCCACCGTTACCTGTGGCAGGTGGCCACCGTTACCTGTGGCAGGTGTCTACCGTTACCTGTGGCAGGTGGCCACCTTTACCTGTGACAGGTGGCTACCGTTACCTGTGACAGGTGGCCACCGTTACCTGTGACAGGTGGCTACCGTTACCTGTGGCTAGGTGGCTACCGTTACCTGTGACAGGTGGCTACCGTTACCTGTGACAGGTGGCTACCGTTACCTGTGCAGGTGGCTACCGTTACCTGTGACAGGTGGCTACCGTTACCTGTGGCAGGTGGCTACCGTTACCTGTGACAGGTGGCCACCGTTACCTGTGGCAGGTGTCTACCGTTACCTGTGGCAGGTGGCCACCGTTACCTGTGACAGGTGGCTACCGTTACCTGTGACAGGTGGCCACCGTTACCTGTGGCAGGTGGCTACCGTTACCTGTGACAGGGGGCCACCGTTACCTGTGGCAGGTGGCTACCGTTACCTGTGACAGGGGGCCACCGTTACCTGTGGCAGGTGGCCACCGTTACCTGTGACAGGTGGCTACCGTTACCTGTGGCAGGTGGCTACCGTTACCTGTGACAGGTGGCTACCGTTACCTGTGGCAGGTGGCTACCGTTACCTGTGGCAGGTGGCTACCGTTACCTGTGACAGGTGGCTACCGTTACCTGTGCTAGGTGGCTACCGTTACCTGTGACGGTGGCTACCGTTACCTGTGGCAGGTGGCTACCGTTACCTGTGACAGGTGGCCACCGTTACCTGTGGCAGGTGTCTACCGTTACCTGTGGCAGGTGGCCACCGTTACCTGTGGCAGGTGGCCACCGTTACCTGTGACAGGTGGCTACCGTTACCTGTGACAGGTGGCCACCGTTACCTGTGACAGGTGGCTACCGTTACCTGTGCTAGGTGGCTACCGTTACCTGTGACAGGTGGCTACCGTTACCTGTGACAGGTGGCTACCGTTACCTGTGACAGGTGGCTACCGTTACCTGTGGCAGGTGGCTACCGTTACCTGTGACAGGTGGCTACCGTTACCTGTGACAGGTGGCTACCGTTACCTGTGGCAGGTGGCTACGGTTACCTGTGGCAGGTGGCTACCGTTACCTGTGGCAGGTGGCTACCGTTACCTGTGGCAGGTGGCTACCGTTACCTGTGGCAGGTGGCTACCGTTACCTGTGGCAGGTGGCTACCGTTACCTGTGGCAGGTGGCTACCGTTACCTGTGACAGGTGGCTACCGTTACCTGTGACAGGTGGCCACCGTTACCTGTGGCAGGTGGCCACCGTTACCTGTGACAGGTGGCCACCGTTACCTGTGGCAGTGGCTACCGTTACCTGTGACAGGTGGCTACCGTTACCTGTGACAGGTGGCTACCGTTACCTGTGGCAGGTGGCTACCGTTACCTGTGGCAGGTGGCTACCGTTACCTGTGACAGGTGGCTATCGTTTCCTGTGGCAGGTGGCTACCTTCATATAGTCCAAGGCACCTGTATAAATGACTATAAAAGTATAAATATGTTCACTGTTTGATCAACGTAGAACTTGTTACAGTATTTACATGAAATTCTATACATAGATCTATTGCAAGTACCTCAGGAATTTGCAATATTTTAGTAATTTAGGAATTTCATTGAATTATCCTGAAATGGCAGAATTCTTTTGCTAATATTGAATTATTCTTTCTTTTCAAACAGAGAACGTGTTCTATTATTTGAAAGAGATTCAAGGTTCTTTAAAGCCTTTGAAAACTTAGAAAGATATTATATATGATATTAAATGCTATGAGGTCTGGTCAGGACCGGGCCGCGGGGACGCTGAGCCCTGAATTCATCTCAAGGTAATCGAAAGATGACTTGCTCTTAACAGTAAAAATAGTAAAAAAAATGAAAGGTAATAATGTTTTTATTACAAGATATCTGACTATATATATGGCTTAGTTAAAAGTCATTCTGTACATTGAGCTCTATGAAACAAGGCAACTAAGTCGAATTTTGCCTGCTTATCTTACAAGGTTCTGATATGTTAATGATATATTAATTATGACCTAAAATAAAAACCTGCACACAGATTTTTTAGAATTAAATAATAAAGCCCAATCCATTAAGTAAAAATGGAACAAGACATCTCTTACCATTAAGTGTTAATGTATAAATGAAAAATATTATCAAGTTTCTGTATATACAAAACCAACAATATTGGGCCTAAAGTCCACTCATCATCAAGAAATATAATAAGGTATATTTACTTCTATGCTTCAGAAGGCTCTAAGAATATATATATATATATATATATATAATATATATATATATATATATATATATTATATATAATAATATATATATATATCTATATATATAGGGGGTACCACCTCTGGTGCAATTATAGGGACCCACAGCCTCAGAGAAGGGAACACAGAGCATTCAGGGAAAAACTTGCCATTTAACTCTGAATACATGAGGGTGTTCGCTTCTCCTACCACCCCCTTTTTATGGTGTACACTTTATTAAGCAAGGTTATACAGTTACATATCTGATTGTATACAAAAAATGAGCATTAAGAGGACACAAAAATAGTTCGCTTCCTAGAGGCTGTAGATTTCCTCGAACTCCTCCGACGTTGGGCAGGAACCGAGGATGCAGCGAGCATTCCCCCTCTGGATCGCGACACTGAGGCGCTGAAAGAGAAAAACTTGCCGCTCTAGGGTCTCTTGTGGTGTCAATGAGCTTGGAACCAAGATCCTTTAGAAACCTTCTTGCACTCTCTCCCCATGGCCTAGGGTCTCAGACCCTATTGGAACGAAGTTGTACCGATGATCTAATTGCCTATACTTGGCTGACTTGTCTCTTTCTCTGTGTGTCGCCGCGGCTCCTGCTGTGCCGGCAGAGAGGTTGATGTACGTGGCTGCCAGGGTGGATACGCAAGATAGTCCCATGCCAACTGTCTGCCACCCTTTCACGGACGCAATGTGATTCCGTCTGGTCGGCCGGCAAAGCTAACAGAGTCACGGTTCAGAAGGTTGCGGGGCTCTCTCTCCGCTGGACACTGGGCAGAGGCAAGGCTTCTTTTAATGATGTCGTTTACTTCGTCGTGTCTAGTGTGCCAACCACCAGATTTTCCACAGTGCAGGCCATGCAATCCATATTCGTCAGCATCTGCCTCGCCGCAAATACACCTATGAACAGTGTGGATAGGGGCAGCAAGACGGAGAGCGACTGCAATACGGAGCTCCTGCGGATATATATATAATTTATATATATCCGCAGGAGCGGATATATATAAATTATATATATAAATTATATATATATATATATATATATATTTATATATATATATATATATATATATATATATATATATCATATATATATATGTGTATATAATATTATATATATATACACATATATATATATATGTCGTACCTAGTAGCCAGAACGCACTTGTCAGCCTACTATGCAAGGCCCGATCTGCCTAATAGGCCAAGTTTCATGAATTAATTGTTTTTCGACTACCTAACCTACCTAACCTAACCTAACCTAACTTTTTCGGCTACCTAACCTAACCTAACCTATAAAGATAGGTTAGGTTAGGTTAGGTAGGGTTGGTTAGGTTCGGTCATATATCTACGTTAATTTTAACTCCAATGAAAAAAATTGACCTCATGCATAATGAAATGGGTAGCTTTATCTTTTCATAAGAAAAAAATTAGAGAAAATATATTAATTCAGGAAAACTTGGCTTATTAGGCAATCGAGCCTTGCATAGTAGGCCAAAAAGAGAGTTCTGGCTACTAGGTACGACATATATATATATATATATATATATATATATATATATATATATATATATATATATATATATATAGTCCTGTGTATATGCATGCATTAGTGCCATATATATACTCTCGGTCTCAGAATACTCATGAGTCATTGATCAACAGCCAAATTGCTCCCAACAATAAAAAAAATCAATATTAAGAATTCAATAATTCTTCCATTGCATGATAACTGAAATTCGTAAATTGCAAAGACGATTCAATATCAATATAGCATTTAGTAATATTGATATAATAATGTTGCAATTTCATCAACAATTCCTCGGGTAGTTGCAATAAATGTGTGCAATGATTGTGGTAGTTCAATGGTGGTGAACAGGTGAACATCTTCACCAGAGGAGGAATGAACATGAACATCTTGATGTTCAGTATATTGTTTGTTCACTTAAGTGATTGCAATCATTCACTGGCTATCCTCACACACTGTAGTCTACACTGGCTATCCTCACACACTGTAGCCTACACTGGCTATCCTCACACACTGTAGTCTACACTGGCTATCCTCACACACTGTAGCCTACACTGGCTATCCTCACACACACTGTAGCCTACACTGGCTATCCTCACACACACTGTAGCCTACACTGGCTATCCTCACACACACTGTAGCCTACACTGGCTATCCTCACACACACTGTAGCCTACACTGGCTATCCTCACACACACTGTAGTCAACACTGGCTATCCTCACACACACTGTAGTCTACACTGGCTATCCTCACACACTGTAGCCTACACTGGCTATCCTCACACACTGTAGTCTACACTGGCTATCCTCACACACTGTAGCCTACACTGGCTATCCTCACACACACTGTAGCCTACACTGGCTATCCTCACACACACTGTAGCCTACACTGGCTATCCTCACACACACTGTAGCCTACACTGGCTATCCTCACACACACTGTAGTCTACACTGGCTATCCTCACACACTGTAGTCTACACTGGCTATCCTCACACACTGTAGCCTACACTGGCTATCCTCACACACACTGTAGCCTACACTGGCTATCCTCACACACTGTAGTCTACACTGGCTATCCTCACACACACTGTAGCCTACACTGGCTATCCTCACACACACTGTAGCCTACACTGGCTATCCTCACACACACTGTAGTCTACACTGGCTATCCTCACACACTGTAGTCTACACTGGCTATCCTCACACACACTGTAGTCTACACTGGCTATCCTCACACACTGTAGCCTACACTGGCTATCCTCACACACACTGTAGCCTACACTGGCTATCCTCACACACTGTAGCCTACACTGGCTATCCTCACACACACTGTAGCCTACACTGGCTATCCTCACACACTGTAGTCTACACTGGCTATCCTCACACACACTGTAGTCTACACTGGCTATCCTCACACACACTGTAGCCTACACTGGCTATCCTCACACACACTGTAGTCTACACTGGCTATCCTCACACACACTGTAGTCTACACTGGCTATCCTCACACACACTGTAGTCTACACTGGCTATCCTCACACACTGTAGTCTACACTGGCTATCCTCACACACTGTAGTCTACACTGGCTATCCTCACACACACTGTAGTCTACACTGGCTATCCTCACACACACTGTAGTCTACACTGGCTATCCTCTCACACACTGTAGTCTACACTGGCTATCCTCACACACACTGTAGCCTACACTGGCTATCCTCACACACACTGTAGTCTACACTGGCTATCCTCACACACACTGTAGTCTACACTGGCTATCCTCACACACTGTAGCCAACACTGGCTATCCTCACACACACTGTAGTCTACACTGGCTATCCTCACACACACTGTAGCCTACACTGGCTATCCTCACACACACTGTAGCCTACACTGGCTATCCTCACACACACTGTAGTCTACACTGGCTATCCTCACACACTGTAGCCTACACTGGCTATCCTCACACACTGTAGTCT
The DNA here is from genome assembly GCA_020271785.1 of Procambarus virginalis. Lineage (NCBI taxonomy): Eukaryota > Metazoa > Arthropoda > Malacostraca > Decapoda > Cambaridae > Procambarus > Procambarus virginalis. The sequence continues at coordinate 14,343 of WNGS01004250.1, forward strand.
ACACTGGCTATCCTCACACACACTGTAGTCTACACTGGCTATCCTCACACACACTGTAGTCTACACTGGCTATCCTCACACACTGTAGCCTACACTGGCTATCCTCACACACACTGTAGTCTACACTGGCTATCCTCACACACACTGTAGCCTACACTGGCTATCCTCACACACACTGTAGCCTACACTGGCTATCCTCACACACACTGTAGTCTACACTGGCTATCCTCACACACTGTAGCCTACACTGGCTATCCTCACACACTGTAGTCTACACTGGCTATCCTCACACACACTGTAGTCTACACTGGCTATCCTCACACACACTGTAGTCTACACTGGCTATCCTCACACACACTGTAGTCTACACTGGCTATCCTCACACACACTGTAGTCTACACTGGCTATCCTCACACACACTGTAGTCTACACTGGCTATCCTCACACACACTGTAGTCTACACTGGCTATCCTCACACACACTGTAGTCTACACTGGCTATCCTCACACACTGTAGTCTACACTGGCTATCCTCACACACACTGTAGTCTACACTGGCTATCCTCACACACACTGTAGTCTACACTGGCTATCCTCACACACACTGTAGTCTACACTGGCTATCCTCACACACACTGTAGTCTACACTGGCTATCCTCACACACACTGTAGTCTACACTGGCTATCCTCACACACACTGTAGTCTACACTGGCTATCCTCACACACACTGTAGTCTACACTGGCTATCCTCACACACACTGTAGTCTACACTGGCTATCCTCACACACACTGTAGTCTACACTGGCTATCCTCACACACTGTAGTCTACACTGGCTATCCTCACACACACTGTAGTCTACACTGGCTATCCTCACACACACTGTAGTCTACACTGGCTATCCTCACACACTGTAGCCTACACTGGCTATCCTCACACACTGTAGTCTACACTGGCTATCCTCACACACACTGTAGTCTACACTGGCTATCCTCACACACACTGTAGTCTACACTGGCTATCCTCACACACACTGTAGTCTACACTGGCTATCCTCACACACTGTAGTCTACACTGGCTATCCTCACACACTGTAGTCAACACTGGCTATCCTCACACACACTGTAGCCTACACTGGCTATCCTCACACACTGTAGTCTACACTGGCTATCCTCACACACACTGTAGCCTACACTGGCTATCCTCACACACACTGTAGCCTACACTGGCTATCCTCACACACTGTAGCCTACACTGGCTATCCTCACACACTGTAGTCTACACTGGCTATCCTCACACACACTGTAGCCTACACTGGCTATCCTCACACACTGTAGTCTACACTGGCTATCCTCACACACACTGTAGTCTACACTGGCTATCCTCACACACTGTAGTCTACACTGGCTATCCTCACACACACTGTAGTCAACACTGGCTGTCCTCACACACTGTAGTCAACACTGGCTATCCTCACACACTGTAGTCTACACTGGCTATCCTCACACACACTGTAGTCTACACTGGCTATCCTCACACACACTGTAGTCTACACTGGCTATCCTCACACACACTGTAGCCTACACTGGCTATCCTCACACACACTGTAGTCAACACTGGCTATCCTCACACACTGTAGTCTACACTGGCTATCCTCACACACTGTAGTCTACACTGGTTATCCTCACACACTGTAGTCTACACTGGCTATCCTCACACACTGTAGTCTACACTGGCTATCCTCACACACTGTAGCCTACACTGGCTATCCTCACACACACTGTAGTCTACACTGGCTATCCTCACACACTGTAGCCTACACTGGCTATCCTCACACACACTGTAGTCTACACTGGCTATCCTCACACACTGTAGTCAACACTGGCTATCCTCACACACACTGTAGTCTACACTGGCTATCCTCACACACTGTAGTCTACACTGGCTATCCTCACACACACTGTAGTCTACACTGGCTATCCTCACACACTGTAGTCTACACTGGCTATCCTCACACACTGTAGTCTACACTGGCTATCCTCACACACACTGTAGTCTACACTGGCTATCCTCACACACTGTAGCCTACACTGGCTATCCTCACACACACTGTAGTCAACACTGGCTATCCTCACACACTGTAGTCTACACTGGCTATCCTCACACACACTGTAGTCTACACTGGCTATCCTCACACACACTGTAGCCTACACTGGCTATCCTCACACACACTGTAGTCTACACTGGCTATCCTCACACACACTGTAGTCTACACTGGCTATCCTCACACACACTGTAGTCTACACTGGCTATCCTCACACACACTGTAGCCTACACTGGCTATCCTCACACACACTGTAGCCTACACTGGCTATCCTCACACACTGTAGTCTACACTGGCTATCCTCACACACACTGTAGTCTACACTGGCTATCCTCACACACACTGTAGTCTACACTGGCTATCCTCACACACACTGTAGTCTACACTGGCTATCCTCACACACTGTAGTCTACACTGGCTATCCTCACACACTGTAGTCTACACTGGCTATCCTCACACACACTGTAGCCTACACTGGCTATCCTCACACACTGTAGTCTACACTGGCTATCCTCACACACACTGTAGCCTACACTGGCTATCCTCACACACTGTAGCCTACACTGGCTATCCTCACACACTGTAGCCTACACTGGCTATCCTCACACACTGTAGTCTACACTGGCTATCCTCACACACACTGTAGCCTACACTGGCTATCCTCACACACTGTAGTCTACACTGGCTATCCTCACACACACTGTAGTCTACACTGGCTATCCTCACACTGTAGTCTACACTGGCTATCCTCACACACACTGTAGTCTACACTGGCTATCCTCACACACTGTAGCCTACACTGGCTATCCTCACACACACTGTAGTCTACACTGGCTATCCTCACACACTGTAGTCTACACTGGCTATCCTCACACACACTGTAGTCTACACTGGCTATCCTCACACACACTGTAGCCTACACTGGCTATCCTCACACACACTGTAGTCAACACTGGCTATCCTCACACACACTAGTCAACACTGGCTATCCTCACACACACTGTAGTCTACACTGGCTATCCTCACACACACTGTAGCCTACACTGGCTATCTCACACACACTGTAGCCTACACTGGCTATCCTCACACACTGTAGTCTACACTGGCTATCCTCACACACACTGTAGTCTACACTGGCTATCCTCACACACACTGTAGTCTACACTGGCTATCCTCACACACACTGTAGTCTACACTGGCTATCCTCACACACACTGTAGCCTACACTGGCTATCCTCACACACACTGTAGCCTACACTGGCTATCCTCACACACTGTAGTCTACACTGGCTATCCTCACACACACTGTAGTCTACACTGGCTATCCTCACACACACTGTAGCCTACACTGGCTATCCTCACACACACTGTAGTCTACACTGGCTATCCTCACACACACTGTAGTCTACACTGGCTATCCTCACACACACTGTAGTCAACACTGGCTATCCTCACACACTGTAGTCACACTGGCTATCCTCACACACTGTAGTCTACACTGGCTATCCTCACACACACTGTAGTCTACACTGGCTATCCTCACACACACTGTAGTCTACACTGGCTATCCTCACACACACTGTAGCCTACACTGGCTATCCTCACACACACTGTAGTCAACACTGGCTATCCTCACACACACTGTAGTCACACTGGCTATCCTCACACACACTGTAGTCTACACTGGCTATCCTCACACACACTGTAGCCTACACTGGCTATCCTCACACACACTGTAGTCTACACTGGCTATCCTCACACACACTGTAGCCTACACTGGCTATCCTCACACACACTGTAGTCTACACTGGCTATCCTCACACACACTGTAGTCTACACTGGCTATCCTCACACACACACTGTAGCCTACACTGGCTATCCTCACACACTGTAGTCTACACTGGCTATCCTCACACACACTGTAGTCTACACTGGCTATCCTCACACACTGTAGCCTACACTGGCTATCCTCACACACACTGTAGCCTACACTGGCTATCCTCACACACTGTAGTCTACACTGGCTATCCTCACACACACTGTAGTCTACACTGGCTATCCTCACACACACTGTAGTCTACACTGGCTATCCTCTCACACACTGTAGCCTACACTGGCTATCCTCACACACACTGTAGTCTACACTGGCTATCCTCACACACACTGTAGTCTACACTGGCTATCCTCACACACTGTAGTCTACACTGGCTATCCTCACACACACTGTAGCCTACACTGGCTATCCTCACACACTGTAGTCTACACTGGCTATCCTCACACACACTGTAGTCTACACTGGCTATCCTCACACACACTGTAGCCTACACTGGCTATCCTCACACACACTGTAGTCTACACTGGCTATCCTCACACACACTGTAGTCTACACTGGCTATCCTCACACACACTGTAGTCTACACTGGCTATCCTCACACACTGTAGTCTACACTGGCTATCCTCACACACTGTAGTCTACACTGGCTATCCTCACACACACTGTAGTCTACACTGGCTATCCTCACACACACTGTAGCCTACACTGGCTATCCTCACACACACTGTAGTCTACACTGGCTATCCTCACACACACTGTAGTCTACACTGGCTATCCTCACACACACTGTAGTTACACTGGCTATCCTCACACACACTGTAGTCTACACTGGCTATCCTCACACACACACTGTAGTCTACACTGGCTATCCTCAAACACACACTGTATCTACACTGGCTATCCTCACACACACTGTAGTCTACACTGGCTATCCTCACACACACTGTAGTCTACACTGGCTATCCTCACACACACTGTAGCCTACACTGGCTATCCTCACACACTGTAGCCTACACTGGCTATCCTCACACACACTGTAGTCTACACTGGCTATCCTCACACACTGTAGCCTACACTGGCTATCCTCACACACACTGTAGCCTACACTGGCTATCCTCACACACTGTAGTCTACACTGGCTATCCTCACACACACTGTAGTCTACACTGGCTATCCTCACACACACTGTAGTCTACACTGGCTATCCTCTCACACACTGTAGCCTACACTGGCTATCCTCACACACACTGTAGTCTACACTGGCTATCCTCACACACACTGTAGTCTACACTGGCTATCCTCACACACACTGTAGTCAACACTGGCTATCCTCACACACTGTAGTCAACACTGGCTATCCTCACACACTGTAGTCTACACTGGCTATCCTCACACACACTGTAGTCTACACTGGCTATCCTCACACACACTGTAGTCTACACTGGCTATCCTCACACACACACTGTAGCATACACTGGCTATCCTCACACACACTGTAGTCTACACTGGCTATCCTCACACACTGTAGTCTACACTGGCTATCCTCACACACTGTAGTCTACACTGGCTATCCTCACACACTGTAGTGTACACTGGCTATCCTCACACACTGTAGTCTACACTGGCTATCCTCACACACTGTAGCCTACACTGGCTATCTCTCACACACTGTAGTCTACACTGGCTATCCTCACACACTGTAGCCTACACTGGCTATCCTCA
>WNGS01004250.1:51685-75410 GCA_020271785.1 Procambarus virginalis
TGGTCAACCAGGCTGTTGCTTTGAGCTGCCCGCAGGGCCCACATGCCCACCACAGCCCGGTTGATCCAGGACTCTTTTTTTCCCTAGCGTATGAGACGGGCAGAAATACAACTCCCCATTGCGACGGTGTTGAGGCCGGCCACCTAGTGCTTGGCCACTTAGGGAGCGGTCTTTATAAACCCTTATTGTTGAGTATCATCATGTCATCTAACTCCACTGCAAGCCTTGCAACTGTGCAATGGGCGGCGGAGTGCCTCTATGATCTATAATAATGCAGCCTTAACACACCATTCACCGATAACTATCGCTTGTACATCTGTGTGGGGCAAGTGATTCACAGTGATCAGTAGTTTAGCTCCGTAAGTGGTGCAGCCAGCACCTTGAACTGCCTCGCTGAATGAGTGACCTGAGGGGGGGGAGGGATACTTGTGTCATGTATCCCTGGCAGGGTATCAGGGATTGGGGGGGGGGGGTAACAAGCAGAGACCCCAACCACTCCCTGATAAAATATGATCGTCTACGGGTGTCGTCAGTCATCAACAATGGCCACTGGAGGGCATATAATAAGTTGGGAGATCATCTAGTAATTACCATACTCTCGGAGAGGAGTTCAACGTCACTTTGAGGCGCGGCTCCAACACTGGCCTAATGGTCATGAGTGCACACCCCTCTCGAGCCGCCGTGACTCCCCTACTCTCTCCTTATTATGGATGACCCCCATATACCCTTTATAAATGTTACTGATCTCTATCCATCAATTTGTAACCGTTTCTCTCCCACTGTCAGGAAGCCTCACCAGGACAAGAGCAAAAAATCAGTTGTCATCAGACAAACATTTATTACACGAAAACGTATACATATGAACGTGTGTATATACACACACACACACGAGCTGTACCCGGCCACGAGTTGCTGTGGCTCAGTCTGGTTAAATGGAAAAGAAAGAAAAGAGAAAGCGCACGTTTGTTTATTTCACAATGTTTGTGGGTATAGAATATTTGTTGTGGTTGCATACTGTGTGGAGATATAGAGATTGTCTGGTTTGTTGACTAAAAGTCCCGATCCTCATACGTTCTCCCATTGTTTCCACCATCTTCTCTGCCTCGTCCCTCGTCCTCCTCACCATTCACCTTCACCTCGTCCTCCCCACCATTCACCGTCACCTCGTCTCCTCACCATTCACCTTCACCTCGTCCTCTCACCATTCACCGTCACCTCGTCCTCCTCACCATTCACCGTCACCTCGTCCTCCTCACCATTCACCGTCACCTCGTCCTCACCACCATCCACCGTCACCTCGTCCTCACCACCATTCACCGTCACCTCGTCCTCCTCACCATTCACCGTCACCTCGTCCTCACCACCATTCACCGTCACCTCGTCCTCACCACCATTCACCGTCACCTCGTCCTCACCACCATTCCTCGTCCCCTCGTCCTCCTCACCATTCACCGTCCCCTCGTCCTCCTCACCATTCACCGTCCCCTCGTCCTCACCACCATTCACCGTCACCTCGTCCTCACCACCATCCACCGTCACCTCGTCCTCCTCACCATTCACCGTCACCTCGTCCTCACCACCATCCACCGTCCCCTCGTCCTCCTCACCATTCACCGTCACCTCGTCCTCCTCACCATTCACCGTCCCCTCGTCCTCCTCACCATTCACCGTCCCCTCGTCCTCCTCACCATTCACCGTCACCTCGTCCTCCTCACCATTCACCGTCCCCTCGTCCTCCTCACCATTCACCGTCACCTCGTCCTCCTCACCATTCCTCGTCCCCTCGTCCTCCTCACCATTCCTCGTCCCTCGTCCTCACCACCATTCACCGTCCCCTCGTCCTCCTCACCATTCACCGTCACCTCGTCCTCCTCACCATTCACCGTCCCCTCGTCCTCCTCACCATTCACCGTCCCCTCGTCCTCCTCACCATTCACCGTCACCTCGTCCTCACCACCATTCACCGTCCCCTCGTCCTCCTCACCATTCACCGTCACCTCGTCCTCACCACCATTCACCGTCACCTCGTCCTCCTCACCATTCACCGTCCCCTCGTCCTCCTCACCATTCACCGTCCCCTCGTCCTCCTCACCATTCCTCGTCCCCTCGTCCTCACCACCATTCACCGTCCCCTCGTCCTCCTCACCATTCACCGTCACCTCGTCCTCCTCACCATTCACCGTCACCTCGTCCTCCTCACCATTCACCGTCACCTCGTCCTCCTCACCATTCCTCGTCCCCTCGTCCTCACCACCATCCACCGTCACCTCGTCCTCCTCACCATTCCTCGTCCCCTCGTCCTCACCACCATCCACCGTCACCTCGTCCTCCTCACCATTCTCGTCACCTCGTCCTCCTCACCATTCACCGTCCCCTCGTCCTCACCACCATCCACCGTCACCTCGTCCTCCTCACCATTCACCGTCACCTCGTCCTCACCACCATTCACCGTCACCTCGTCCTCACCACCATTCACCGTCACCTCGTCCTCCTCACCATCCACCGTCACCTCGTCCTCACCACCATTCACCGTCACCTCGTCCTCACCACCATCCACCGTCACCTCGTCCTCACCACCATTCACCGTCACCTCGTCCTCACCACCATTCACCGTCACCTCGTCCTCCTCACCATTCCTCGTCCCCTCGTCCTCCTCACCATTCACCGTCCCTCGTCCTCCTCACCATTCACCGTCACCTCGTCCTCACCACCATCCACCGTCACCTCGTCCTCCTCACCATTCACCGTCACCTCGTCCTCCTCACCATTCACCGTCACCTCGTCCTCACCACCATCCACCGTCACCTCGTCCTCCTCACCATTCACCGTCACCTCGTCCTCACACCATTCACCGTCACCTCGTCCTCACCACCATTCACCGTCACCTCGTCCTCCTCACCATTCCTCGTCCCCTCGTCCTCCTCACCATTCACCGTCCCCTCGTCCTCCTCACCATTCACCGTCACCTCGTCCTCCTCACCATTCACCGTCCCCTCGTCCTCCTCACCATTCACCGTCCCCTCGTCCTCCTCACCATTCCTCGTCCCTCGTCCTCCTCACCATTCACCGTCCCCTCGTCCTCACCACCATTCACCGTCACCTCGTCCTCACCACCATTCACCGTCCCCTCGTCCTCCTCACCATCCACCGTCACCTCGTCCTCACCACCATTCCTCGTCCCCTCGTCCTCCTCACCATCCACCGTCACCTCGTCCTCACCACCATTCCTCGTCCCCTCGTCCTCCTCACCATTCACCGTCACCTCGTCCTCCTCACCATTCACCGTCACCTCGTCCTCACCACCATTCACCGTCCCCTCGTCCTCCTCACCATTCACCGTCCCCTCGTCCTCCTCACCATTCCTCGTCCCCTCGTCCTCCTCACCATCCACCGTCACCTCGTCCTCACCACCATTCACCGTCCCCTCGTCCTCCTCACCATCCACCGTCACCTCGTCCTCACCACCATTCCTCGTCCCTCGTCCTCCTCACCATTCCTCGTCCCCTCGTCCTCACCACCATCCACCGTCACCTCGTCCTCCTCACCATTCACCGTCACCTCGTCCTCACCACCATTCACCGTCACCTCGTCCTCACCACCATCCACCGTCACCTCGTCCTCCTCACCATTCACCGTCCCCTCGTCCTCACCACCATTCACCGTCACCTCGTCCTCCTCACCATTCACCGTCACCTCGTCCTCACCACCATTCACCGTCACCTCGTCCTCCTCACCATTCACCGTCACCTCGTCCTCCTCACCATTCACCGTCACCTCGTCCTCCTCACCATTCACCGTCCCCTCGTCCTCCTCACCATCCCCCGTCACCTCGTCCTCCTCACCATTCACCGTCACCTCGTCCTCCCCACCATCCACCGTCACCTCGTCCTCCTCACCATTCACCGTCACCTCGTCCTCCTCACCATTCACCGTCACCTCGTCCTCCTCACCATTCACCGTCCCCTCGTCCTCCTCACCATCCCCCGTCACCTCGTCCTCCTCACCATTCACCGTCCCCTCGTCCTCCCCACCATCCACCGTCACCTCGTCCTCCTCACCATTCACCGTCACCTCGTCCTCCTCACCATTCACCGTCACCTCGTCCTCCTCACCATTCACCGTCCCCTCGTCCTCCTCACCATCCCCCGTCACCTCGTCCTCCTCACCATTCACCGTCACCTCGTCCTCCCCACCATCCACCGTCACCTCGTCCTCCTCACCATTCACCGTCACCTCGTCCTCCTCACCATTCACCGTCACCTCGTCCTCCCCACCATCCACCGTCACCTAGTCCTCCTCACCATTCACCGTCACCTCGTCCTCCCCACCATCCACCGTCACCTCGTCCTCCTCACCATTCACCGTCACCTCGTCCTCCCCACCATCCACCGTCACCTAGTCCTCCTCACCATTCACCGTCACCTCGTCCTCCCCACCATCCACCGTCACCTCGTCCTCCTCACCATTCACCGTCACCTCGTCCTCCCCACCATCCACCGTCACCTCGTCCTCCTCACCATTCACCGTCACCTCGTCCTCCCCACCATCCACCGTCACCTCGTCCTCCTCACCATTCACCGTCACCTCGTCCTCCCCACCATCCACCGTCACCTAGTCCTCCTCACCATTCCTCGTCACCTCGTCCTCCTCACCATCCCCAAATGGTCTGATGTTCCCATCACTGAAAAATAAGTAGAACAGTTTAAGAAACGAAAAGAGAAAATAACAAAAAATAAAAAATAAACTATGCTAACGAAATGAACAATATGGTAAACAACACAGCTTAATTCCAGCGCAATGTCACACAATTTAATTAAATCAAAATGAAAATATATCAAAATCTATGAAATTTAATTTATGATTGCACTTGGAAACATTGAAATGGAATCCTAACGTATTTAGCATGTGTTGCTATTACGTGTAACAGATGCCGCTGTTTTTTTCAAAGCATGTTTTTTACCTGTCACAGGTGTGGCATCTATATAGGTCGCTATATAAAAATAACGCCAATACGAATGCAACTTTGTGTAAAAATTTCAAAGCAATCGGAAAGAGGTTTCGAAGATTTCCCTCACATGAAAAACATAGAAAAACACAGTTTTTCCAAAAAAGGATATTTTTTTCCCATCACAGAGACGTGACATCTATATAGCATGTATACCACTACCTGCTCGGATGCGAATGGAAAATTGTCAAAATTTCAAAGCAATCGGTGAAGAACTTTCGGAGATTAGCGATTATGAAGAAAACCAACATATATAATATATAAAATATCAAAGTGTTCAGTGAGGATCCACAAGGTCTTCTCTGAGTACTCTTTATTTTCTTCTCCGAGGCTATGGGTCCCTACACTTGCACCAGATATAAATAAAATAATATAATTACAGAACAGCACCCTAGGCTGCTACTAACAGGTAACACCCCAATATTATATCCAGACTTCACCAAATAACTGTATTAGGCTGCTGCTCAATGTTGGTCCATAACCTCGTGCCTCCTCGCTGCCTCCTGATGGAATATCCGCACATAAAACTATCTCCAACAGAACTCCATTACTCACTTTACACTGCATCGTTCATGCCAATATGCTAACAAGCACTGGTACATTATCAAGGTGTCCATACGATTCTCTATTGTACTTCCTGAGGCCTGGCGCTTAAGAACATGTGTCTGGGTCCTCAAAATCAAGTTGGTACTCCTGCAGTCTTGCTATATCTGGTTGCAACCCGTCCTCGCAAATTCGTATAGTCAATATAGAGTTATTAAATACGTGCATAGGTGATATACTAAACATAATAGATACCCTTAAAAAGCTTCATAGAAAACACCGACCTTACCTAACCTTGTTAGTATGTTAAGATAAGCATCTTATAGCTTCGTAATTACAATTATTACTTAACCTATACCTATAATAGGTTAAGTAACAATTGTAATTACGAAGCTATAAGATGCTTATCTTAACATACTAACAAGGTAGGTAAGGTCGGTGTTTTCTATGAAGCTTTTCAAGGTAAACTATTATGTTTAGTATGTCACCTATGCACATATTTAATAAGTCAATATTAACTATACGATTTTGCGAGGACGGGTTGCTGCTGCACCTGAAGTCCACACAAATGTCTGTCAGCTCCACGACGCGGCTTCACAAATGAAACATGTGACTCCACTACACACGAAGTTCAGCAACACACCTGGAGTTCAGCATATGATCTTCCTCCGACCGAAGTCCCTCCGCTAACTTCTCCCATACAAACCGCAGAATTTAGCATGTGGCGACGCTTGCCCCCCCCCCCTTGAAGCTCCAACACGGCGCTACTCTTGATCGTCCAACAAAATCCTTTAGGACTGCCTCTCCAAGCTTCTTTCAGTCATGACTTGAGCACACAACGTCACCTGGCAGGCTTCACACACAAACACCCGCTTCCCGCCACTCGAGGATATCACACATTAGAGTACACACAGACACAGCCACCATTAAGGCTTCAGGTCGCCTCTAATATCATCCTAATCACTGACAAATGACGTACTTCGTGTCCTCGGCAGCTTCCTCACCAGCCTTCACTCAAACACTGTATCCAGAAGTGAGACGCAACTCAAGTATGGCGTTACGACGTCCCCCAGCGTCACGACACGTCACAGAACGTCGACATCGTATGCTCTCTAACTTTTATAAGATACTATCCTCTGCTTGTGTTCTTTGAAGTCACTGACCTTTAACTTGGATACATTTCCTTCCTCCGACGTCTGTGGTCAAGTGAGCAGAATAACTCTTGCCTGGTAGACCCGCTTCACCAGCTACCTGGGGTCTTGACAGGCGGTATACTTTGTCAAGTATCCCTGGCAAGGTAAACCCGTGCCTACTGTCTGGTACTCGACCACTCAGACATTACGTCCTAGGATTACGTCCGTTATTAGGAACAAACACACACTCTCGTCCACCCATCAGGAACAAACACACTCTCTCGTCCACCCATCAGGAACAAACACACTCTCGTCCACCCATCAGGAACAAACACACACTCTCGTCCACCCATCAGGAACAAACACACACTCGTCCTCCCATCAGGAACAAACACACACACTCGTCCTCCCATCAGAAACAAACACACTCTCGTCCACCCATCAGGAACAAACACACACTCGTTCTCCCATCAGGAACAAACACACACTCGTCCACCCACCAGGAACAAACACACACTCTCGTTCTCCCATCAGGAACAAACACACACTCGTCCACCCACCAGGAACAAACACACTCTCGTCCACCCATCAGGAACAAACAAACACACTCGTCCACCCATCAGGAACAAACACACACACTCGTCCACCCATCAGGAACAAACACACACTCGTCCACCCATCAGGAACAAACACACACTCGTCCACCCATCAGGAACAAACACACACTCTCGTCCACCCATCAGGAACAAACACACTCTCGTCCACCCATCAGGAACAAACACACACTCGTCCACCCATCAGGAACAAACACACACACTCGTCCACCCATCAGGAACAAACACACACTCTCGTCCACCCATCAGGAACAAACACACTCTCGTCCACCCATCAGGAACAAACACACACTCGTCCACCCATCAGGAACAAACACACACTCTCGTCCACCCATCAGGAACAAACACACACACTCGTCCACCCATCAGGAACAAACACACTCGTCCACCCATCAGGAACAAACACACTCGTCCACCCATCAGGAACAAACACACTCTCGTCCACCCATCAGGAACAACACACACGCTCGTCCACCATCAGGAACAAACACACTCGTCCACCATCAGGAACAAACACACACTCGTCCACCATCAGGAACAAACACACTCGTCCACCATCAGGAACAAACACACTCTCGTCCACCATCAGGAACAAACACACACTCGTCCACCATCAGGAACAAACACACTCGTCCACCCATCAGGAACAAACACACTCGTCCACCCATCAGGAACAAACACACTCGTCCACCCATCAGGAACAAACACACTCGTCCACCATCAGGAACAAACACACTCGTCCACCCATCAGGAACAAACACACTCGTCCACCCATCAGGAACAAACACACTCGTCACCCATCAGGAACAAACACACTCGTCCACCCATCAGGAACAAACACACTCGTCCACCATCAGGAACAAACACACTCGTCCACCATCAGGAACAAACACACACACTCGTCCACCCATCAGGAACAAACACACTCTCGTCCACCATCAGGAACAAACACACACACTCGTCCACCATCAGGAACAAACACACACACTCGTCCACCCATCAGGAACAAACACACACACTCGTCCACCCATCAGGAACACACACTCTCGTCCACCATCAGGAACAAACACACACACTCGTCCACCCATCAGGAACAAACACACTCTCGTCCACCCATCAGGAACAAACACACACACTCGTCCACCCATCAGGAACACACACACTCGTCCACCCATCAGGAACAAACACACACTCGTCCACCCATCAGGAACACACACACTCGTCCACCCATCAGGAACAAACACACTCTCGTCCACCATCAGGAACAAACACACACACTCGTCCACCCATCAGGAACACACACACTCGTCCACCCATCAGGAACAAACACACACTCTCGTCCACCATCAGGAACAAACACACACTCGTCCACCATCAGGAACAAACACACTCTCGTCCACCATCAGGAACAAACACACACTCTCGTCCACCATCAGGAACAAACACACTCGTCCACCCATCAGGAACACACACACTCGTCCACCATCAGGAACAAACACACTCGTCCACCATCAGGAACACACACTCGTCCACCCATCAGGAACAAACACACTCTCGTCCACCCATCAGGAACACACACACTCGTCCACCATCAGGAACAAACAACACCTCGTCCACCCATCAGGAACACACACACTCGTCCACCCATCAGGAACAAACAAACACACTCGTCCACCCATCAGGAACAAACACACACACTCGTCCACCCATCAGGAACAAACACACACTCGTCCACCCATCAGGAACAAACACACACACTCGTCCACCCATCAGGAACAAACACACTCGTCCACCATCAGGAACACACACACTCGTCCACCCATCAGGAACAAACAAACACACTCGTCCACCCATCAGGAACAAACACACACACTCGTCCACCCATCAGGAACAAACACACTCGTCCACCCATCAGGAACAAACACACACTCGTCCACCCATCAGGAACAAACACACACTCGTCCACCCATCAGGAACACACACACTCGTCCACCCATCAGGAACAAACACACACTCGTCCACCCATCAGGAACAAACACACTCTCGTCCTCCCATCAGGAACAAACACACACACTCGTCCACCCATCAGGAACAAACACACTCGTCCACCCATCAGGAACAAACACACTCTCGTCCACCCATCAGGAACAAACACACACACTCGTCCACCCATCAGGAACAAACACACTCGTCCACCCATCAGGAACAAACACACACTCGTCAGAGTACCAATTCTGAGTGCTAGATTAATCTCGGAATATTAAACATAATTGTTATTCACTAGTGTTTGTGTGTGTCTGTCTAGACTGAGGTGTTATATATGACGGGATTAACCTGGGCAGGAGCACAGGAGTACTGCACAAACAGCCTGCTACCTCACCGTACCCCAGAGAGGTCTACCTCACAGTGTTCAAGAGAGAACTATCAACATCAGAGGCCCGAGACTGTTCAACACGCTTCCACTACACATAAGGGACATAACTGGCCGACCCCTCACAGTGTTCCAGAGAGAACTATCAACATCAGAGGCCCGAGACTGTTCAACACGCTTCCACTACACATAAGGGACATAACTGGCCGACCCCTCACAGTGTTCAAGAGAGAACTATCAACATCAGAGGCCCGAGACTGTTCAACACGCTTCCACTACACATAAGGGACATAACTGGCCGACCCCTCACAGTGTTCAAGAGAGAACTATCAACATCAGAGGCCCGAGACTGTTCAACACGCTTCCACTACACATAAGGGACATAACTGGTCGACCCCTCACAGTGTTCAAGAGAGAACTATCAACATCAGAGGCCCGAGACTGTTCAACACGCTTCCACTACACATAAGGGACATAACTGGCTGACCCCTCACAGTGTTCAAGAGAGAACTATCAACATCAGAGGCCCGAGACTGTTCAACACGCTTCCACTACACATAAGGGACATAACTGGCCGACCCCTCACAGTGTTCAAGAGAGAACTATCAACATCAGAGGCCCGAGACTGTTCAACACGCTTCCACTACACATAAGGGACATAACTGGCCGACCCCTCACAGTGTTCAAGAGAGAACTATCAACATCAGAGGCCCGAGACTGTTCAACACGCTTCCACTACACATAAGGGACATAACTGGCTGACCCCTCACAGTGTTCAAGAGAGAACTATCAACATCAGAGGCCCGAGACTGTTCAACACGCTTCCACTACACATAAGGGACATAACTGGCCGACCCCTCACAGTGTTCAAGAGAGAACTATCAACATCAGAGGCTCGAGACTGTTCAACACGCTTCCACTACACATAAGGGACATAACTGGCCGACCCCTCACAGTGTTCAAGAGAGAACTATCAACATCAGAGGCCCGAGACTGTTCAACACGCTTCCACTACACATAAGGGACATAACTGGCCGACCCCTCACAGTGTTCAAGAGAGAACTATCAACATCAGAGGCTCGAGACTGTTCAACACGCTTCCACTACACATAAGGGACATAACTGGCCGACCCCTCACAGTGTTCAAGAGAGAACTATCAACATCAGAGGCCCGAGACTGTTCAACACGCTTCCACTACACATAAGGGACATAACTGGCTGACCCCTCACAGTGTTCAAGAGAGAACTATCAACATCAGAGGCCCGAGACTGTTCAACACGCTTCCACTACACATAAGGGACATAACTGGCCGACCCCTCACAGTGTTCAAGAGAGAACCATCAACATCAGAGGCCCGAGACTGTTCAACACGCTTCCACTACACATAAGGGACATAACTGGCCAACCCCTCACAGTGTTCAAGAGAGAACTGGATAAGCACCTCCAAAGGATACCTGATCAACCAGGCTGTGACTCATACGTCAGGCTGCGAGTAGCCGCGTCCAACAGCCTGGTTGACCAGTCCAGCAACCAGGAGGCCTGGTCAACGACCGGGCCGCGGGGACGCTAAGCCCAGAAATCATCTCATGGTAACCTCAAGGTAGGTAGGTGGTAGGAGAAGTGAGTGTACACGGGTGCCCCACAAGGCGCCCCCGGATGCTGCATATCGTCGTCTTCAAGGTCGAGGGACCCTACAAACGCCACCAGAGCTGGAGAGGCCCCAGTGGATGTCATTGGGTCATATATATATATATATATATATATATATATATATGTGGAAGGCCCTACATATATATATATATATATATATATATATATATATATATGGTGGGAGAATACTGGGATTGATGAACGAAGACAATTTCATAAGACCAAAAATTGTGCAATAACCACTGTAAATAATTAATAAGAAGATAACACAATAAGTTATCTCATATCAGAAGGTGAAGTTGCTGTAGTGGGTCGTGGGACTCCTTAATGTCCTCTACTGTAATGGGCTGTAGCAGGCGGGGTCCTTAAGGGCTGAACCATGTCATTGGTAGTGGAACCACCATATACCTGCGGGTATTCCAACACATACAGCTTGTATATGTTACAGAAGGATAAGTTGATAAAGACAGGTGTATAACAGTACACAATGGTAGGGATCATTATCAGTACTGAACTAGGTAGTTGGGTTAACCTGGGCCTAGAAATATTGTGACAATCATCAATTGTTGTGATGTGAGTGGACCCTGAGCAGCCGTGGAGTGCGGACGTGTCCCTCCGTGCCTGCTGGGGTTATTAGCTGTTTGGTCGCCAGGTGGCGGGGCGTCGCTGCCCCCCCCCCCCAGTGTTGTTGCCTGGCTGGCTGAGTGCGGACGTGGCAGGTGTTGGGCTTACCATGGGTGGTCCCCTTCCATCGATTAAGCGCGTGAACTCCGTGGGCCTGGAGTTCTCTGGGCGTGCTGGATATCCGGAAGTAGCCGTGGTTCTGTGCGACTTGCTTCATGTCCCTGTGCTGGACGTCGACGGGATTGAGCTTGTGACTGCCCATCGTGTTGTCATCAAGCTGGTGACGGAGGAGGTGTACCGTGATTTCCTCGGTCGTTACGAGGGACGCTCGTTGTCGTTGCCGGGGGGTGCCGGCTCAGTCTCCATATCAGACCGGAGTGGTGCGCTGACCTATGTCAGTGTGCATGGGGCGCCCCTGGAGTTTCCCGAGGATCTTCTGCGGCGTTACTTCCAGCGGTTTGGGCCAGTCATCAGTGTGAGGGTCAACACGATATCCTCTGGGAGGTATGCCGGGAGGCGGACAAACATTCGCACCTTGGGGATGCGCCTGCGGTCGGATATTCCATCTTCGGTCCGGCTTCTGGGGTGCTACATCCGGGTGTACTATGCCCGACAGCCTCGGACCTGTTTCCGGTGTGGCTTGATGGGGCATCAGGCTGCCGGGTGCGAGGCGGCTCCGGTTGCCCCTGTCAACCTCTTTAGGGAAGAAGATTTCCCTCCGCTTCCCCTGGACGAGGACTCCGGGGATGCGGAGACCGACCAGCTCGTTGTTGCGGCTCCCCCGGCGTCCCCTGACGTTCCCCCGGATGTCGCCGGCCCTCCTCAGGCTGTTGCGATGCTATCGGTGGATCCTCCTGCTCCTGTCCCTGCTGCTCCAGTGGGCCTTTATGCTGCGCCCTCCTCACCGCCTGTTCACCTGTCTTCAGATGCTGCGCCTGGCCCTGCCTCCTCGCCTCGGATCACGGCTGTGCTGGGTGCTGAAGTGGCTGTGGGGTCCCCGGTTGTGTGTGGTCCGGTTCCCCCTGCGGTTGAGGCTGCTGCAGTCATGAGACGGGCGTTGGTCCGCGCGGCTTGTGATGCCCGTGGTTCTGGGTCCGCCTCCGGCTCTGAGGATGTGCGCCCGGTGCCCAAGCGGTCCAGGCGTTCTTCTACTGCATGGGCTGATGTGGAGGGTTTCGACGCCGATGGGTCTTCGGGAGATGAGGTGGTGGACGCTGACGTCCATGTACCTGCTGATGCCAAGGATTGTGTGTATGATTCACCTCCTGTTTCTTCTGTCGGCGGTTCCCCGCAGTGGGGGTGGTTGCTCCTCCGGATGTTGGTGAGGGGGGTGCTGGTGCAGGCCGCGACCTAGTGTTGTTACTAAAGAAGGATGTTCGGCGAGGGGAGCCCCTGCAGGTGTCCCGTCCGGTGGTTGCTGCGGAGCCCTGTGGGGCTGCCGAGGTTACAAGTGCGCTGCCCGTTGCCCGCGCCTGTAAGGGGAAGCCCGTCCCGTTCATCTTGGCCAACGGCGTGGCGTATGATTCGAAGACCAACCCTGTGGATATTCACTTTCATGACCGAGTGCTGCCTGTTCCGTGGTGCCCCTCGACTGTCTGGGTTCCAGAGGATCGGGTATTTGTTGAGGGTGTGCCGATTTCGATGCCCGATCCTCGGACGACCCTTAGTCCCCCTATTTTGGACGAAATCCTGGTGCTGTGGGAGGCGTATTGTATTCTTTTCCCGGCAGCGGAGTGGCCGGAAAAGTATGCGCAGTCTTGATAGTCCGTGTGCTTGCTGTGTGTATCGAGTGTGTCTTGGACTTTGGTCTGTTATGTGATGTTTATTGTGTGCCCTTCAGGCCGATGTCGTCTTTGTTTTCTAAATGTCCCTGTTTCTTGTAATTTAGGCTATACCTTTTCATGAATTATGTTTCTTTGATTTGTTGTATTTTGTGCCCTTCTGGCTATGCTGTTTGCTCTCTTACGTGAGGGGTTTTTGTGCGGAATTTTTTTTTTTTTTTTTTGTTTCTGTTTCTGGTTTGAATTGTTATTGTGCCATGTACATTGTGCCATGTTATTATTTTATTATTTTTATTTTTTCTTGTTCTCCTCTGCTTTCTCTGTGTATTGAGGTCTTGGTTTATGTGTTATTGTATTTTGGGTATTGGTCCTTCAGGCCGGTGTTTTGTTTTGTTTGTTGTGTACCGATGGTTTTGTACTGTTTGATATGCGCCTGTGTTTTTGTTGTTTTGCATTTGTTTTTCTCCTTTGTACTGCATTTGTTTATCCTTTGTACTGCATTTGTTTATCCTTTGTACTGCATGTGTTTATCCTTTGTACTGTATTTTAAATGCCTTTTGAGTTTTGTAATTTGTTATGCTGTCCTGTCGGCCCTTCTGGCTGATGGGTTTTCTTTGTTTCTCTTTGTTTTGTAATGTGTTTCTCATTGTTTTTTTATTGTATTTAATTTGCATGTTTGCATGTAAAAATAAAAATAAAAAAAAAAAAATTGTTGTGATGCTCTCAATACAGTAGTTGTATAATACAATAGTAATGCAATATGCAAAGTAAATATTATATGCAATAAAATAAAGTATTTTGATAAATTAAGATGAATGAATATGACAAATGTATAAGTATATACACAATATATAGATATTCAGATTTATATGAATATTCAGCAATAAAAGCTCATTCACTGAAGAAAGTAATTCAACTCGCTAATTGGTGAGGCGTTGCCTCGCTCCCTAACGACTCGCAATGTATATATATATATATACATATTAAAGTCTTAGCATGTAATTGGCCATCTCTAAAGCCATTAATAACTCATCCTGAATTGAGAACCGGAGCCTAATCTGCCAAGTTGTCAGACTATGACCTCTCAGGAGATAGGCTCCGTATTATTTTTGATAAAGATAAGACAGATTGATGTTGATTGAAGTTCCTAGTAGAGATTGCAGTTTGCAAAGGATTAAAAGATGGTGGAAGTGTAGCAAGTCTCTGGGTACATGAATTCACTCTCACTTCTCTTAATATGAGATCTTATGCACAAATCCTCGCTGAGATTATACAACAGGGACTCCCCGAATATCTAAGGGAGTGATTACTGGTGATTAGATAAGTAGTTAGTGCGGTAGTCCCCCCTGAAACTGTCCTCAAACACCCCACAGACACGTGCGTCGCCGCCATGTCAACACGGAATGTTCCGTTACTGACCGTTGGCGGCGACACCGGCGGGGGTCCCTGTGGCGGGCCGCCAATTCAAATTCAAATTCAAATTTGTATTCAGGTAAAAGTACATAGAAGCAGAGTGACAAACATATTGTTGGCTTTATAGATAAAGGTATAGTACATACAATACCTAAAGCCACTAATACGCACAGCGTTTCGGGCAATGATTATAAAATGATTTCTTTATATAGACTGATTAGTGACTGGTTATTGTGATAAAGTTATACCACAAGATAAACACCTTGTACGTTTAAACATTATTGACCGCACTTAATACTATAATTTGTCTTTTATTAAGGAGTTTGAAAATACGTCACTTGAAGCTGTCGGTTCCAGCAATATTTTTGATTATCCTGGAAACTTATAGATTCATATGATCAAATGTCCGCACCTGTGGCAGAGTGGACAGCGCTTGGGACTCGTAATCCTAGGAGGGTCCGGGGCTCGATCGATGACGGGAAACAAATGGAAGAGTTTCTTTCACCCTGATGCCCTTGTTACCTAACAGTAAGTAAGTACCTGGGAGTTAGACAGCTGTTACGGGCTGCTTCCTGAGGGGGGGGGGGGGTTCAAAAAATCTTGATTGACAGTTGAGAGGCGGGCCGAAAGAGCAAAGCTCAACCCCGCATGCACAACTAGGTGAATACACCCACCCAACTGGGCGGCAGCTTTACAGTCATGTGCTCCACACCCACCCAACTGGGCGGCAGCTTTACAGTCATGTGCTCCACACCCACCCAACTGGGCGGCAGCTTTACAGTCATGTGCATGCATTACCTACAGTAAGCAAATTTTGGATACATATACACATTTCATGGACACTATTGATGTTGTTATCTCTAAATTCCGCGACTTTTTCACATTCCATTATATAATGACGCAAAGTATGCGAGTAGTTCTGCTGACAGACTTTACATTTAGTCAGGTCTACATCAGCAGATGTTACAAACTCCCAGAGGTACTTGTAGCCGAGCCTAAGCCTAGCAGTGGTAACATCTAGAAGTCTGCTAACATTATTGGATGACCCATAGACGTGCGGTTCTTCATGCATAATAGAATGATGATAGATGGAGTAACTGGTGTGAATTTCACTTTGCCTTAAGTCTTCGAAATTTAATTGACGTTCCTGGGATATTGCTGCCCTCAGGCTGCTCAAAGGCAGTCCAAGATGGTAATCAATTCCTTCTTTACGAGCAAAAGTCTTGGCCAACTCATCAGTTGTATCATGCATTCGGAGACCAATATGGGAAGGAATCCACAGGAGACAGACTCTGATGGGAGGCGGTGTGCAGGACAAACATATCAATTTTGACACTAGCTCTCCACATATGTCAGTTGCTTAATTTAGAACCTGTACTTGAGGTCGATCTCGAACCCATTGTTGATGTGACGACTTATACTGAATTTTGTAACTAGCTCATCAAGATTGTAACTTGCTTAGCTAAATGAATTGTGGGGCTCAGTCCCTGAGCCCTTGTTAGTATGTTAAGATAAGCATCTTATTGCTTCGTAATTACAATTATTACCTAACCTATACCTATAATAGGTTAAGTAACAATTGTAATTACGAAGCTATAAGATGCTTATTTTAACATACTAAGTAGGTTAGGTAAGGTCGGTGTTTTCTATGAAGCTTTTCAAGGGAAACTATTATGTTTAGTATGTCACCTATGCACGTATTTAATAAGTCAATATTGACTATACGAATTTGCGAGGACTGGTTGAGTATTTACCCCTTGCTCGGGGAGGAGGTGCGCTGGTGGTAATCACTTACAAGCACGATGTAATTACTGCTATTGTCTCCTCCCTCTCCATTATTACCTTAAGTAAGGCATTAAAAGACAAGACTTAAAATACCATGAAGTTATAAGTTGAGAAACTTCTCTCTTTAGGACAAGCTTCTGTGTTTGGAAGTTATTTGAGTATTCCCTATATTTTCGCATTAAAGAAAACCTGAACCGTAGAGTGCATGACAGAAAATAATTTTATGTGACTTTATATATTTTAAACCATCAACTTACAATACAATATAGTTATAACTTGAGAATATTCTCAGGTTAGAACAAAGGTTCAATTACTACTTTACACATAGACTATTACTGGAAGCATAATACGCTTGCAGACCATCACAAATATCTAGTTAACTATCCAGGTAGTCTGAGAGAGTGGTTGATTGTCTCAGTATAGTCACTTTGCCCTGAAGACGGGACCTTTTATTAAGACAAATAGTTGCTATGTGTAGGAGTCTGTTGTTGTTGTTGTTAAAGATTCGCTACCTGGAGCAAAGTTGCAAGTAGCACGGGCTATGGCGAGCCCGTAGGTACTAATGTTTATGTTGAGTGTTCTGGATTAAGACGCGTCTGACGAGTGTTTCTCTCCCCGCAGCCCGCCCTCCAACGTCAAGGTGCTGCCTACCACCTCCAGGACGCAGCTGAAGCAGCAGCTGATGCGGCAGCAGCTGCAGCAGCAGCAGGAAGCCAGGGATGTGGCAGCCTCACGCATGCGCCAGCAACAACAGCTTCACCAACAGCAGCTGCAGCAACAGCAACACATTCAGCAACAGCACCAATTAGCACAGCAGCAGCAGCAGCAGCAGCAGCAGCAGCAGCAGCAGGAGGGCATCGCCATCCCTGCCTCCATGCCCTCGGAGCTGCCACCACAGGTCCTGCAGGTCAGTTGATGACAGGAGTCGGGGATGGTGGGGAGGCCGGCCTCACAGCCCCCCTACCCTTTTGTAAGGTAATTTTACCTTGGTGTTCGTGTTGTGTGTTGCCTCAACACTGCCCGAGCCTTGAGGCACCCTGTGTGTGCAGCCCAACTTGACACCTCTCCGTCACCCCTTGGTTTTCTGACAGTTAGGTACTCTCTCACACAGTTATCTCCGCTTGTCCTCGTCTTGTGCATCACCGTTTTGTGTAGAGCAGTGTGGGGGGGGGGGGGGGGAGAGAGCAGGGGGGGGGGGGTATTTCGTGTGATGTTATTTCTGTGTGCAGGTTTGGGACCAGCCCCTCTAATATTTTCCACGTGTAAATTATTATGTATCTCTCCCGCCTGCGCTCAAGGGAGTACAGATTTAGGCTCTTTAGTCGGTCCCAATAGTTTAGATGTTTTACCGAGTGGATTCTAGCAGTAAAGGATCTCTGCACGCTCTCCAGGTCAGCAATTTCACCCGCAGTGAAAGGGGCTGTCATTGTGCAGCAGTACTCCACTCTAGAGGGCACAAGCGTTTTGAAAAGTGTCATCATCGGTATAGCATCTCTAGTGTGAAAAGTTCTTGTTATCCAACCTGTCATTTTTCTTGCAGTTGTGACGGCTACTTTATTGTGTTCTTTAAGTTCAGCTCCAAATTTGACAAAAATATGCAATAAATGAAAACTCGTTCGATTTCAATCAAACTTTTTTGACAAGTTGTATATGAAAGGGGTTTCGTCTGGTCCAAGTCGTAGCATAAATAGGAAGGGAGAAAAAAAAATATTGAATTATGTGTCAAAAATTTTCCAAAATGGTCAAAAACGGTTATCATACAAAATTGTCAACTGAAATCAACAATGACTCTCGGCTATCACAATAGCATATATATAAAAAATATAATTAGTTTTATTAAAAAAAAAGTTATTTTTTTTTAATTTATCTATCTGTTTTGTTTATCGGGCGATTTGCATGTCACTTATACACGTGACTGCACATATGACACTTATACACGTGACTGCACATGACACTTATACACGTGACTGCACATATGACACTTATACACGTGACTGCACATGACACTTATACACGTGACTGCACATATGACACTTATACACGTGACTGCACATATGACACTTATACACGTGACTGCACATAAGCCTATCTGTAAGGGTGCCAGTTTTGGAGGAAACTGGTTAATGTCAACCTCAGCCACAGATGGCAGCACCTTAGACTTAATTATTTACTTACTTATCTTCAAGTAAGATAAACGTTCAAATAACTCTTTCATTTTTTTATTCAATTTACATGAAACTTACACTTTGTATGTAAAGTTTTTGTCTCTAAAATCTGAAGTCAGCGTTTTTTCCTAAGTTCAGTTATTGATTTTATAAATACCAATAAACATGATATATTTGCATCATTTTTTTTTGCGGGGGGGGGGGGGGAACTTTGACTATTTGTATTAGGGAAAACTAAAGACGATTTGGAAAATCCCCTCCTACAGATCCTTTAATATATGGTAATGTGTCAGAAAAGTGTCATAGAAGGATTATATCTGAAAGGTATTGTTGTAATATACACTTGGAAATGTGTAAAATTCGTTGAAAAAAATAAAAAATAAAAAATCTCCCAAACTATTTATTCTGAAGTAGTGAATCTTGGAACAACTGCAGCCTTTTCATTTACAACCAGTCAAAAAATATTGATTGACATTGAAACAACTTTCATTTTCCAGAGCTGACGCCTCTTTAAAGGTAAGGTCTTCCGACATGAGTACACCCAAAGCCTTAACATTTCTTAATCTATGTTATGATTTGCCTGAGTTTTGTACGTGGTTTCCGTTTTTATATTTTCATTTTTTCCATAGCGCATGAGCTGGAACTTGTCTTCGTTAAACACCATATTATTTTCTGTAGCCCATAGAAAGACCTGATCTACATCTGACTGGAGGTTTGCCGTGTCCTCTATGTTGCCTACTCTCATGAAGATCCTAGTGTCATCTGCAAAGGATGATACAGTGCTATAGGTTGTGTTCTTGTCTATGTCCGATATGAGGATGAGAAAAAGTACTGGAGCAAGCACAGTACCCTGGGGGGCTGTACTGGAGCAAGCACAGTACCCTGGGGGACTGTACTGGAGCAAGCACAGTACCCTGGGGGACTGTACTGGAGCAAGCACAGTACCCTGGGGACTGTACTGGAGCAAGCACAGTACCCTGGGGGACTGTACTGGAGCAAGCACAGTACCCTGGGGGACTGTACTGGAGCAAGCACAGTACCCTGGGGGACTGTACTGGAGCAAGCACAGTACCCTGGGGGACTGTACTGGAGCAAGCACAGTACCCTGGGGGACTGTACTGGAGCAAGCACAGTACCCTGGGGGACTGTACTGGAGCAAGCACAGTACCCTGGGGACTGTACTGGAGCAAGCACAGTACCCTGGGGGACTGTACTGGAGCAAGCACAGTACCCTGGGGGACTGTACTGGAGCAAGCACAGTACCCTGGGGGACTGTACTGGAGCAAGCACAGTACCCTGGGGGACTGTACTGGAGCAAGCACAGTACCCTGGGGGACTGTACTGGAGCAAGCACAGTACCCTGGGGGACTGTACTGGAGCAAGCACAGTACCCTGGGGGACTGTACTGGAGCAAGCACAGTACCCTGGGGACTGTACTGGAGCAAGCACAGTACCCTGGGGGACTGTACTGGAGCAAGCACAGTACCCTGGGGGACTGTACTGGAGCAAGCACAGTACCCTGGGGGACTGTACTGGAGCAAGCACAGTACCCTGGGGGACTGTACTGGAGCAAGCACAGTACCCTGGGGGACTGTACTGGAGCAAGCACAGTACCCTGGGGGACTGTACTGGAGCAAGCACAGTACCCTGGGGGACTGTACTGGAGCAAGCACAGTACCCTGGGGGACTGTACTGGAGCAAGCACAGTACCCTGGGGGACTGTACTGGAGCAAGCACAGTACCCTGGGGGACTGTACTGGAGCAAGCACAGTACCCTGGGGGACTGTACTGGAGCAAGCACAGTACCCTGGGGGACTGTACTGGAGCAAGCACAGTACCCTGGGGGACTGTACTGGAGCAAGCACAGTACCCTGGGGGACTGTACTGGAGCAAGCACAGTACCCTGGGGGACTGTACTGGAGCAAGCACAGTACCCTGGGGGACTGTACTGGAGCAAGCACAGTACCCTGGGGACTGTACTGGAGCAAGCACAGTACCCTGGGGGACTGTACTGGAGCAAGCACAGTACCCTGGGGGACTGTACTGGAGCAAGCACAGTACCCTGGGGGACTGTACTGGAGCAAGCACAGTACCCTGGGGGACTGTACTGGAGCAAGCACAGTACCCTGGGGGACTGTACTGGAGCAAGCACAGTACCCTGGGGGACTGTGCTGGAGCAAGCACAGTACCCTGGGGGACTGTACTGGAGCAAGCACAGTACCCTGGGGGACTATACTGGAGCAAGCACAGTACCCTGGGGGACTGTACTGGAGCAAGCACAGTACCCTGGGGGACTGTACTGGAGCAAGCACAGTACCCTGGGGGACTGTACTGGAGCAAGCACAGTACCCTGGGGGACTGTACTAGAGCAAGCACAGTACCCTGGGGGACTGTACTGGAGCAAGCACAGTACCCTGGGGGACTGAACTCTTCACGGTTGACGGGTTGGATTTTATTTTGTTGACTATTACACATTGGGTTCTGTAAGTCAGGAAATTGTAGATCCATCTGCCTATTTTTCCGGTAATTCCTTTTGCACGCATTTTATGTGCAATAACACCATGGTCACATTTATCAAAAGCTTTTGCGAAATTTGTGTAAATTACATCAGCGTTTTGTTTGTCTTCCATAACATCTAATGCCATATCATAGTGGTCCAGCAACTGCGACAGGCAAGAGCGCCCTGTTCTGAAACCATGTTGTCCGGGGTTATGGAGATGCTGTGATTCCATTAGGTTATAATCATCTTCAGCTAACAAACTGGGGATATTTGGCCAGACTTCTGGTAGCAGATCATTTTGAATGAAATATTTACACATCTCTTGAACATATGAGATAAAATTGTCTCTGAATTCACGTATCTTTTCGCACTCCATCACTTAGTGACGGAGGGTGTGGGAATAATTTGTTGACACAGTTTACATTCCTATACACATTGAAGAAACAACTAAGCCTCTGTATACTCATTATGGTAAACTAGAGAAGACTATCTCTCTCTCTCCAAAACACATTCCTTGTTACTTAATAAAATACAGAATGACTGACAACAGTTGTTAAGCCATAAGCAGTATCTAAAGTTACTCTCCACAAAGATATCTTAGAAGATACTGACAGTTTGAGACTACAACAAGTAGTTACATTAAGTAGTAGGAGAGTATAGAGACTGAGATGGAAGTTTGAGTTGATTATAAGTGCACTGTAAGTGGCCCTCGGCTTGTTTCATGCCACACAGACAGTATTAGTAAGTTGTATACCACATACACCAGCATTAATGGCTTAGTTTACGGTAAACAACAGCTTGACTACCTTGTTGACAAGGTATAAGGTTGGTATACCATTAGGTAACTACTCACTGAAATACTATACAAAAATACTCATCCATCCCGTCATCCATCCATCCGTCATCCATCCATCCCGTTATCCATCCATCCCGTCATCCATCCATCCCGTCATCCATCCATCCCGTTTATCATCCATCCCGTCATCCATCCATCCCGTCATCCATCCATCCCGGTTATCCATCCATCCCGTCATCCAGCCAATCCCGTCATCCATCCATCCCGTTATCCATCCATCCCTCGTGTGTCACCCATCTCATCCGGCTCAAAACCGAACAAAAAGCAACTCCCTGAATCGTCACATTTTCCACTACTAGTGAGTGGGTGGGTGAGGGTGGAAGGTGGAGGGTGGAGAGGGTAGGGACGGTGGGGTGGAGAGGGTAGGGACGGTGGGATAGACTGAGGACAAGAGACCAGGAGAGACAGCGATGGGTCGCCCACACACACCTCTTCAGAGCTCACACATAAGGCACTCTTGGCACCGCTGGAGGAACACACTTGGCCCCGCTTTGCTGGCACCGGTCCTGTGTCACCCTTCACCACATACCCTTAGGGGTGAGTGCACTCCCCCCCCCCCCCACCTCCCTTACCCATTATCTTGCCCCTTGGCAGGTAAGTTCTCGTAGGTAGCACCGTATCTCAAGAATGGCGAAGAAGGTTAGGTCGAGAGAATAGGAACAATTGAACTCAAGCTACAAGAATCCATACAAAACCCAGAAGAGGCAAAGAGAGCAAAAGGCCATCAGTGAAAGAGAGAGAAATCCGAAATATTTTTCTCCTATGTTAAGTCAAGATCAAAAAACCACATCTAGTATCGGGCCATTGCGAAAGGAAGATGGAACTTTCACCGATGACAGAACAAAGAAATGAGCGATTTACTGAGGAAGCAATACTACTCTGTCTTCAGCGAGCCATTAAACGCACTAAAGATTGATAACCCAAATGAATTTTTTCATGGATATTGATACCAACATCAAATCATATATCAGACGTCACCCTGTCCCCACTGGATTTTGAAGAAGCCATAAACAGTATGCCTATGCACTCTGCACCAGGCCGTGATTCTTGGAACTCCATATTCATCAAGAACTGTAAAAAACCATATCGCAGCCCTTCACATTCTGTGGAAGACAAAGCCTAGATACTGGCGATATTCCTAATATACTAAAAAACCAGCCGAGATAGCACCACTCCATAAAGGAGGAAATAAGGGCAGAGGCAAAAAATTACAGACCGATAGCACTAACATCACACAACACTCTCTCAAACATTTTTATGATAAAAAGTAAGATCACAAAAAAA
>WNGS01004251.1:5839-19632 GCA_020271785.1 Procambarus virginalis
CACACACACGTAAGGTGAGGGTGGCAGCCACACACGTAAGGTGAGGGTGGCAGCCACACACGTAAGGTGAGGGTGGCAGCCACACACGTAAGGTGAGGGTGGCAGCCACAACACACACACGTAAGGTGAGGGTGGCAGCCACACCACGTAAGGTGAGGGTGGCAGCCACACACGTAAGGTGAGGGTGGCAGCCACACACACGTAAGGTGAGGGTGGCAGCCACACACACACACACGGTAGGTGAGGTGGCAGCCACACACACGTAAGGTGAGGGTGGCAGCCACACACACACGTAAGGTGAGGGTGGCAGCCACACACGTAAGGTGAGGGTGGCAGCCACACACGTAAGGTGAGGGTGGCAGCCACACACGTAAGGTGAGGGTGGCAGCCACACACGTAAGGTGAGGGTGGCAGCCACACACCGTAGGTGAAGGGTGGCAGCCACACACGTAAGGGTGAGGGTGGCACCACACACACGTAAGGTGAGGGTGGCAGCCACACACGTAAGGTGAGGGTGGCAGCCACACACGTAAGGTGAGGGTGGCAGCACACACACACACGTAAGGTGAGGGTGGCAGCCACACACGTAAGGTGAGGGTGGCAGCACACACACGTAAGGTGAGGGTGGCAGCCACACAAGTAAGGTGAGGGTGGCAGCCACACACACACACGTAAGGTGAGGGTGGCAGCCACACACGTAAGGTGAGGGTGGCAGCCACACACGTAAGGTGAGGGTGGCAGCCACACACGTAAGGTGAGGGTGGCAGCCACACACACGTAAGGTGAGGGTGGCAGCCACACACACGTAAGGTGAGGGTGGCAGCCACACACGTAAGGTGAGGGTGGCAGCCACACACGTAAGGTGAGGGTGGCAGCCCACACACGTAAGGTGAGGGTGGCAGCCACACACACGTAAGGTGAGGGTGGCAGCCACACACGTAAGGTGAGGGTGGCAGCACACACACGTAAGGTGAGGGTGGCAGCCACACACGTAAGGTGAGGGTGGCAGCCACACACGTAAGGTGAGGGTGGCAGCCCACACACACGTAAGGTGAGGGTGGCAGCCACACACGTAAGGTGAGGGTGGCAGCCACACAAGTAAGGTGAGGGCAGCCACACCACACACACGTAAGGTGAGGGTGGCAGCCACACACGTAAGGTGAGGGTGGCAGCCACACACGTAAGGTGAGGGTGGCAGCCACACACGTAAGGTGAGGGTGGCAGCCACACACGTAAGGTGAGGGTGGCAGCCACACACGTAAGGTGAGGGTGGCAGCCACACACACGTAAGGTGAGGGTGGCAGCCACACACGTAAGGTGAGGGTGGCAGCCACACACGTAAGGTGAGGGTGGCAGCCACACACACACGTAAGGTGAGGGTGGCAGCCACACACGTAAGGTGAGGGTGGCAGCCACACACGTAAGGTGAGGGTGGCAGCCACACACGTAAGGTGAGGGTGGCAGCCACACACACACACGTAAGGTGAGGGTGGCAGCCACACACGTAAGGTGAGGGTGGCAGCCACACACGTAAGGTGAGGGTGGCAGCCACACACGTAAGGTGAGGGTGGCAGCCACACACGTAAGGTGAGGGTGGCAGCCACACACACACACGTAAGGTGAGGGTGGCAGCCACACACACACACGTAAGGTGAGGGTGGCAGCACACACACACGTAAGGTGAGGGTGGCAGCCACACACGTAAGGTGAGGGTGGCAGCCACACACACACGTAAGGTGAGGGTGGCAGCCACACACGTAAGGTGAGGGTGGCAGCCACACACGTAAGGTGAGGGTGGCAGCCACACACGTAAGGTGAGGGTGGCAGCCACACACACACACGTAAGGTGAGGGTGGCAGCCACACACGTAAGGTGAGGGTGGCAGCACACACACGTAAGGTGAGGGTGGCAGCCACACACATGTAAGGTGAGGGTGGCAGCCACACACACACGTAAGGTGAGGGTGGCAGCCACACACACACACGTAAGGTGAGGGTGGCAGCCACACATGTAAGGTGAGGGTGGCAGCCACACACACACATGTAAGGTGAGGGTGGCAGCCACACACGTAAGGTGAGGGTGGCAGCCACACACGTAAGGTGAGGGTGGCAGCCACACACACGTAAGGTGAGGGTGGCAGCCACACACGTAAGGTGAGGGTGGCAGCCACACACACACGTAAGGTGAGGGTGGCAGCCACACACGTAAGGTGAGGGTGGCAGCCACACACACACGTAAGGTGAGGGTGGCAGCCACACACGTAAGGTGAGGGTGGCAGCCACACACACACGTAAGGTGAGGGTGGCAGCCACACACGTAAGGTGAGGGTGGCAGCCACACACGTAAGGTGAGGGTGGCAGCCACACACGTAAGGTGAGGGTGGCAGCCACACACGTAAGGTGAGGGTGGCAGCCACACACACGTAAGGTGAGGATGGCAGCCACACACACGTAAGGTGAGGGTGGCAGCCACACACGTAAGGTGAGGGTGGCAGCCACACACGTAAGGTGAGGGTGGCAGCCACACACGTAAGGTGAGGGTGGCAGCCACACACACACGTAAGGTGAGGGTGGCAGCCACACACACAAACGTAAGGTGAGGGTGGCAGCCACACACGTAAGGTGAGGGTGGCAGCCACACACACACACGTAAGGTGAGGGTGGCAGCCACACACACACACGTAAGGTGAGGGTGGCACCCACACATGTAAGGTGAGGGTGGCAGCCACACTCGTAAGGTGAGGGTGGCACCCACACATGTAAGGTGAGGGTGGCACCCACACATGTAAGGTGAGGGTGGCACCCACACATGTAAGGTGAGGGTGGCAGCCACACTCGTAAGGTGAGGGTGGCAGCCACACATGTAAGGTGAGGGTGGCAGCCACACACGTAAGGTGAGGGTGGCAGCCACACACACGTAAGGTGAGGGTGGCAGCCACACACGTAAGGTGAGGGTGGCAGCCACACACACACGTAAGGTGAGGGTGGCAGCCACACACACGTAAGGTGAGGGTGGCAGCCACACACACACGTAAGGTGAGGGTGGCAGCCACACACACACGTAAGGTGAGGGTGGCAGCCCACACACACGTAAGGTGAGGGTGGCAGCCACACACACGTAAGGTGAGGGTGGCAGCCACACACGTAAGGTGAGGGTGGCAGCCACACACACACGTAAGGTGAGGGTGGCAGCCACACACACGTAAGGTGAGGGTGGCAGCCACACACACACGTAAGGTGAGGGTGGCAGCCACACACGTAAGGTGAGGGTGGCAGCCACACACGTAAGGTGAGGGTGGCAGCCACACACGTAAGGTGAGGGTGGCAGCCACACACACGTAAGGTGAGGGTGGCAGCCACACACACGTAAGGTGAGGGTGGCAGCCACACACGTAAGGTGAGGGTGGCAGCCACACACACACGTAAGGTGAGGGTGGCAGCCACACACACACGTAAGGTGAGGGTGGCACCCACACACGTAAGGTGAGGGTGGCAGCCACACACGTAAGGTGAGGGTGGCACCCACACACGTAAGGTGAGGGTGGCACCCACACACGTAAGGTGAGGGTGGCACCCACACACGTAAGGTGAGGGTGGCAGCCACACACGTAAGGTGAGGGTGGCAGCCACACACGTAAGGTGAGGGTGGCAGCCACACACGTAAGGTGAGGGTGGCAGCCACACACACGTAAGGTGAGGGTGGCAGCCACACACGTAAGGTGAGGGTGGCAGCCACACACACACGTAAGGTGAGGGTGGCAGCCACACACACACGTAAGGTGAGGGTGGCAGCACACACACACGTAAGGTGAGGGTGGCAGCCACACACACGTAAGGTGAGGGTGGCAGCCACACACACGTAAGGTGAGGGTGGCAGCCACACACACGTAAGGTGAGGGTGGCAGCCACACACACACGTAAGGTGAGGGTGGCAGCCACACACGTAAGGTGAGGGTGGCAGCCACACACACGTAAGGTGAGGGTGGCAGCACACACACACGTAAGGTGAGGGTGGCAGCCACACACACGTAAGGTGAGGGTGGCAGCCACACACGTAAGGTGAGGGTGGCAGCCACACACGTAAGGTGAGGGTGGCAGCCCACACACGTAAGGTGAGGGTGGCAGCCACACACGTAAGGTGAGGGTGGCAGCCACACACACGTAAGGTGAGGGTGGCAGCCACACACGTAAGGTGAGGGTGGCAGCCACACACGTAAGGTGAGGGTGGCAGCCACACACGTAAGGTGAGGGTGGCAGCACACACACGTAAGGTGAGGGTGGCAGCCACACACACGTAAGGTGAGGGTGGCAGCCACACACGTAAGGTGAGGGTGGCAGCCACACACGTAAGGTGAGGGTGGCAGACACACACACACGTAAGGTGAGGGTGGCAGCCACACACACACGTAAGGTGAGGGTGGCAGCCACACACGTAAGGTGAGGGTGGCAGCCACACACGTAAGGTGAGGGTGGCAGCCACACACACACGTAAGGTGAGGGTGGCAGCCACACACGTAAGGTGAGGGTGGCAGCCACACACACACACGTAAGGTGAGGGTGGCAGCCACACACGTAAGGTGAGGGTGGCAGCCACACACGTAAGGTGAGGGTGGCAGCCACACACGTAAGGTGAGGGTGGCAGCCACACACGTAAGGTGAGGGTGGCAGCCACACACACACGTAAGGTGAGGGTGGCAGCCACACACGTAAGGTGAGGGTGGCAGCCACACACACGTAAGGTGAGGGTGGCAGCCACACACGTAAGGTGAGGGTGGCAGCCACACACGTAAGGTGAGGGTGGCAGCCACACACACGTAAGGTGAGGGTGGCAGCCACACACACACACGTAAGGTGAGGGTGGCAGCCACACACACGTAAGGTGAGGGTGGCAGCCACACACACGTAAGGTGAGGGTGGCAGCCACACACGTAAGGTGAGGGTGGCAGCACACACGTAAGGTGAGGGTGGCAGCCACACACGTAAGGTGAGGGTGGCAGCCACACACGTAAGGTGAGGGTGGCAGCCACACACACGTAAGGTGAGGGTGGCAGCCACACACGTAAGGTGAGGGTGGCAGCCACACACGTAAGGTGAGGGTGGCAGCCACACAACGTAAGGTGAGGGTGGCAGCCACACACGTAAGGTGAGGGTGGCAGCCACACACACACGTAAGGTGAGGGTGGCAGCCACACACGTAAGGTGAGGGTGGCAGCCACACACGTAAGGTGAGGGTGGCAGCCACACACGTAAGGTGAGGGTGGCAGCCACACACGTAAGGTGAGGGTGGCAGCCACACACGTAAGGTGAGGGTGGCAGCCACACACGTAAGGTGAGGGTGGCAGCCACACACGTAAGGTGAGGGTGGCAGCCACACACACACGTAAGGTGAGGGTGGCAGCCCACACACGTAAGGTGAGGGTGGCAGCCACACACACGTAAGGTGAGGGTGGCAGCCACACACGTAAGGTGAGGGTGGCAGCCACACAC
Source organism: Procambarus virginalis (assembly GCA_020271785.1). Lineage (NCBI taxonomy): Eukaryota > Metazoa > Arthropoda > Malacostraca > Decapoda > Cambaridae > Procambarus > Procambarus virginalis. The sequence goes on from WNGS01004251.1 coordinate 11,326, forward strand.
ACGTAAGGTGAGGGTGGCAGCCACACACGTAAGGTGAGGGTGGCAGCACACACACACACGTAAGGTGAGGGTGGCAGCCACACACACACGTAAGGTGAGGGTGGCAGCCACACACGTAAGGTGAGGGTGGCAGCCACACACACACGTAAGGTGAGGGTGGCAGCCACACACGTAAGGTGAGGGTGGCAGCCACACACGTAAGGTGAGGGTGGCAGCCACACACACGTAAGGTGAGGGTGGCAGCCACACACGTAAGGTGAGGGTGGCAGCCACACACACACGTAAGGTGAGGGTGGCAGCCACACACGTAAGGTGAGGGTGGCAGCCACACACACACGTAAGGTGAGGGTGGCAGCCACACACACACACGTAAGGTGAGGGTGGCAGCCACACACGTAAGGTGAGGGTGGCAGCCACACACACACGTAAGGTGAGGGTGGCAGCCACACACACGTAAGGTGAGGGTGGCAGCCACACACGTAAGGTGAGGGTGGCAGCCACACACGTAAGGTGAGGGTGGCAGCCACACACACACACGTAAGGTGAGGGTGGCAGCCACACACGTAAGGTGAGGGTGGCAGCCACACACACGTAAGGTGAGGGTGGCAGCCACACACACGTAAGGTGAGGGTGGCAGCCACACACGTAAGGTGAGGGTGGCAGCCACACACGTAAGGTGAGGGTGGCAGCCACACACGTAAGGTGAGGGTGGCAGCCACACACACACGTAAGGTGAGGGTGGCACACACACACACGTAAGGTGAGGGTGGCAGCCACACACGTAAGGTGAGGGTGGCAGCCACACACACACACGTAAGGTGAGGGTGGCAGCCACACACACACGTAAGGTGAGGGTGGCAGCCACACACGTAAGGTGAGGGTGGCAGCCACACACACACGTAAGGTGAGGGTGGCAGCCACACACGTAAGGTGAGGGTGGCAGCCACACACACGTAAGGTGAGGGTGGCAGCCACACACGTAAGGTGAGGGTGGCAGCCACACACGTAAGGTGAGGGTGGCAGCCACACACACGTAAGGTGAGGGTGGCAGCCACACACGTAAGGTGAGGGTGGCAGCCACACACACACGTAAGGTGAGGGTGGCAGCCACACACGTAAGGTGAGGGTGGCAGCCACACACACGTAAGGTGAGGGTGGCAGCCACACACGTAAGGTGAGGGTGGCAGCTACACACGTAAGGTGAGGGTGGCAGCCACACACACACATGTAAGGTGAGGGTGGCAGCCACACATGTAAGGTGAGGGTGGCAGCCACACATGTAAGGTGAGGGTGGCAGCCACACACGTAAGGTGAGGGTGGCACCCACACACACACACGTAAGGTGAGGGTGGCAGCCACACATGTAAGGTGAGGGTGGCAGCCACACACGTAAGGTGAGGGTGGCAGCCACACATGTAAGGTGAGGGTGGCAGCCACACACGTAAGGTGAGGGTGGCAGCCACACACACGTAAGGTGAGGGTGGCAGCCACACACGTAAGGTGAGGGTGGCAGCCACACATGTAAGGTGAGGGTGGCAGCCACACACGTAAGGTGAGGGTGGCAGCCACACACACACAGTAAGGTGAGGGTGGCAGCCACACATGTAAGGTGAGGGTGGCAGCCACACATGTAAGGTGAGGGTGGCAGCCACACACGTAAGGTGAGGATGGCAGCCACACACACACACGTAAGGTGAGGGTGGCAGCCACACACACGTAAGGTGAGGGTGGCAGCCACACACACACACGTAAGGTGAGGGTGGCAGCCACACACACACGTAAGGTGAGGGTGGCAGCCACACACACACGTAAGGTGAGGGTGGCAGCCACACACGTAAGGTGAGGGTGGCAGCCACACACGTAAGGTGAGGGTGGCAGCCACACACACACGTAAGGTGAGGGTGGCAGCCACACACACGTAAGGTGAGGGTGGCAGCCACACACACACACGTAAGGTGAGGGTGGCAGCCACACACACACACGTAAGGTGAGGGTGGCAGCCACACACACACACGTAAGGTGAGGGTGGCAGCCACACACACACGTAAGGTGAGGGTGGCAGCCACACACACGTAAGGTGAGGGTGGCAGCACACACACACGTAAGGTGAGGGTGGCAGCCACACACGTAAGGTGAGGGTGGCAGCCACACACAAGTAAGGTGAGGGTGGCAGCCACACACACACACGTAAGGTGAGGGTGGCAGCCACACATACACGTAAGGTGAGGGTGGCAGCCACACACACACGTAAGGTGAGGGTGGCAGCCACACACGTAAGGTGAGGGTGGCAGCCACACACACACGTAAGGTGAGGGTGGCAGCCACACACACACACACACGTAAGGTGAGGGTGGCAGCCACACACACACGTAAGGTGAGGGTGGCAGCCACACACACACGTAAGGTGAGGGTGGCAGCCACACACACACGTAAGGTGAGGGTGGCAGCCACACACACACGTAAGGTGAGGGTGGCAGCCACACACGTAAGGTGAGGGTGGCAGCCACACACAAGTAAGGTGAGGGTGGCAGCCACACACGTAAGGTGAGGGTGGCAGCCACACACGTAAGGTGAGGGTGGCAGCCACACACACAAGTAAGGTGAGGGTGGCAGCCACACACACACGTAAGGTGAGGGTGGCAGCACACACACACACGTAAGGTGAGGGTGGCAGCCACACACACACGTAAGGTGAGGGTGGCAGCCACACACAAGTAAGGTGAGGGTGGCAGCCACACACGTAAGGTGAGGGTGGCAGCCAAACACGTAAGGTGAGGGTGGCAGCCACACACACGTAAGGTGAGGGTGGCAGCCACACACGTAAGGTGAGGGTGGCAGCCACACACGTAAGGTGAGGGTGGCAGCACACACACACGTAAGGTGAGGGTGGCAGCCACACACGTAAGGTGAGGGTGGCAGCCACACACGTAAGGTGAGGGTGGCAGCCACACACAAGTAAGGTGAGGGTGGCAGCCACACACGTAAGGTGAGGGTGGCAGCCACACACGTAAGGTGAGGGTGGCAGCCACACACACACGTAAGGTGAGGGTGGCAGCCACACACGTAAGGTGAGGGTGGCAGCCACACACACACGTAAGGTGAGGGTGGCAGCCACACACGTAAGGTGAGGGTGGCAGCCACACACGTAAGGTGAGGGTGGCAGCCACACACACGTAAGGTGAGGGTGGCAGCCCACACACGTAAGGTGAGGGTGGCAGCCACACACGTAAGGTGAGGGTGGCAGCCACACACACGTAAGGTGAGGGTGGCAGCCACACACAAGTAAGGTGAGGGTGGCAGCCACACACACACGTAAGGTGAGGGTGGCAGCCACACACACACGTAAGGTGAGGGTGGCAGCCACACACACGTAAGGTGAGGGTGGCAGCGACACACACACGTAAGGTGAGGGTGGCAGCCACACACAAGTAAGGTGAGGGTGGCAGCCACACACACGTAAGGTGAGGGTGGCAGCCACACACGTAAGGTGAGGGTGGCAGCCACACACACACGTAAGGTGAGGGTGGCAGCCACACACAAGTAAGGTGAGGGTGGCAGCCACACACACACGTAAGGTGAGGGTGGTAGCCACACACGTAAGGTGAGGGTGGCAGCCACACACACGTAAGGTGAGGGTGGCAGCCACACACACGTAAGGTGAGGGTGGCAGCCACACACAAGTAAGGTGAGGGTGGCAGCCACACACGTAAGGTGAGGGTGGCAGCCACACACACGTAAGGTGAGGGTGGCAGCCACACACACACGTAAGGTGAGGGTGGCAGCCACACACGTAAGGTGAGGGTGGCAGCCACACACACGTAAGGTGAGGGTGGCAGCCACACACGTAAGGTGAGGGTGGCAGCCACACACGTAAGGTGAGGGTGGCAGCCACACACACGTAAGGTGAGGGTGGCAGCCACACACGTAAGGTGAGGGTGGCAGCCACACACGTAAGGTGAGGGTGGCAGCCACACACGTAAGGTGAGGGTGGCAGCCACACACACACGTAAGGTGAGGGTGGCAGCCACACACGTAAGGTGAGGGTGGCAGCACACACACGTAAGGTGAGGGTGGCAGCCACACACGTAAGGTGAGGGTGGCAGCCACACACGTAAGGTGAGGGTGGCAGCCACACACGTAAGGTGAGGGTGGCAGCCACACACACGTAAGGTGAGGGTGGCAGCCACACACGTAAGGTGAGGGTGGCAGCCACACACGTAAGGTGAGGGTGGCAGCCACACACACACGTAAGGTGAGGGTGGCAGCCACACACGTAAGGTGAGGGTGGCAGCCACACACACGTAAGGTGAGGGTGGCAGCCACACACACGTAAGGTGAGGGTGGCAGCCACACACACGTAAGGTGAGGGTGGCAGCCACACACACGTAAGGTGAGGGTGGCAGCCACACACGTAAGGTGAGGGTGGCAGCCACACACGTAAGGTGAGGGTGGCAGCCACACACGTAAGGTGAGGGTGGCAGCCACACACGTAAGGTGAGGGTGGCAGCCACACACGTAAGGTGAGGGTGGCAGCCACACACACACACGTAAGGTGAGGGTGGCAGCACACACACACGTAAGGTGAGGGTGGCAGCCACACACACGTAAGGTGAGGGTGGCAGCACACACACGTAAGGTGAGGGTGGCAGCCACACACGTAAGGTGAGGGTGGCAGCCACACACACACGTAAGGTGAGGGTGGCAGCCACACACGTAAGGTGAGGGTGGCAGCCACACACACGTAAGGTGAGGGTGGCAGCCACACACACGTAAGGTGAGGGTGGCAGCCACACACACGTAAGCTGAGGGTGGCAGCCACACACGTAAGGTGAGGGTGGCAGCCACACACGTAAGGTGAGGGTGGCAGCCACACACGTAAGGTGAGGGTGGCAGCCACACACGTAAGGTGAGGGTGGCAGCCACACACGTAAGGTGAGGGTGGCAGCACACACACACACGTAAGGTGAGGGTGGCAGCCACACACACACGTAAGGTGAGGGTGGCAGCCACACACACGTAAGGTGAGGGTGGCAGCCACACACGTAAGGTGAGGGTGGCAGCCACACACGTAAGGTGAGGGTGGCAGCCCACACACGTAAGGTGAGGGTGGCAGCCACACACGTAAGGTGAGGGTGGCAGCCACACACACACACGTAAGGTGAGGGTGGCAGCCACACACACACACGTAAGGTGAGGGTGGCAGCCACACACACACGTAAGGTGAGGGTGGCAGCCACACACGTAAGGTGAGGGTGGCAGCCACACACGTAAGGTGAGGGTGGCAGCCACACACGTAAGGTGAGGGTGGCAGCCACACACACACACGTAAGGTGAGGGTGGCAGCCACACACACACGTAAGGTGAGGGTGGCAGCCACACACGTAAGGTGAGGGTGGCAGCCACACACGTAAGGTGAGGGTGGCAGCCACACACGTAAGGTGAGGGTGGCAGCCACACACACGTAAGGTGAGGGTGGCAGCCACACACGTAAGGTGAGGGTGGCAGCCACACACGTAAGGTGAGGGTGGCAGCCACACACACACACGTAAGGTGAGGGTGGCAGCCACACACGTAAGGTGAGGGTGGCAGCCACACACGTAAGGTGAGGGTGGCAGCCACACACGTAAGGTGAGGGTGGCAGCCACACACGTAAGGTGAGGGTGGCAGCCACACACACGTAAGGTGAGGGTGGCAGCCACACACGTAAGGTGAGGGTGGCAGCCACACACGTAAGGTGAGGGTGGCAGCCACACACACACACGTAAGGTGAGGGTGGCAGCCACACACACACACGTAAGGTGAGGGTGGCAGCCACACACACGTAAGGTGAGGGTGGCAGCCACACATGTAAGGTGAGGGTGGCAGCCACACACGTAAGGTGAGGGTGGCAGCCACACACGTAAGGTGAGGGTGGCAGCCACACACACACACACGTAAGGTGAGGGTGGCAGCCACACACGTAAGGTGAGGGTGGCAGCCACACACGTAAGGTGAGGGTGGCAGCCACACACACGTAAGGTGAGGGTGGCAGCCACACACGTAAGGTGAGGGTGGCAGCCACACACACGTAAGGTGAGGGTGGCAGCCACACACGTAAGGTGAGGGTGGCAGCCACACACACACGTAAGGTGAGGGTGGCAGCCACACACGTAAGGTGAGGGTGGCAGCCACACACGTAAGGTGAGGATGGCAGCCACACACACGTAAGGTGAGGGTGGCAGCCACACACACGTAAGGTGAGGGTGGCAGCCACACACGTAAGGTGAGGGTGGCAGCCACACACACGTAAGGTGAGGGTGGCAGCCACACACACGTAAGGTGAGGGTGGCAGCCACATACACGTAAGGTGAGGGTGGCAGCCACACACGTAAGGTGAGGGTGGCAGCCACACACACGTAAGGTGAGGGTGGCAGCCACACACACACGTAAGGTGAGGGTGGCAGCCACACACACACACGTAAGGTGAGGATGGCAGCCACACACACGTAAGGTGAGGGTGGCAGCCACACACACACGTAAGGTGAGGGTGGCAGCCACACACACGTAAGGTGGGATGGAAGCCACTCACGTAAGGTGAGGGTGGCAGCCCACAAAGTAAGGTGAGGGTGGCAGCCACACACGTAAGGTGAGGGTGGCAGATACACAAGTAAGGTGAGGATGGCAGCCACACACGTAAGGTGAGGGTGGCAGCCACACAAGTAAGGTGAGGATGGCAGCCACACAGTAAGGTGAGGATGGCAGCCACACACACGTAAGGTGAGGACCTACACACACCACAGTGGGGACCTTCACACACACCACAGTGGGGACCTACACACACCACAGTGAGGACCTACACACACACCACAGTGGGGACCTACACACACCACAGTGGGGACCTACACACACCACAGTGGGGACCTACACACACATCACAGTGGGGACCTACACACACACCACAGTGGGGACCTACACACACACCACAGTGGGGACCTACACACACCACAGTGAGGACCTACACACACCACAGTGGGGACCTACACACACCACAGTGGGTGGGGACCTACACCACACCACAGTGAGTGACCTACAACACACACACCACAGTGAGGACCTACACACACACCACAGTGGGGACCTACACACACACCACAGTGGGGACCCTACACACACACCACAGTGGGACTACACACACCACCACAGTGGGACCTCCACACACACCCACGCGAGGACCTACACCCACCACAGTGGTGGAACCTACACACACACCACAGTGGGGGAACCTACACACACCACAGTTGGGACCTACACCACACCACAGTGGGACATTACACACACCCACAGTTGGGGACACTACACCAACAACACCACAGTTGTGGCCTACCACACACCCATCAGTGGGGACCTACACGTAACACACCACAGTGGGACCTACACAACCACCACAGCTGGTGGGACCTACGACACCCACCACAGTGGGGACCTACACACACACCACAGTGGGGACCCTACACACACACCACAGTAGGGAACTACACACACCACAGTGGGGAACTACACACACCACAGTGAGGACCTACACCACCACAGCGAGGACCTACACACACACCCCACATTGGGGGACCGTAACACACACACCCCACAGTGGGGAACTACACATCATCTACCACAGTTGGACCTACCACACCCACACCACAGTGGGGACCTACCAAACAAAACACACCACAGTGGGGAACTACACACACCACAGTGTGGTACCTACCACACACCACAGTGAGGGACCTACACACCACCACAGCGAGGACCTCAAACCACACCACAGTGGGGACCTACACACGCCACAGTGGGGCACCTACACACACAACACAGTGAGGACCTACACACACACACAAACAGGTGAGTACAGATAGGTGAGTACACACCACAGTGGGGCACCTACACACACCACAGTGAGGACCTACACACACAACACAGAGGGACACACACACACCAGCAGTTTGGACTACAACACCACACCACAAGTGGGAGACCTACACACCACACAACCACAGTGGGGACCTACCACACACCACAGTGTGGAACTACCACTACACACACAACAGTGAGGACCTACACACACAACACAGTGTGGGGAACTACAACACACCACCCACAGTGGGGACCTACAACACATCACAGTGGTGGAACTACACACACACACCCACATTGGGGACCACACAACAGCACAGTGTGGAACTACACACACACACAAACACCACCACAGTGGGGACCTACAACACACAGACAGTGAGGACCTACACACATCACAGTGGAGACCTACACACACAT
>WNGS01004251.1:26493-43497 GCA_020271785.1 Procambarus virginalis
ACTTCATAGTGGCTTCGTAGTGGTGAGGGGCGGTTCCTCTGGGAGTACAGTAGCAAGAACTAATTGGGAAACGAACGACAACCGCCGAGACGTATGGCTGGCTTCCGTAGTTGGGAGGAAATGTTGACGGCCAGGAGGACCGACTTCAACACCGAGCGACGTACTGTAAAGGAAGAAGCACGGACCTGCTGGTTACAGAAGCGGCGAGACGCGCGACATCCTAAGGCGTGGGCCTTGTGTTTCTGGATGAAACGAGGCGAGAGCCTGGGACAGGAGCTACAACCCAACTCCCATCCTAGGATAGGTGAAGTAGGTGTTTACAGTTTCCCTCCCATTCCCCGTTAGTTATCTCTATATATATATTCTTGTCCGGATATTTTAATATGTCGTGAGCAAGTCTCAGCTTTGATTTTTAAGTTCACCGAGTTGCACAGTATGTGGTCGAAGGCTATCCCAGAGCGCTCACAGTATCAAGTTACATTATATCTATGTGTGGGGGTGTGTGCAAGCAACAAGAATCATCAGAGAATGACGGGGACTATTATTTGTCTGTGATTATTATTATTATATATATATATAGGGTATGTGAACCACAGATCTGGTGTATTGAACTTCTATATAACTCTATTGATATAAATTGCCTGTGGAGTTGATCTATATAAATAGTGAATAAGAATGCCTGTGGATTGATCTCTAAAATCTATCAATATAAATGCCCGTGTGTTGATCTCCATAATGCTATCAGTATAAATGCCTGTGTGTTGATCTCTATGACTCTATTGATATATTATATATGCCTGAAGTGTGATTAATGATTTATATATGACCTGATTGTGTGCTGAATATATCATATGCAGTTGAAGTGATTGCCAGTGATATCGCTGTGAGAGGAAGTATAAATAAAAAGAAAAGTTAAGTGATCAAGCGAATGCATTCACAATAAATATTAAGAATAGCGTAATCTTTTGGTACGGTGAAAATCCACTGTGAGAGTATTGTGAATATAGATGTGGATCGGTGAGGCAGTGAAATCATAAGTAAACCCTGTAAACGTTGAATAGTGTTTTGGAAAAGTTAAATAAACGGGGATCGTGACAATCACAAAACAAGTACTAGTCTGTTACCACGATAGCGAGGGTCTCGGCCAGCTGAGTCTGGCAGGTGACACGTGCCGACGTTACCATATGGTACGCTCTAGAATATTTATGCAATGAATGGAGCGATTGTCATATTATAATTCTGATACATAGTGCATATATATATTTCCTCGTTGTCTTTTAAGTAAAATACCAAAACATCTTTGGTGTTTGATATCATCCCCTCCCATTATCTTGTGACCGTGTTTATGAGGATGAAAAGTAGAGTGACCTGCCTGATACACTATTGGAATTTGCTGTTGCCACAATTCCACCTGACCACTGCAGTGTTACTGGACACAACAAAACCAGTTGGCGACATTGAAGGCTGTATAAGAGTTTCGGTGTCGGGAGGGGCCACAGATTGAGGGAACGAGCTGTGCTCCCACTCATCTTACAACATCTAAGGCCGGTTGTGAGATCGAGTGGGATACTCTCCGAGGCCAGCAGTGGAGCCTAAGGGATTGAGGGAAGACCGCCGAACGACCGGTGAGTAAGGGTTATTTGTTGGAGCAACCACCTGGAAAGGAGATCCAGTCTACTGTTGCTTTGACCCCTTGGTATTACGAGAACACCGTGAAAACCCCGACATTGGCGACCTGCAGGAATGCCAGAGCAAGATCAAGGTGGTAATTTGTGGTATTAAATATCAGGCCTAGGATTTCACACATTGCCCCCAAGATGGAGGGTGGATAAAGTAGCCAGGTTTATAGACCCGAGACGCCGAGAGGTACTGGAGGGTGAGTGCACCCAAGGCACAGTTGCAAGAAGATCGCCGACCCACTTTGGGATCAAGGTTGAGAGCTTCCAAAGTGGAAGAAAGGAGACTTGAGATCAAGGCACAGCTCAAGGCACGTGATGAAGCCTTCGGAGAGGAGCGGCTACAGACACCTGCCAGTGGAGGAGAGAACTGGAGTACCGGTGGCAGCAGCCCGGGATCCAGTGGCAGCAGGCGCGGTATCAAGCTAGAAATAATGGAGCTGCAGATAGAAGCACAGCCTGCTGCAGCGAGAAGAAAGGGAAGCACAGCTCGGCAGAGAAGAAAGACGATGCACAGCTGAGGCGCGGAGGACAGCAGAGAGGAGAAGCACAGCTGCGCCGAGAAAGAGAAGAGAAAGCTCAGCTGCGCCGAGAATGAAAGAGAGGCCCAAGCACAGCTGCGCAGAGAAGAACGAGGGCACCGCAGCAACGAGACGGCGCACGATAAGAGCCATAAATAGAAAACAGCTGAAAGGAGCGCCGAAATAGAAGTCTAGGGACGAAGCTGCAGGAGGTTGCAGCGAACACGGAGATTAAGCTGAAACGAGCTGAGCTAGGACTAGTTTCCAACAAGCCCCACCCACACACAGCAGGAGGACCGCCAGAGTGAGAGAGAGGGATTTGGCCGTCTTTCGTGTCCCTAATGAGGCTGAGGGCTTCTTCGAGCATTTCGAGAGGGCCGCTACATTGAAGAAGTGGCCGAGGCCAGAGTGGGCGGAGCTAGTTAAAGGAAGGATCACTGGTGAAGCGCGTGAAGCCTACAACATGCTCGGCCCTCCATGGAATGCTACCAACCTTATGATGCGGTAAAACGGGCCGTGCTCCATTCGTTCAAGCTGACCGCCGGAGTGCTATAGGACAGGGTTTCAGAGAAATTGTAACCCGGATCGCCAGGAACATCGTATGCGGAGACGGCTAGGGGACTGGGACATGGAGAGGATAAATTCGGGACATGCTGGAGTCGGAGGGAGCAAGATCGGCTGAACATATCAAGAGGCTAATGGTCATGGACAAGTTTATGGTCCGTGCTCCCTCCCGAGATTAGGGTGAGAGTTAAGGAGGCGGACATCAAGGGACCCGAGGAGCCGCAGCCGATCGAGCAAGCACTGCTAGGAGGAAGCTTTACGTCCTAGTCAGAGGAGGACCAGCACGATCGCCACACATTCCCTCCAGCTTAGTGGGAGGAGTAGGAGTAATAAAAGGTCGGATGGATGGAGGACTGGACCGAGTTCTCCCAGGTCTTACCCCTCGAGTGGAGTTAGTAGAGGACAGAAGAGTGTTGTGGAACAGTCGAAGAAGTCACCGACGGAGAGCTCCAGAGATCTTGTTATCGTCACGGCCGGAGATGCTGAACACGAGTCTTTGGAAGGCGCAAGCGGAGTCCGCGGAAAGGAGCAGGGATCCGTTGTTTCAACTGAGGGTTAATAGGACACATGACACGCGAATGTAGACGTCCTAAGCATCGGGTTTACGTTGCTTTTGTGGGGTTAGAGGACCATTAGCCGAAGGAGTGCGGGAGGGACCCGTGCGTAGTACGTAGAAGAAGGAGGCTAACCCGTTCGTGCGTGAGGGAACTGTAAGGGTGGGGGACGCAGACCCCATCCCGTAATGATGCTGAGAGATACATGGGGCGGAATTTACCCTGGTGAGGCAGAACCCTTTTCCCTGAGTGTCACGAGAATACCTGTGTAGGTGAGGCCAGTGTGACCACTGTGGGAGGCCCAGTGCAGATGCCCCTACACCAGGTCACCTGAGTTTGTTTATGGATCCAACCCTAGTAGTGGGAGTCTGTGCGACGATGCCCCCGATGGAGGCACAGGTCATTTTGGGAAATGACGCATGTGGAGGACGTGTCATACCGAACCTCGTGAAGGACGAGGAGTGCTTGGGCACTTCGAGAAAAAGGCGAAATGTTCGACGCCTATGGGGACGAGAAAGGAATCGCCATGGAGGCGTTCCCTGTCTGTGCTATGATTCCGAGGCAGCGCGAAGGACAAGGAGACGTGGATCTGATAAGCCGACGAGGAGACGTCCGCCGGCCTGGGAATTGATCACCTCGTTATGGAACCCGGCGAGCGAGTGGAGGGCGAAGGCAGCCCAGAAGTGAGGTACAGGTGACCCTCACCAGTTCTCTCGGGGTGGACCGCACTAGTCTCGAGGAGATGCAGCAGGCAGAATTCCCCAAGTTGATTGTAAGGCAAAGGAAGGACGTATTGGTCCGGAGAAGCTACTCACTTTAACAGGCAAAAGGCATATTAGTAAGACAGTGTAAACCTGTAAGGATGGAGGTCGGAAAGCCTCTCCAGGTACGAGAGATCAAGTAGCGTGCCAGCCAAGTGCAGAGCGGCAGTGTTGAGTCCGTTGCACGCTGTTACTCGGCGGGTCGCCTAGGATGACCACGATGCGACGTCCAACGTCGAGAGAAGTGGCTGGGCACTACAACATCTTTTCTCTTGGGTGAGGAGCCCGGGAAAATCAGGCTGACAGTGGAAATAATCCGGTCTGAGTGTGTCAGACGAACAATGATAATCAGGGAGTGATGCAGATTCGGTCGTCGCCCTACCGATCGCAGTCGAAGGGGCGGTCGGAAGACTCCACTCCACTCAGAGACAGCTCTGAGATGTGCTGCGTAGAGCAGGAAGACGAGTGGGAAGAGACAGCGGGCCCTGTTTTGTTGGCCATTTGCAAGCAGTGGCAGAACCGTTAATCTTCTCACAGTTCCAGCTGGTGAACGGACGTGAGGTGTGGAGCCCTCGGTCCGCATAGGTAGCAGTGGACGCCCAGGATGACCTTGAAGACGGTCTGCAGACACATGAGGAGTGTCACACATTGGCGGCTGCAATACTGGCTGGAAGCCAAGATTTTTAGTGGAAAGGACAGCGTAGTCGCAGATGCGTTGTCCCGCATGCACTAACCAGACATGACTCTTATTTTAAGGGGAGGGGTAGTGACGGTGTTCCCCCCCTTCTAATTCTCCCACGCCTGCTGTAAGAGTCATGTCCACTATTCCGAGCGTTCTCTACATTGCAGGCAACAATTGAACATATGTGGGGAGAACAGTATTCTCGAAGAGCCGAGAAATTTGCGAAAATGTAGCATTTTGGCCTGTGGGATAGGCCCTTAGGGAGCCAATATGGCGCTGGCAAGTCTGTTCTTCCCGCCAAAACTGTGTGACGTCAGTGGCGCCAGATTGGTCACCGTCAGCGACATGGCACTGGGAGCCAATGAAACCAACTTTGGGAAAAGTGACGTCACATAGGCATAGGGGGTCCGCCCGTGTTGGCGCCAGGCGACATCAGTCTTTCACGACACGTCCGAGAGGTAGCGCGCGATCGGTCATCCTGTCAGAGTGACGGATTTACCGAACTCCGGTGGATTTAAGCGTCTCCAGTTGTTGGCACGCACTCTGTGAGGTCTTCCTGCAACCCAATAGTGGCTCAGATAAGGAATTGACAGAATATTGAGCACAAGTGCTCAGGGGACAGGTGCGTTGCAAGAAGTGGGCCGGGCATCGATGTGGTCGTCGTTGGCAGTTCACCAGTATAAGAGGCAGCTTAGTGGCCGGGCCACCCACGTGAGTGAACGGGTTGACAGCCTTGTCACCAGGTTGAACGTGTGATCGACGATCCTGTCAAGTTTGACAGTAACCCCACCTTCGTGGAACCCTACGAGTCAACAGTTGGATGCAAGCACGTCGAGAAGTCTTCCCAAATACCTAGCGATATATCTAGACGACGAGGGAATTGACAGTGTTGTGAGCTTCAAGTGCTCTGAAGTCGGGTGCTGTGCGTGTGAAGCTTAAGCACATCGTCTGGTACGGCTGGTAACTTCACCGTGACTTCGTAGTGGTGAGAGACAGTTCCTCTGGGAGTACAGTGACAAGACTAATTGGGAAACGTACGACGACCGCCGAGACGTAGGCTGGCTGCCGTAGTTGGGAGGAAAGTTGACGGCCAGGAGACCGACTTCAACCCTGCGACGTACTGTAGGGAAAGAGCACGGACCTGCTGTGTACAGAAGCGGCGAGACGCGACATCCTAAGGCGTGGGCTTGTGTTCTGGATGAACGAGGCGAGAGCCTGGACCAGGAGCTACAACCCAACTGTCATCCTAGGATAGGTGAAGTAGGTGTTTACAGTTCCCTCCCATTTCCCCTTTAGTTCTATATATATATCTTGTCAGGATATTTTATATGTCGTGAGCAAGTCTCACTTGAGTTTAAGTCACAGAGTGCACAGTATGTGGTGAGGCTACCCAGAGCGCTCACAGTATCAATTTACATATATATCTATGTGGTGGGTGTGCAAGCACCAAGATTCATCAGAGAATTTACTGTGACTATTATTATTGATCTGTGATTATTATTATTATATATATATGGTAGTGAACCAGATATTGGTGTATTGATCTCTATAATCTATTGATATAAATGCCTGTGGATTGATCTCTATAATCTATTGATATAAATGCCTGTGGATTGATCTCTATAATCTATCAATATAAAGTCCGTGTGTTGATCTCCATAATCTATCGATATAAATGCCTGTGTGTTGATCTCTATGATCTATTGATATATATATATGCCTGAAGTTTGATTAATGATTTATATATGACATGATTGTGTGCTGAATAATATCATATGCGTGAAGTGATTGCCAGTGATCTCTGTGAGAGGAAGTATAAATATAAAGAAAGTTCAGTGATCAAGTGAGTGCATTCACAATAAATATTATTAAGAATAGAGTAATCTTTTGGTACAGTGAAAAGTCACTGTGAGAGTATTGTGAAATAGATGTTGGTCGTGAGGCCAGTGAAATCATAAGTAAACCCTGTGAACGTTGAATAGTGTTTTGGAAAAAGTTAAATAAACGGGGATCGTGACAATTAGAAAACAAGTACTAGTCTGTTCCCACGATAGCGAGGGTCTCGGCCAGCTGAGTCTGACAGGTGACACGTGCCGACGTTACCATATGGTGCGCTCTAGAATATTATGCAATGAATGGAGCGATTGTCATATATTAATTCTGATACATTGATGCATATATATTTCTCGTTGTCTTTTAAGTAAAATACCAAAACTCTTTGGTGTTTGATATCATCCCCTCCATTTATCTTGTGACCGTGTTATGATATAAAGTAGAGTGACCTGCCTGATACCACATTATTGGAATTTGCTCTTGCCACAATTACACCTGACCACTGCAGTGTTACTGGACACCAAAAACAAAACCAGTTGGCGACCTTGAAGGCTGTATAAGAGTTCGGTGTCGGGAGGGCCACAGATTGAGGGAACGATCTGTGCTCCCACTCATCTTACAAATCTAAGGCCGGTTGTGAGATCGACTGGATACTCTCCGAGGCCAGCAGTGGAGCCTAAGGGATTGAGGGAAGACCCGCCGAACGACGGTGAGTAAGGGTTATTGTTGGAGCAACCACCTGGAAAGGAGATCCAGTCTACTGTTGCTTTGACCCTTGTATTACGAGAACACCGTGAAACCCCGACAATATATATATATATAAATATATATATATATATGTCTCCGTGGTGTAGTGGTAAGACACTCGCCTGGCGTTCCGCGAGCGCTATGTCATGGGTTCGTATCCTGGCCGGGGAGGATTTACTGGGCGCAATTCCTTAACTGTAGCCTCTGTTTAACGCAACAGTAAAATGTGTATTTGGATGAAAAAACGATTCTTCGCGGCGGGGATCGTATTCCAGGGACCTGCCAGAAACGCTACGCGTACTAGTGGCTGTACAAGAATGTAACAACTCTTGTATATATCTCAAAAAAAAAAAAAAAATATGCCAGTCGTATAAGATTTGAATTCATAAAAAAATTATCAGAAAGCTGGAAACTGTTAATTCCCTTATTCTACTACTTATTATTCTTTGCAAAGTTTTCCCTTTCGCGAGAATGAGCTTCCAGCACATTCCCCCGAATGAGAGAAACGCCATCTTGAAAAAATGGCGATGAAAATGTCTTTGTGAATTACCTCGTTACCTGTCACTGTTAGCTAAACACGTCACGAATACTTTCTGGAAGAAAATTTGTTTGTTTTCGACAAAAATGGTCCAGTGCATGTTGCATGACGGTGAGTGGCTCCCGAGAGTCATCCGTCATGTGACTTGTTCCGTAAAACTTTACCATCGTTATTGTATATATCTAAAGTGGGTCTTTTAAGGATAAAATATAATAGGTAATTATCTAATAGATAATACTAAAAGTAGATCTAGTAAAGTAGTATTATCTATTAGATAATCTATTACATAATACCAATCTATTAGATAATAGATTATTATCTAGACTATTATCTAGACTATTATCTAGACTATCTATTAGATAATACCAAAATCCTAGACTACCACTGATCAGAGAAGATTGCAAATCCTGGAAGCTATACCCATAAGAGAAAGAAGGAGCCACTGATGAAACAATGAGTGGCACCTTATTTTCGACATAACCATCCAAGAGGTTCAGAAGACAGTCGAAGGTTTAACGAACAAGGCGCCGAACATTCGCAAATAAACACTCTGATATTGACAGACCATCCAGTGGCGGCACCATCACTATATGCTACCATTAAATGCAGCTCTTGCATCAGCACTAGTTCCCCCCTCTTTCAAAAATGCCAATATCACATTAATTCCTGAACCAGGTAACCCACCGACACAAACAACAATTGCAGACCAACTTCCTTACTCGAAATTCCAGGTAAAATTAAAGATCATCATCAGCCACAGACTGACGAAGCACTTAGGAGAGAAAAGTTTAACATTAAACCAGATCAATTCAGAAGCGAGAGAGGCGCCCATACTTATAGTCCTGTTGTATGAACATACAGCCAATGTCATGGCCACAACAAGCAATATGGTGCTCACAGATGTATCCAACATTTTCGACTAAGTCTGACCTAAAATACAATATGTCTAAAGTTGTGCTTCATGAAGAACTACAAGCATAGTAAAGAATGGGACTAAGACAAGCAGCACAGCTGACCACCTTCGATGCTCTATTGTACTAACAACCACCCATTCGTGTCTGGATATCTACTACATATTTCTTACACATATTCTCAGGTTGCAGCCAGCAACAGCTCTGCTACTCCAATCTACCTAGTTATTGCTAGTGAACAGAGGCATCAGGTTAAAAAAAACTCTGGGTTTTTGTTTCTGCCTCATCCTGAAATTGAACCTTCATTCGTGAAGTGAGGATCCGAACACTGTGTGTACTCATCTAGTTGTATTCACCTTGTTGTGCTTGAGGGGAGCTCTGGTCTTTCGGCCCGCCACTCAACTGTCGGGCCGACAGAGAGAGAGGGAAGGAGAGAGGGAGGGAGAGGGAGGGAGAGAGAGAGGGAGGGAGGAGAGAGGGAGAGAGGGAGGGAGGGAGAGAGGGAGAGAGGGAGAGAGGGAGAGAAGGAGGGAGGGAGAGAGGAGGGAGGAAAAGAGAGAGACCCGGGCGACACCTGGTACACCAGGTAACATCACATACTCAGACAAGGAATAATACAGAGCGTCGGTATATATATGTTTCTCTAATGCGAGTGATGACTTGTTCAACACTGTGTATTGTCTCAAGTGGTGGAGGCCTCTCCCTCACCTGGTGACACTTACTGACCAGTCTGCAGGGTGAGGTGAGGGTGGCAGCCACACATGTAACGTGAGGGTGGCACCCACACACTCGTAAGGTGAGGACCTACACACACCACAGTGGGGACCTACACACACCACAGTGGGGACCTACACACACCACAGTGGGGGCCTACACACACCACAGTGGGGACCTACACACACACCACAGTGAGGACCTACACACACCACAGTGAGGACCTACACACATCACAGTGGGGACCTACACACACCACAGTGGGGACCTACACACACCACAGTGGGGGCCTACACACACCACAGTGGGGACCTACACACACCACAGTGGGGGCCTACACACACCACAGTGGGGACCTACACACACCACAGTGAGGACCTACACACATCACAGTGGGGACCTACACACATCACAGTGGGGACCTACACACACCACAGTGGGGACCTACACACATCACAGTGGGGAACTACACACACCACAGTGGGGACCTACACACATCACAGTGGGGAACTACACACATCACAGTGGGGACCTACACACACACCACAGTGAGGACCTACACACACCACAGTGGGGACCTACACGCACCACAGTGGGGACCTACACACATCACAGTGGGGAACTACACACAGCACAGTGGGGACCTACACACACCACAGTGGACACCTACACACATCACAGTGGGGAACTACACACAGCACAGTGGAGACCTACACACACCACAGTGGGGACCTACACACACCACAGTGGAGACCTACACACATCACAGTGGGGACCTACACACATCACAGTGGGGAACTACACACATCACAGTGGGGAACTACACACAGCACAGTGGGGACCTACACACACCACAGTGGGGACCTACACACACCACAGTGGACACCTACACACACCACAGTGGGGACCTACACACAGCACAGTGGAGACCTACACACATCACAGTGGGGACCTACACACACCACAGTGGGGACCTACACACACCACAATGAGGACCTACACACACCACAGTGGGGACCTACACACATCACAGTGGGGAACTACACACAGCACAGTGGAGACCTACACACACCACAGTGGGGAACTACACACAGCACAGTGGAGACCTACACACAGCACAGTGGGGACCTACACACACCACAGTGGGAACCTACACACACCACAGTTGGGACCTACACACACCACAATGAGGACCTACACACACACCACAGTGGGGATACACACACACACCACAGTGGGGACCTACACACAGCACAGTGAGGACCTACACACATGCCACAGTGAGGACCTACACACACCACAGTGAACCTACACACACACCACAGTGAGGACCTACACACACACCACAGTGGGGACCTACACACACACCACAGTAAGGACCTACACACACACCACAGTGAGGACCTACACACACACACCACAGTGGGGACCTACACACACACACCACAGTGAGGACCTACACACACCACAGTGGGGACCTACACACACACACCACAGTGAGGACCTACACACACCACAGTGAGGACCTACACACACACCACAGTGAGGACCTACACACACACCACAGTGGAGACCTACACACACACCACAGTGGGGACCTACACACACACACCACAGTGGGGACCTACACACACCACAGTGGGGACCTACACACACACCACAGTGGGACCTACACACACACCACAGTGAGGACCTACACACACCACAGTGGGGACCCACACACACACCACAGTGGGGACCTACACACACACCACAGTGGGGACCTACACACACACCACAGTGGGGACCTACACACACACCACAGTGGGGACCTACACACACATCACAGTGGGGACCTACACACACATCACAGTGAGGACCTACACACACCACAGTGGGGACCTACACACATCACAGTGGGGACCTACACACACACACCACAGTGGGGACCTACACACACCACAGTGGGGACCTACACACACATCACAGTGAGGACCTACACACACCACAGTGAGGACCTACACACACACCACAGTGAGGACCTACACACACACCACAGTGGGGACCTACACACACACCACAGTGGGGACCTACACACACCACAGTGAGGACCTACACACACCACAGTGACGACCTACACACACCACAGTGAGGACCTACACACACACCACAGTGGGGACCTACACACACACCACAGTGAGGACCTACACACACCACAGTGAGGACCTACACACACCACAGTGAGGACCTACACACACACCACAGTGAGGACCTACACACACCACAGTGAGGACCTACACACATCACAGTGGGGACCTACACACACCACAGTGAGGACCTACACACACACCACAGTGAGGACCTACACACACCACAGTGGGGACCTACACACACACCACAGTGACGACCTACACACACACCACAGTGAGGACCTACACACACCACAGTGGGGACCTACACACACACCACAGTGAGGACCTACACACACCACAGTGGGGACCTACACACACATCACAGTGAGGACCTACACACACCACAGTGGGGACCTACACACACCACAGTGAGGACCTACACACACACCACAGTGAGGACCTACACACACCACAGTGAGGACCTACACACACCACACTGGAAACACTGTGAACACACAAAACATTTCATTCATAAATTAGCATGTTGTTGGTGCTGACGTGTGGAGGTGAGTGGCCACCTGTGCTGCACCTGTCCGTCCCTGAACACCTTCACTATTGTGTTACACGAGGGGGAGGGCTGAGGGAGAGCCTCACTTGCATAATGTGTCTCCACCATGTATCTACATGCATTGATGTCGAGTCAATATACACATACACATATGATGGAGATCGAAAGTAGTTACAAAATTACAGAAAAAGGTACATGGCTTCGATAACTTGTAATCAATCTAAATATTGTCATCTCATTCAGCAGTGGTGGTAACTGTGGATACATTTTGCTAACTTTAGCATGTTCAGTACAGGTTATGGTTGGTTGAATATGACCGCATTACTGGCGGTGGTGATCTTATAGTGTAACCTCTCAATGATTATAACTACCTTCTTAGTATCAGTATTAAGAAGGACAATCAAGTTACCAAAACTCAGTCTAAAGAAACTGGTAATTAGTGAAGGATTTACTTCCTACGAGGTGTCGTGTCCTCCAGAACACCTCTAGGTAAAGGACTAATACACTAGGTGCAATTTTGGTGTTAAATAAATAATGTAGAAGGGGTGAAGGAATATTACTGAGCAGTACCCGTCTTGAGTACTGCTCAGTACTCACTTCCCCCTTCAGAGCAGGAGAGATTGCTGAAATAGAGGGAATACAGAGAACATATACGGCACGCATAGACGAGATAAAACACCTAAATTATTGGGATCGTCTCAAAGCTCTCCAAATGTACTCTCTAGAAAGAAGACGAGAGAGATACCAAATAATATACACATGGAAAATACTGGAGGGCCAGGTCCCAAATCTGCACAGTAAAATAACGACGTACTGGAGTGAACGATATGGAAGAAAATGCAGAATAGAGCCAGTGAAGAGCAGAGGTGCCATAGGCACAATCAGAGAGCACTGTATAAACATCAGAGGTCCGCGGTTGTTCAACGTCCTCCCAGCGACTATAAGAAATATTGCCGGAACAACCGTGGACATTTTCAAGAGAAAACTGGACAGTTTCCTAAGAGAAGTTCCGGACCAGCCGGGCTGAGGTGGGTATGTGGGCCTGCGGGCCGCTCCAAGCAACAGCCTGGTGGACCAAACTCTCACAAGTCGAGCCTCGCCTCGGGCCGGGCTTGGGGAGTAGAAGAACTCCCAGAACCCCATCAACCAGGTATCAACCAGGTATTAGGGCAAACATAGGGTAAGGAGTAGGGGAAATACGGTAAGAATGAGGTTAGAGGGCAAGACAAACTTTGGGTAAAGGGTTGTGTAAAACTCTGGTACTCTCGGGGGGGAGGGGGGGGGGGACCTCGGTAGAGATATCCTTGCTATCCGGTGATGCCCTAGCTATCCAGTGATATCCTTGCTAACCAGTGATATCCTTGCTATCCAGTGATATCCTTGCTAACCAGTGATATCCTTGCTATCCAGTGATGTCCTTGCTATCCAGTGATATCCTTGCTAACCAGTGATATCCTTGCTATCCAGTGATATCCTTGCTAACCAGTGATATCCTTGCTATCCAGTGATATCCTTGCTAACCAGTGATATCCTTGCTATCCAGTGATATCCTTGCTAACCAGTGATATCCTTGCTATCCAGTGATGTCCTTGCTATCCAGTGATATCCTTGCTATCCAGTGATATCCTTGCTAACCAGTGATATCCTTGCTATCCAGTGATATCCTTGCTATCCAGTGATATCCTTGCTATCCAGTGATGTCCTTGCTATCCAGTGATATCCTTGCTAACCAGTGATGTCCTTGCTAACCAGTGATGTCCTTGTTATTCAGTGATGTCCTTGCTATCCGGTGATGTCCTTGCTATCAGGTGATGTCCCTGCTATCCGGTGATGTTTGGCGAGGTCTGGGTCTGGGTGCCGGCAAGGTGACCAAGCCGTTATTCTGTATATTTCAAGTGGGTCATTTGTTTCTCCTATGAGCATAGCTTCCAGGATTTACAATCTTCTCTGATCAGTGGCAGAGTCGGGGATTTTGGTATTATTTACCAGCATGTTCCAAGACCCACTTTATTCCATCGTTATTGTATATATTAAGGTTTATGGAACAAAGTCACATCACGCTTGACTCTCGGAAACCACTAAAGTAATGGACCATTTCTGTAGAACATGACACATTTCCTTTCAGAAAGTATTCGTTAACTGTTTAGCTAACAGTGACAGATAACGAGATAATTCACAAACACTGCTCGCATGTGGCAGCTCTCTCTCACATAAGATTTGTAATCGCTCTTTCTCTAGGGCTTATTCTCAATATATTTTCCCAGTATTTCCTGAATTCTTGTTCGTTGTCTTCATAATGCACATATTCTGACGTGTACTCACCTAGATACCTAGGTGAGTACTCACGTAGAGACGTAGATGAGTTAACCTACACACGTAGGTGAGCTTGGGTATATTGCGTTCCCGTGGGTTGAACCTCCTCCATCAGCACTCTCACTTGTGTTCAAAACCATTTCTGGATTTCTGTGTAAACAAAAAAAAATAGGAGAGCGCATTTCTGAACAAGTACAACTTGTAAACGGAGGCTTCGAGCAGTGCTCAGCTCGAACTATGGGACCCATCAACAAGATTAACAACTGACAAGATTAACATCAACAAGATTGCAGCAGAGTTGCAGCGACACCTGTGGACCACACACACACACACACACACACACACACACACACACACACACACACACACACACACACACACACACACACACACACACACACACACACACACACACACACACACACACATACACACACATACACACACACTTAGCGTGAGAGTGGGACAAAAGACTACGCTAATGTGCTCCTTGCACCATGGAGTAGCGAGGGGGGCCGACAATGTCAACCCTCAACTCAGAGACAGCTTGAGCTACCTCATCCCTCTGTGTGTATTTATACCACAATAAACGCATTTCAATTTCAATGTGAGCCCTGGTTGGGCTCGGATTGGGGGGGGGGTGACTGCCGGGTTTTGGGTCGGGGTGGGGGTCAGGGTGGGAGTCAGGGTGGGGGTCAGGGGGGGGTCAGGGGGGGGTCGGGGTGAGGGGTCGGGGGTCAGGGTGGAGGTCAGGGTGGGGTTCGGGGTGGGGTCGGGATGGGAGTCGGGGTGGGGGGTCGGGGGTCAGGGTGGGGTTCGGGGTGGGGGTCAGGGTGGAGGGTCGGAGCGGGGGCCGAAGAGGTGACCATGAGGGGGGGGGGCGGGTTAGGAGTAAAGGAGATGGAGAGGTGCCGGTGAATGAAAATGTTTAGAAATGTGGAATGCAGATTTTTTGTGCAACACAGAGCTAGTTATGACAGCAGGCGGGCTGTTCGCCTTGCTGATACGATGTGTGTACTCACCTAATTGTGCTTGCGGGGGTTGAGCTTTGGCTCTTTGGTCCCGCCTCTCAACTGTCAATCAACTGGTGTACAGATTCTTGAGCCTACTGGGCTCTATCATATTTACATTTGAAACTGTGTATGGAGTCAGCCTCCACCACATCACCGCCTAATGCATTCCATTTATTAACTACTCTGACACTGAAAACATTCTTTCTAACGTCTCTGTGGCTCATTTGAGTACTAAGTTTCCACCTGTGTCCCCTTGTTCGTGTCCTCCCGTGCTGAAGAGCTTGTCTTTGTTCACCCTGTTAATTCTCCTGAGAATTTTGTAGGTGGTTATCATATCTCCCCTTACTCTTCTGTTTTCCAGGGATGTGAGGTTCAGCTCCTTTAACCTTTCCTCGTAGCTCATTCCTCTCAGTTCCGGGACGAGCCTGGTGGCATACTGCTGGATCTTCTCTAACTTGTCTGTGTTTAACTAGGTATGTGTGTGTGTGTGTGTGTGTGTGTGTGTGTGTGTGTGTGGTGTGTGTGTGTGTGTGTGTGTGTGTGTGTGTGTGTGTGTGTGTGTGTGGTGTGTGTGTGTGTACTCACCTAGTTGTACTCACCTAGTTGTGCTTGCGGGGGTTGAGCTCTGGCTCTTTGGTCCCGCCTCTCAACCGTCAATCAACAGGTGTACAGTTTCCTGAGCCTAATGGGCTCTATCATATCTACACTTGAAACTGTGTATGGAGTCAGCCTCCACCACATCGCTTCCTAATGCATTCCATTTGTCAACCACTCTGACACTAAAAAAGTTCTTTCTAATATCTCTGTGGCTCATTTGGGCACTCAGTTTCCACCTGTGTCCCCTAGTGCGTGTGCCCCTTGTGTTAAACAGCCTGTCTTTATCAACCCTGTCGATTCCCCTGAGAATCTTGAATGTGGTGATCATGTCCCCCCTAACTCTTCTGTTTCCAACGAAGTGAGGTTAATTCCTGCAGTCGCTCCTCGTAGCTCATACCTCTCAGCTCGGGTACTAGTCTGGTGGCAAACCTTTGAACCTTTTCCAGTTTAGTCTTATGCTTGACTAGATAGGGACTCCATGCTGGAGCCGCATACTCCAGGATTGGTCTGACATATGTGGTATATAATGTTCTGAAAGATTCCTTACACAAGTTTCTAAAGGCCGTTCTTATGGTTAGCCAACCTGGCATATGCTGCTGATGTTATACTCCTGATATGAGTGTCAGGGGACAGGTCTGGCGTGATATCAACCCCCAGGTCTTCTCTCTCTCTGACTCTTGAAGTATTTCAATCTCCCAAATGATACCTTGTATCTCGTCCTCCTCCTCCTTACCCCTATCTTCATTACATTACATTTGCTTGGGTTAAACTCTAACAGCCATTTGTTCGACCATTCCTGCAAGCTTGTCCAGGTCTTCTTGAAGTCTCAAGCTGTCCCTCCTCTGTCTTAATCCTTCTCATAATTTTGGCGTCGTCAGCAAAAAATTGAGAGGAATGGCGT